>CM062297.1:772461196-773061196 GCA_031216915.1 Pictodentalium vernedei
ACAGGTGTATCCTGAAAAACCAGAATGATATTTACAGTATAATGGGTACATTTAGTAGACATTTTGGTACTTTCTACTCACATTCAGAGGTATATCCCTGTGTAATCGGCCCGAAATTTACTGTAAAATGAATATGTTTAGTGGTTATTTCAAGACTTACCTACTCTGTTACCTTGTGTATCCTGTGTAACCAGATTGATATTTTCGGTATAAGGAATATATTTAGTAGTCATTTCTATATTTATCTACTCCATGTTCACATGTGTATCTCATATAACCAGCCTAAGATTTGCATAACAATGTGTATGTTTTGTGGTTATTTCCGTACTTGCCTTGTGTATGTTCACTTTGTTGTCCTGCTTAAGAAGCATGACATTTACAGTAATATTTAGTAGTCACTGCAGTACTTCTACTCGTTCACAGGTGTATCCTTTGTAACCAACCCAACATGTACATCATCATGGGCATGTTTAGTTATTTCAGTAATTACGTACTCTGTTTCAGGCTGTGTCCTGTCTTACCAGCCTGACATTTATGGTATAATGGGTATGTTTGGTGGTTATTTTTGTGCTTAACTACTTTATAGTCACAAATTTGTACTGTCAAACCATTGTGACATTCATAATATGATTGGGATTTTTGGTGGTTATTTCAGTAGTTAACTACTTGTTGTTCACAATATATCCTGTATAACAAGCGTGATATTTACAGTATAATGGGTATGCTTAGTGGTTAATTTACTACTTACCTACTCTATGGTCAGAAATGTATAACCTGTGTGGCATTTGCATTATAATTCCCTGCGGGAACCCCGGGAAGTGAAGCAGTGTCTGTTCACTGCGGTAAACAGGCTCTGTTTTACTGGTAAAATAGGACCCAGTCACCAATGCTTGGGAGGTGCAAACCCTCTCTAAAATGGACAGCATGGCTTATTAACGCTCACCCTTGGTCTTGAGTTGATACTCATGTTGTGGTCACGATTAGCCATTGTGCAAAAATGTGACCTTGAACACCAATAAATAAATAAATAGATAATTTGCAGTATAATGGGTATGCTTAGTCGTTATTTCAGTACTTACATGTTTGCATGTGGGTCTCATGTAACCAGCCTTAAATTTATAGTATAATGGGAAGGTTTACTTATTTTAGTTGTTTCCTACTCTATTGTCTTGAATGTATCCTGTATATCCAGTGTAACTTTTAAAGCATAATGGGTATGCTTGGTGGTTTTTTCAGTAAATTGATCTTCATCTGTGAGTTCTGAGTAATCAGCCTTATATTTACATTATAATGGGTATGTTTAGTGGTTATTTGAGACCTCACCTGCTGTTTGGCCACAAATGTATCCTGTATAACTAGTGTGACATTTCCAGTATAATAAACATGTTTTGTGGTTATTTCAATTCTTTCCTTTTTTGTTTGATGGTTTACTCCTTTTCACCAGCCTGACATCTTCTGTATAATGACTATGTTCATACTGGTTACTTAAGTTATTATCTATGTTGGCTGGTGTATCTCATGTAACCAACCTGACATCTACGTTTTAATTGCTATATTTAGTGGTTATTTCCATACTTTCCTGCAATGTTTCTAGGTGTATCCTGTGTAACCACCCTTCCATTTACAATAAAATGGGTATTTTAGTGGTTATTTTGGGCATACCTTCTCTATGTCCATGTGTTTTTAGTGTAATCAGCATGATATTTTGGGTTTATTTCGTGGTTATTTCAGCTCTGACTGTATATTCACAGGTGTATCCTGAAAAACCAGAATGATATTTACAGTATAATGGGTACATTTAGTAGACATTTTGGTACTTTCTACTCACATTCAGAGGTATATCCCTGTGTAATCGGCCCGAAATTTACTGTAAAATGAATATGTTTAGTGGTTATTTCAAGACTTACCTACTCTGTTACCTTGTGTATCCTGTGTAACCAGATTGATATTTTCGGTATAAGGAATATATTTAGTAGTCATTTCTATATTTATCTACTCCATGTTCACATGTGTATCTCATATAACCAGCCTAAGATTTGCATAACAATGTGTATGTTTTGTGGTTATTTCCGTACTTGCCTTGTGTATGTTCACTTTGTTGTCCTGCTTAAGAAGCATGACATTTACAGTAATATTTAGTAGTCACTGCAGTACTTCTACTCGTTCACAGGTGTATCCTTTGTAACCAACCCAACATGTACATCATCATGGGCATGTTTAGTTATTTCAGTAATTACGTACTCTGTTTCAGGCTGTGTCCTGTCTTACCAGCCTGACATTTATGGTATAATGGGTATGTTTGGTGGTTATTTTTGTGCTTAACTACTTTATAGTCACAAATTTGTACTGTCAAACCATTGTGACATTCATAATATGATTGGGATTTTTGGTGGTTATTTCAGTAGTTAACTACTTGTTGTTCACAATATATCCTGTATAACAAGCGTGATATTTACAGTATAATGGGTATGCTTAGTGGTTAATTTACTACTTACCTACTCTATGGTCAGAAATGTATAACCTGTGTGGCATTTGCATTATAATTCCCTGCGGGAACCCCGGGAAGTGAAGCAGTGCCTGTTCACTGCGGTAAACAGGCTCTGTTTTACTGGTAAAATAGGACCCAGTCACCAATGCTTGGGAGGTGCAAACCCTCTCTAAAATGGACAACATGGCTTATTAACGCTCACCCTTGGTCTCGAGTTGATACTCATGTTGTGGTCACGATTAGCCATTGTGCAAAAATGTGACCTTGAACACCAATAAATAAATAAATAAATAAATATTTGCAGTATAATGGGTATGTTTAGTCGTTATTTCAGTACTTACATGTTTGCATGTGAGTCTCATGTAACCAGCCTTAAATTTATAGTATAATGGGAAGGTTTAGTTATTTTAGTTCTTTCCTACTCTATTGTCTTGAATGTATCCTGCATATCCAGTGTGACTTTTAAAGCATAATGGGTAAGCTTGGTGGTTATTTCAGTAAATTGATCTTCATCTGTGGGTTCTGAGTAATCAGCCTTATATTTAGAGTATTATGGGTATGTTTAGTGGTTATTTTAGAAATTACCTACTCTCTGGCCACAAATGTATCTGGTATTACCAGTGTTACATTTGCAGTATAATAGGCATGTTTTGTGGTTATTCAATTCATTCCTACTTTGTTTGATGGTTTACTCCTTTTCACCAGCCTGACACCTTCTGTGTAAAGAGTATGTTCATACTAGTTACTTAAGTTATTATCTGTTTGGCTGGTGTATCTCATGTAACCCACCTGACATCTACGTTTTAATTGCTGTATTTAGTGGTTATTTCCGTACTTTCCTGCAATGTTTCTAGGTGTATCCTGTGTAACCACCCTTCCATTTACAATACAATGGGTATTTTAGTGGTTACTTTGGGCATACCTTCCCTATGTCCATGTGTTTTTAGTGTAATCAGCATGATATTTTTGGTTTATTTCGTGGTTTTTTCAGTTCTGACTGTATATTCACAGGTGTATCCTGAAAAACCAGAATGATATTTACTGTATAAAGGGTACATTTAGTAGACATTTTGGTACTTCCTACTCACATTCAGAGGTATATCCTGTGTAATCAGCCCGAAATTTACCGTAAAATGAATATGTTTAGTGGTTATTTCAGAACTTACCTACTCTGTTACCTTGTGTATCCAATGTAACCAGATTGATATTTTCGGTATAATGAGTATATTTAGTAGTCATTTTTATATTTACCTACTCCATGTTCACATGTGTATCTCATATAACCAGCTTAAGATTTGCATAACTGTTCATGTTTTGTGGTTATATGAGGTATATCCTGTGTAATCAGCCCGAAATTTACTGTAAAATGAATATGTTTAGTGGTTATATCAAGACTTACCTACTCTGTTACCTTGAGTATACTGTGTAACCAGATTGATATTTCCGTTATAAGGAGTATATTTGGCAGTCATTTCTATATTTAACTACTCCATGTTCACATGTGTATCTCGTATAACCAGCCTAAGATTTGTATAACAATGTGTATGTTTTGTGGTTATTTCCGTACTTGCCTTCTGTATGTTCACTTTGTTGTCCTGCTTAAGAAGCATGACATTTACAGTAATATTTAGTGGTCACTGCAGTACTTCTACTCGTTCACAGGTGTATCCTGTGTAACCAACCTGACATGTACAGCATCATGGGTATGTTTGGTTTTTTCAGGACTTATGTACTCTGTTTCAAGCTGTGTCCTGTCTAACCAGCCTGACATTTATGGTTTAATGTGTATGTTTGGTGGTTATTTTTGTGCTTAACTACTTTATAGTCACAAAGTTATACTGTCAAACCATTGTGACATTCATCTTATAATTGTTATTTTTAGTGGTTATTTCAGTACTTAACTACTTGTTGTTCACAATATATCCTGTATAACAAGCGTGATATTTACAGTAGAATGGGTATGCTTAGTGGTTAATTTACTACTTACCTACTCTATAGTCAGAAATGTGTAACCTGTGTGGCATTTGCATTATAATTCCCCGCGTGAACCCCGGGAAGTGAAGCAGTGCCTGTTCACTGCGGTAAACAGGCTCTGTTTTACTGGTAAAATAGGACCCAGTCACCAATGCTTGGGAGGTGCAAACCCTCTCTAAAATGGACAGCATGGCTTATTAACGCTCACCCTTGGTCTTGAGTTGATACTCATGTTGTGGTCACGATTAGCCATTGTGCAAAAATGTGACCTTGAACACCAATAAATAAATAAATAAATAATTTGCAGTATAATGGGTATGTTTAGTTGTTATTTCAGTACTTACATGTTTGCATGTGAGTCTCATGTAACCAGCCTTAAATTTATAGTATAATGGGAAGGTTTAGTTATTTTAGTTCTTTCCTACTCTATTGTCTTGAATGTATCCTGCATATCCAGTGTGACTTTTAAAGCATAATGGGTATGCTTGGTGGTCATTTCAGTAAATTGATCTTCATCTGTGGGTTCTGAGTAATCAGCCTTATATTTACAGTATCATAGGTATGTTTAGTGGTTATTTTAGAAATTACCTACTCTATGGCCACAAATGTATCTTGTATTACCAGTGTTACATTTGCAGTATAATAGGCATGTTTTGTGGTTATTCAATTCATTCCTACTTTGTTTGATGGTTTACTCCTTTTCACCCGCCTGACACCTTCTGTGTAATGAGTATGTTCATACTAGTTACTTAAGTTATTATCAATGTTTGGCTGGTGTATCTCATGTAACCAACCTGACATCTACGTTATAATTGCTGTATTTAGTGGTTATTTCGGTACTTTCCTGCAATGTTTCTAGGTGTATCCTGTGTAACCACCCTTCCATTTACAATAAAATGGGTATTTTAGTGGTTACTTTGGGCATACCTTCCCTATGTCCATGTGTTTTTAGTGTAATCAGCATGATATTTTTGGTTTATTTCGTGGTTATTTCAGTTCTGACTGTATATTCAGAGGTGTATCCTGAAAAACCAGAATGATATTTACAGTATAAAGGGTACATTTAGTAGACATTTTGGTACTTCCTTCTCACATTCAGAGGTATATCCTGTGTAATCAGCCCAAAATTTACCGTAAAATGAATATGTTTAGTGGTTATTTCAGAACTTGCCTACTCTGTTACCTTGTGTATCCAATGTAACCAGATTGATATTTTCGGTATAATGAGTATATTTAGTAGTCATTTTTATATTTACCTACTCCATGTTCACATGTGTAACTCATATAACCAGCTTAAGATTTGCATAACGGTTCATGTTTTGTGGTTATATGAGGTATATCCTGTGTAATCAGCCCGAAATTTACTGTAAAATGAATATGTTTAGTGGTTATATCAAGACTTACCTACTCTGTTACCTTGTGTATACTGTGTAACCAGATTGATATTTTCGTTATAAGGAGTATATTTGGTAGTCATTTCTATATTTAACTACTCCATGTTCACATGTGTATCTCGTATAACCAGCCTAAGATTTGTATAACAATGTGTATGTTTTGTTGTTATTTCCGTACTTGCCTTCTGTATGTTCACTTTGTTGTCCTGCTTAAGAAGCATGACATTCACAGTAATATTTAGTAGTCACTGCAGTACTTCTACTCGTTCACAGGTGTATCCTGTGTAACCAACCTGACATGTACAGCATCATGGGTATGTTTGGTTTTTTCAGGACTTATGTACTCTGTTTCAAGCTGTGTCCTGTTCAACCAGCCTGACATTTATGGTTTAATGGGTATGTTTGGTGGTTATTTTTGTGCTTAACTACTTTATAGTCACAAATTTATACTGTCAAACCATTGTGACATTCGTCTTATAATTGTTATTTTTAGTGGTTATTTCAGTACTTAACTACTTGTTGTTCACAATATATCCTGTATAACAAGCATGATATTTACAGTAGAATGGGTATGCTTAGTGGTTAATTTACTACTTACCTACTCTATGGTCAGAAATGTATAACCTGTGTGGCATTTGCAGTATAATTCCCCGCGGGAACCCCGGGAAGTGAAGCAGTGACTGTTCACTGCGGTAAACAGGCTCTGTTTTACTGGTAAAATAGGACACAGTCACCAATGCTTGGGAGGTGCAAACCCTCTCTAGAATGGACAGCATGGCTTATGAACGCTCACCCTTGGTCTTGAGTTGATACTCATGTTGTGGTCATGATTAGACATTGTGCGAAAATGTGACCTTAAACACCAATAAATAAATAAATAAATAATTTGCCGTATAATGGGTATGTTTAGTCGTTATTTCAGTACTTACATGTTTGCATGTGAGTCTCATGTAACCAGCCTTAAATTTATAGTATAATGGGAAGGTTTAGTTATTTTAGTTCTTTCCTACTCTATTGTCTTGAATGTATCCTGCATATCCAGTGTGACTTTTAAAGCATAATGGGTATGCTTGGTGGTTTTTTCAGTAAATTGATCTTCATCTGTGAGTTCTGAGTAATCAGCCTTATATTTACATTATAATGGGTATGTTTAGTGGTTATTTGAGACCTCACCTGCTGTTTGGCCACAAATGTATCCTGTATAACTAGTGTGACATTTCCAGTATAATAGACATGTTTTGTGGTTATTTCAATTCTTTCCTTTTTTGTTTGATGGTTTACTCCTTTTCACCAGCCTGACATCTTCTGTATAATGACTATGTTCATACTGGTTACTTAAGTTATTATCTATGTTGGCTGGTGTATCTCATGTAACCAACCTGACATTTACGTTTTTATTGCTATATTTAGTGGTTATTTCCATACTTTCCTGCAATGTTTCTAGGTGTATCCTGTGTAACCACCCTTCCATTTACAATAAAATGGGTATTTTAGTGGTTATTTTGGGCATACCTTCCCTATGTTCATGTGTTTTTAGTGTAATCAGCATGATGTTTTGGGTTTATTTCGTGGTTATTTCAGCTCTGACTGTATATTCACAGGTGTATCCTGAAAAAACAGAATGATATTTACAGTATAATGGGTACATTTAGTAGACATTTTGGTACTTTCTACTAACATTCAGAGGTATATCCTGTGTAATCAGCCCGAAATTTACTGTAAAATGAATATGTTTAGTGGTTATTTCAAGACTTACCTACTCTGTTACCTTGTGTATCCTGTGTAACCAGATTGTTCTTTTCGGTATAAGGAGTATATTTAATAGTCATTTCTATATTTACCTACTCCATGTTCACATGTGTATCTCGTATAACCAGCCTAAGATTTGCATAACAATGTGTATGTTTTGTGGTTATTTCCTTACTTGCCTTCTGTATGTTCACTCTGTTATCCTGCTTAAGAAGCATGACATTTACAGTAATATTTAGTAGTCACTGCAGTACTTCTACCCGTTCACAGGTGTATCCTGTGTAACCAACTCGACATGTACAGCATCATGGGCATGTTTAGTTATTTCAGTACTTATGTACTTTGTTTCAAGCTGTGTCCTGTCTAACCAGCCTGACATTAATGGTATAATGGGTATGTTTGGTGGTTATTTTAGTGCTTAACTACTTTATAGTCAGAAATTTATACTGTCAAACCATTGTGACATTCATGGTATGATTGGTGTCTTTAGTGGTTATTTCAGTACTTAACTACTTGTTGTTCACAATATATCCTGTATGACAAGCATGATAGAATGGGTATGCTTAGTGGTTAATTTACTACTTACCTACTCTATGGTCAGAAATGTATAACCTGTGTGGCATTTGCAGTATAATTCCCCGCGGGAACCCCGGGAAGTGAAGCAGTGCCTGTTCACTGCGGTAAACAGGGTCTGTTTTACTTGTAAAATAGGACCCAGTCACCAATGCTTGGGAGGTGCAAACCCTCTCTAAAATGGACAGCATGGCTTATTAACGCTCAACCTTGGTCTTGAGTTGATACTCATGTTGTGGTCACGATTAGCCATTGTTCAAAAAAGTGACCTTAAACACCAATAAATACATAATCAAATAATTTCCAGTATAATTTATATGTTTATTCATTATATCAGTACCAACATGTTTGCATGTGAGTCTCATGTAACCAGCCTTAAATTCATAGTATAATGGGAAGGTTTAGTTATTTTAGTTCTTTCCTACTCTATTGTCTTGAATGTATCCTGTATATCCAGTGTGACTTTTAAAGCATAATGGGTATGCTTGGTGGTTATTTCAGTAAATTGATCTTCATCTATGTGTTCTGAGTAATCAGCCTTTTATTTACAGTATAATGGGTATGTTTAGTGGTTATTTTAGAACTTACCTGCTCTATGGCTACAAATCTATCCTGTATAACCAGTTTTACATTTGCAGTATAATAGGCATGTTTTGTGGTTATTTCAATTCTTTCCTACTTTGTTTGATGGTTTACTCCTTTTCACCAGCCTTACACCTTCTGTATAATGAGTATGTTCATACTGGTTACTTAAGTTATTATCTATGTTGGCTGGTGTATCTCATGTAACCAACCTGACATCTACGTTATAATTGCTATATTTAGTGGTTATTTCCATACTTTCCTGCAATGTTTCTAGGTGTATCCTGTGTAACCACCCCCTTCCATATAAAATAAAATGGGTATTTTAGTGGTTATATTGGGCATACCTTCCCTATGTCCATGTGTTTTTAGTGTAATCAGCATGATATTTTGGGTTTATTTCGTGGTTATTTCAGCTCTGACTGTATATTCACAGGTGTATCCTGAAAAACCAGAATGATATTTACAGTATAATGGGTACATTTAGTAGACATTTTGGTACTTTCTACTCACATTCAGAGATATATCCTGTGTAATCAGCCCGAAATTTACTGTAAAATGAATATGTTTAGTGGTTATATCAAGACTTACCTACTCTGTTACCTTGTGTATCTAGTGTAACCAGATTGATATTTTCGTTATAAGGAGTATATTTGGCAGTCATTTCTATATTTAACTACTCCATGTTCACATGTGTATCTCGTATAACCAGCCTAAGATTTGTATAACAATGTGCATGTTTTGTGGTTATTTCCGTACTTGCCTTCTGTATGTTCACTTTGTTGTCCTGCTTAAGAAGCACGACATTTACAGTAATATTTAGTAGTCACTGCAGTACTTCTACTCGTTCACAGGTGTATCCTGTGTAACCAACCTGACATGTAGAGCATCATGAGTATGTTTGGTTTTTTCAGGACTTATGTACTCTGTTTCAAGCTGTGTCCTGTCTAACCAGCCTGACATTTATGGTTTAATGGGTATGTTTGGTGGTTATTTTTGTGCTTAACTACTTTATAGTCACAAATTTATACGGTCAAACCATTGTGACATTCATCTTATAATTGTTATTTTTAGTCGAGTTGTGACGAAGTCAAACTCGACTTATAGTTTGGTGAATGCCGGGCGGGGTGGGCGGGCATCCGGGCGTGCGGGTGTGGGGGTGTGCGGGGTGGGCAGGCGGGCCGGCGGGTGGGCAGGCGGGCGGGCGGGGCGGGGTTACGTAAACAATTGGTTTCCGGATGATGACTTGATAGTGGTTCAGCTCACATTCATTAAACTTCATACGTATGTTGGTCTTGGTGGGAGGAAGAACTCTATTGATTTTGGACATGCTACGTCGAAGGTCAAGGTCACAGTGACCTTGAACGTAGTAAATCTTAAACAACTGGTTTCCGGATGATAACTTGATAAAGGTTCAACTCACATTCATGAACCTTCATAGGTAGATAGGCCTTGGTGAGGGGAAGAACACTATTGATTTTGGACTCGCTACGTCAAAGGTCAAGGTCAACGTGACCTTGAACATAGTAAATCGCAACAATTCCTTTCCGGATGATAACTTGATAGTAGTTCAAAACCTACATTCATGAAACTTCATAGGTTGGTTGGCCTTGGTGCGCGGAAGAACTCTTTTGATCTTGGACTCACCAGATAAAAGGTCAAGGTCACAGTGACCTTTAACATAGTATATCGCAACAATTGGTTTCTGGGTGATAACTTGATAGTGGTTCAACCTAGAGTCATGAAACTTCATAAAACTTCATAGGTGTGTTGGCCTTGGTGCGAGGAAGAACTCTATTGATCTTGGACTCACCAGGTCAAAGGTCAAGGTCACAGTGACCTTGAACATAGTATATCGCAACAATTGGTTTCCGGATGAGAACTTGATAGTGGTTCAACCTAGAGTCATGAAACTTCATAGGTGTGTTGGCCTTGGTGCGAGGAAGAACCCTATTGACCTTGGACTCGCCAGGTCAAAGGTCAAGGTCACAGTGACCAAATTGCAACAATTGGTTTCCAGACAATAACTTGACAGTGGTTCAGCCTATAGTCATGAAACTTAATAGCTGCATTGGCCTTGCTGTGAGGAAGAACCCTACTGATCTTGAACTCGCCAGGTCAAAGGTCAAGGTCACAGTGACCTTGAACATAGGAAAAACCCTATTGATATTGGAATTCAGTATGTCAAATGTAAAGGTCACAGACCCAGCACACACTCAATAATTCATTTGCAGACAATAACTTCATAATGATCAAACCCACCTTTTCTGTTGTCACAACTCGACATTGGATTGGTGATCCTGAGCGGCATTTTTAGTGGTTATTTCAGTACTTAACTACTTGTTGTTCACAATATATCCTGTATAACAAGCATGATATTTACAGTGGAATGGGTATGCTTAGTGGTTAATTTACTACTTACCTACTCTATGGTCAGAAATGTATAACCTGTGTGGCATTTGCAGTATAATTCCCCGCGGGAACCCCGGGAAGTGAAGCAGTGACTGTTCACTGCGGTAAACAGGCTCTGTTTTACTGGTAAAATAGGACACAGTCACCAATGCTTGGGAGGTCCAAACCCTCTCTAAAATGGACAGCATGGCTTATGAACGCTCACCCTTGGTCTTGAGTTGATACTCATGTTGTGGTCATGTTTAGACATTGTGCAAAAATGTGACCTTGAACACCAATAAATAAATAAATAAATAATTTGCCGTATAATGGGTATGTTTAGTCGTTATTTCAGTACTTATATGTTTGCATGTGAGTCTCATGTAACCAGCCTTAAATTTATAGTATAATGGGAAGGTTTAGTTATTTTAGTTCTTTCCTACTCTATTGTCTTGAATGTATCCTGTATATCCAGTGTGACTTTTAAAGCATAATGGGTATGCTTGGTGGTTATTTCAGTAAATTGATCTTGATCTGTGAGTTCTGAGTAATCAGCCTTATATTTACAGTATTATGGGTATGTTTAGTGGTTATTTTAGAAATTACCTACTCTGGCCACAAATGTATCTTGTATTACCAGTGTTACATTTGCAGTATAATAGGCATGTTTTGTGGTTATTCAATTCTTTCCTACTTTGTTTGATGGTTTACTCCTTTTCACCAGCCTCACACCTTCTGTATAATGACTATGTTCATACTGGTTACTTGAGGTATCTATGTTGGCTGGTGTATCTCATGTAACCAACCTGACATCTACGTTATAATTGCTATATTTAGTAATTATTTCCATACTTTCCTGCAATGTTTCTAGGTGTATCCTGTGTAACCACCCTTCCATTTACAATAAAATGGGTATGTTAGTGGTTATTTTGGGCATACCTTCCCTATGTCCATGTGTTTTTAGTGTAATCAACATGATATTTTGGGTTTATTTTGTGGTTATTTCAGTTCTGACTGTATATTCACAGGTGTATCCTGAAAAACCAGAATGATATTTACAGTATAATGGGTACATTTAGTAGACATTTTGGTACTTTCTACTCTCATTCAGAGGTATATCCTGTGTAATCAGCCCGAAATTTACTGTAAAATGAATATGTTTAGTGGTTATTTCAAGACTTACCTACTCTGTTGCCTTGTGTATCCAGTGTAACCAGATTGATATTTTCGGTATAAGGAATATATTTAGTAGTCATTTCTATCTTTACCTACTCCATGTTCACATGTGTATCTCATATAACCAGCCTAAGATTTGCATAACAATGTGTATGTTTTGTGGTTATTTCCGTACTTGCCTTCTGTATGTTCACTTTGTTGTCCTGCTTAAGAAGCATGACATTTACAGTAATATTTAGTAGTCACTGCAGTACTTCTACTCGTTCACAGGTGTATCATTTGTAACCAACCCGACATGTACATCATCATGGGCATGTTTAGTTATTTCAGTAATTACGTACTCTGTTTCAGGCTGTGTCCTGTCTTACCAGCCTGACATTTATGGTATAATGGGTATGTTTGGTGGTTATTTTTGTGCTTAACTACTTTATAGTCACAAATTTGTACTGTCAAACCATTGTGACATTCATAGTATGATTGGGATTTTTAGTGGTTATTTCAGTAGTTAACTACTTGTTGTTCACAATATATCCTGTATAACAAGCATGATATTTACAGTATAATGGGTATGCTTAGTGGTTAATTTACTACTTACCTACTCTATGGTCAGAAATGTATAACCTGTGTGGCATTTGCATTATAATTCCCCGTGGGAACCCCGGGAAGTGAAGCAGTGCCTGTTCACTGCGGTAAACAGGCTCTGTTTTACTGGTAAAATAGCACCCAGTCACCAATGCTTGGGAGGTGCAAACCCTCTCTAAAATGGACAGCATGGCTTATTAACGCTCACCCTTGGTCTTGAGTTGATACTCATGTTGTGGTCACGATTAGCCATTGTGCAAAAATGTGACCTTGAACACCAATAAATAAATAAATAAATAAATAATTTGCAGTATAATGGGTATGTTTAGTCGTTATTTCAGTACTTACATGTTTGCATGTGAGTCTCATGTAACCAGCCTTAAATTTATAGTATAATGGGAAGGTTTAGTTATTTTAGTTGTTTCCTACTCTATTGTCTTGAATGTATCCTGTATATCCAGTGTAACTTTTAAAGCATAATGGGTATGCTTGGTGGTTTTTTCAGTAAATTGATCTTCATCTGTGAGTTCTGAGTAATCAGCCTTATATTTACATTATAATGGGTATGTTTAGTGGTTATTTGAGACCTCACCTGCTGTTTGGCCACAAATGTATCCTGTATAACTAGTGTGACATTTCCAGTATAATAAACATGTTTTGTGGTTATTTCAATTCTTTCCTTTTTTGTTTGATGGTTTACTCCTTTTCACCAGCCTGACATCTTCTGTATAATGACTATGTTCATACTGGTTACTTAAGTTATTATCTATGTTGGCTGGTGTATCTCATGTAACCAACCTGACATCTACGTTTTAATTGCTATATTTAGTGGTTATTTCCATACTTTCCTGCAATGTTTCTAGGTGTATCCTGTGTAACCACCCTTCCATTTACAATAAAATGGGTATTTTAGTGGTTATTTTGGGCATACCTTCTCTATGTCCATGTGTTTTTAGTGTAATCAGCATGATATTTTGGGTTTATTTCGTGGTTATTTCAGCTCTGACTGTATATTCACAGGTGTATCCTGAAAAACCAGAATGATATTTACAGTATAATGGGTACATTTAGTAGACATTTTGGTACTTTCTACTCACATTCAGAGGTATATCCCTGTGTAATCGGCCCGAAATTTACTGTAAAATGAATATGTTTAGTGGTTATTTCAAGACTTACCTACTCTGTTACCTTGTGTATCCTGTGTAACCAGATTGATATTTTCGGTATAAGGAATATATTTAGTAGTCATTTCTATATTTATCTACTCCATGTTCACATGTGTATCTCATATAACCAGCCTAAGATTTGCATAACAATGTGTATGTTTTGTGGTTATTTCCGTACTTGCCTTGTGTATGTTCACTTTGTTGTCCTGCTTAAGAAGCATGACATTTACAGTAATATTTAGTAGTCACTGCAGTACTTCTACTCGTTCACAGGTGTATCCTTTGTAACCAACCCAACATGTACATCATCATGGGCATGTTTAGTTATTTCAGTAATTACGTACTCTGTTTCAGGCTGTGTCCTGTCTTACCAGCCTGACATTTATGGTATAATGGGTATGTTTGGTGGTTATTTTTGTGCTTAACTACTTTATAGTCACAAATTTGTACTGTCAAACCATTGTGACATTCATAATATGATTGGGATTTTTGGTGGTTATTTCAGTAGTTAACTACTTGTTGTTCACAATATATCCTGTATAACAAGCGTGATATTTACAGTATAATGGGTATGCTTAGTGGTTAATTTACTACTTACCTACTCTATGGTCAGAAATGTATAACCTGTGTGGCATTTGCATTATAATTCCCTGCGGGAACCCCGGGAAGTGAAGCAGTGTCTGTTCACTGCGGTAAACAGGCTCTGTTTTACTGGTAAAATAGGACCCAGTCACCAATGCTTGGGAGGTGCAAACCCTCTCTAAAATGGACAGCATGGCTTATTAACGCTCACCCTTGGTCTTGAGTTGATACTCATGTTGTGGTCACGATTAGCCATTGTGCAAAAATGTGACCTTGAACACCAATAAATAAATAAATAGATAATTTGCAGTATAATGGGTATGCTTAGTCGTTATTTCAGTACTTACATGTTTGCATGTGGGTCTCATGTAACCAGCCTTAAATTTATAGTATAATGGGAAGGTTTACTTATTTTAGTTGTTTCCTACTCTATTGTCTTGAATGTATCCTGTATATCCAGTGTAACTTTTAAAGCATAATGGGTATGCTTGGTGGTTTTTTCAGTAAATTGATCTTCATCTGTGAGTTCTGAGTAATCAGCCTTATATTTACATTATAATGGGTATGTTTAGTGGTTATTTGAGACCTCACCTGCTGTTTGGCCACAAATGTATCCTGTATAACTAGTGTGACATTTCCAGTATAATAAACATGTTTTGTGGTTATTTCAATTCTTTCCTTTTTTGTTTGATGGTTTACTCCTTTTCACCAGCCTGACATCTTCTGTATAATGACTATGTTCATACTGGTTACTTAAGTTATTATCTATGTTGGCTGGTGTATCTCATGTAACCAACCTGACATCTACGTTTTAATTGCTATATTTAGTGGTTATTTCCATACTTTCCTGCAATGTTTCTAGGTGTATCCTGTGTAACCACCCTTCCATTTACAATAAAATGGGTATTTTAGTGGTTATTTTGGGCATACCTTCTCTATGTCCATGTGTTTTTAGTGTAATCAGCATGATATTTTGGGTTTATTTCGTGGTTATTTCAGCTCTGACTGTATATTCACAGGTGTATCCTGAAAAACCAGAATGATATTTACAGTATAATGGGTACATTTAGTAGACATTTTGGTACTTTCTACTCACATTCAGAGGTATATCCCTGTGTAATCGGCCCGAAATTTACTGTAAAATGAATATGTTTAGTGGTTATTTCAAGACTTACCTACTCTGTTACCTTGTGTATCCTGTGTAACCAGATTGATATTTTCGGTATAAGGAATATATTTAGTAGTCATTTCTATATTTATCTACTCCATGTTCACATGTGTATCTCATATAACCAGCCTAAGATTTGCATAACAATGTGTATGTTTTGTGGTTATTTCCGTACTTGCCTTGTGTATGTTCACTTTGTTGTCCTGCTTAAGAAGCATGACATTTACAGTAATATTTAGTAGTCACTGCAGTACTTCTACTCGTTCACAGGTGTATCCTTTGTAACCAACCCAACATGTACATCATCATGGGCATGTTTAGTTATTTCAGTAATTACGTACTCTGTTTCAGGCTGTGTCCTGTCTTACCAGCCTGACATTTATGGTATAATGGGTATGTTTGGTGGTTATTTTTGTGCTTAACTACTTTATAGTCACAAATTTGTACTGTCAAACCATTGTGACATTCATAATATGATTGGGATTTTTGGTGGTTATTTCAGTAGTTAACTACTTGTTGTTCACAATATATCCTGTATAACAAGCGTGATATTTACAGTATAATGGGTATGCTTAGTGGTTAATTTACTACTTACCTACTCTATGGTCAGAAATGTATAACCTGTGTGGCATTTGCATTATAATTCCCTGCGGGAACCCCGGGAAGTGAAGCAGTGCCTGTTCACTGCGGTAAACAGGCTCTGTTTTACTGGTAAAATAGGACCCAGTCACCAATGCTTGGGAGGTGCAAACCCTCTCTAAAATGGACAACATGGCTTATTAACGCTCACCCTTGGTCTCGAGTTGATACTCATGTTGTGGTCACGATTAGCCATTGTGCAAAAATGTGACCTTGAACACCAATAAATAAATAAATAAATAAATATTTGCAGTATAATGGGTATGTTTAGTCGTTATTTCAGTACTTACATGTTTGCATGTGAGTCTCATGTAACCAGCCTTAAATTTATAGTATAATGGGAAGGTTTAGTTATTTTAGTTCTTTCCTACTCTATTGTCTTGAATGTATCCTGCATATCCAGTGTGACTTTTAAAGCATAATGGGTAAGCTTGGTGGTTATTTCAGTAAATTGATCTTCATCTGTGGGTTCTGAGTAATCAGCCTTATATTTAGAGTATTATGGGTATGTTTAGTGGTTATTTTAGAAATTACCTACTCTCTGGCCACAAATGTATCTGGTATTACCAGTGTTACATTTGCAGTATAATAGGCATGTTTTGTGGTTATTCAATTCATTCCTACTTTGTTTGATGGTTTACTCCTTTTCACCAGCCTGACACCTTCTGTGTAAAGAGTATGTTCATACTAGTTACTTAAGTTATTATCTGTTTGGCTGGTGTATCTCATGTAACCCACCTGACATCTACGTTTTAATTGCTGTATTTAGTGGTTATTTCCGTACTTTCCTGCAATGTTTCTAGGTGTATCCTGTGTAACCACCCTTCCATTTACAATACAATGGGTATTTTAGTGGTTACTTTGGGCATACCTTCCCTATGTCCATGTGTTTTTAGTGTAATCAGCATGATATTTTTGGTTTATTTCGTGGTTTTTTCAGTTCTGACTGTATATTCACAGGTGTATCCTGAAAAACCAGAATGATATTTACTGTATAAAGGGTACATTTAGTAGACATTTTGGTACTTCCTACTCACATTCAGAGGTATATCCTGTGTAATCAGCCCGAAATTTACCGTAAAATGAATATGTTTAGTGGTTATTTCAGAACTTACCTACTCTGTTACCTTGTGTATCCAATGTAACCAGATTGATATTTTCGGTATAATGAGTATATTTAGTAGTCATTTTTATATTTACCTACTCCATGTTCACATGTGTATCTCATATAACCAGCTTAAGATTTGCATAACTGTTCATGTTTTGTGGTTATATGAGGTATATCCTGTGTAATCAGCCCGAAATTTACTGTAAAATGAATATGTTTAGTGGTTATATCAAGACTTACCTACTCTGTTACCTTGAGTATACTGTGTAACCAGATTGATATTTCCGTTATAAGGAGTATATTTGGCAGTCATTTCTATATTTAACTACTCCATGTTCACATGTGTATCTCGTATAACCAGCCTAAGATTTGTATAACAATGTGTATGTTTTGTGGTTATTTCCGTACTTGCCTTCTGTATGTTCACTTTGTTGTCCTGCTTAAGAAGCATGACATTTACAGTAATATTTAGTGGTCACTGCAGTACTTCTACTCGTTCACAGGTGTATCCTGTGTAACCAACCTGACATGTACAGCATCATGGGTATGTTTGGTTTTTTCAGGACTTATGTACTCTGTTTCAAGCTGTGTCCTGTCTAACCAGCCTGACATTTATGGTTTAATGTGTATGTTTGGTGGTTATTTTTGTGCTTAACTACTTTATAGTCACAAAGTTATACTGTCAAACCATTGTGACATTCATCTTATAATTGTTATTTTTAGTGGTTATTTCAGTACTTAACTACTTGTTGTTCACAATATATCCTGTATAACAAGCGTGATATTTACAGTAGAATGGGTATGCTTAGTGGTTAATTTACTACTTACCTACTCTATAGTCAGAAATGTGTAACCTGTGTGGCATTTGCATTATAATTCCCCGCGTGAACCCCGGGAAGTGAAGCAGTGCCTGTTCACTGCGGTAAACAGGCTCTGTTTTACTGGTAAAATAGGACCCAGTCACCAATGCTTGGGAGGTGCAAACCCTCTCTAAAATGGACAGCATGGCTTATTAACGCTCACCCTTGGTCTTGAGTTGATACTCATGTTGTGGTCACGATTAGCCATTGTGCAAAAATGTGACCTTGAACACCAATAAATAAATAAATAAATAATTTGCAGTATAATGGGTATGTTTAGTTGTTATTTCAGTACTTACATGTTTGCATGTGAGTCTCATGTAACCAGCCTTAAATTTATAGTATAATGGGAAGGTTTAGTTATTTTAGTTCTTTCCTACTCTATTGTCTTGAATGTATCCTGCATATCCAGTGTGACTTTTAAAGCATAATGGGTATGCTTGGTGGTCATTTCAGTAAATTGATCTTCATCTGTGGGTTCTGAGTAATCAGCCTTATATTTACAGTATCATAGGTATGTTTAGTGGTTATTTTAGAAATTACCTACTCTATGGCCACAAATGTATCTTGTATTACCAGTGTTACATTTGCAGTATAATAGGCATGTTTTGTGGTTATTCAATTCATTCCTACTTTGTTTGATGGTTTACTCCTTTTCACCCGCCTGACACCTTCTGTGTAATGAGTATGTTCATACTAGTTACTTAAGTTATTATCAATGTTTGGCTGGTGTATCTCATGTAACCAACCTGACATCTACGTTATAATTGCTGTATTTAGTGGTTATTTCGGTACTTTCCTGCAATGTTTCTAGGTGTATCCTGTGTAACCACCCTTCCATTTACAATAAAATGGGTATTTTAGTGGTTACTTTGGGCATACCTTCCCTATGTCCATGTGTTTTTAGTGTAATCAGCATGATATTTTTGGTTTATTTCGTGGTTATTTCAGTTCTGACTGTATATTCAGAGGTGTATCCTGAAAAACCAGAATGATATTTACAGTATAAAGGGTACATTTAGTAGACATTTTGGTACTTCCTTCTCACATTCAGAGGTATATCCTGTGTAATCAGCCCAAAATTTACCGTAAAATGAATATGTTTAGTGGTTATTTCAGAACTTGCCTACTCTGTTACCTTGTGTATCCAATGTAACCAGATTGATATTTTCGGTATAATGAGTATATTTAGTAGTCATTTTTATATTTACCTACTCCATGTTCACATGTGTAACTCATATAACCAGCTTAAGATTTGCATAACGGTTCATGTTTTGTGGTTATATGAGGTATATCCTGTGTAATCAGCCCGAAATTTACTGTAAAATGAATATGTTTAGTGGTTATATCAAGACTTACCTACTCTGTTACCTTGTGTATACTGTGTAACCAGATTGATATTTTCGTTATAAGGAGTATATTTGGTAGTCATTTCTATATTTAACTACTCCATGTTCACATGTGTATCTCGTATAACCAGCCTAAGATTTGTATAACAATGTGTATGTTTTGTTGTTATTTCCGTACTTGCCTTCTGTATGTTCACTTTGTTGTCCTGCTTAAGAAGCATGACATTCACAGTAATATTTAGTAGTCACTGCAGTACTTCTACTCGTTCACAGGTGTATCCTGTGTAACCAACCTGACATGTACAGCATCATGGGTATGTTTGGTTTTTTCAGGACTTATGTACTCTGTTTCAAGCTGTGTCCTGTTCAACCAGCCTGACATTTATGGTTTAATGGGTATGTTTGGTGGTTATTTTTGTGCTTAACTACTTTATAGTCACAAATTTATACTGTCAAACCATTGTGACATTCGTCTTATAATTGTTATTTTTAGTGGTTATTTCAGTACTTAACTACTTGTTGTTCACAATATATCCTGTATAACAAGCATGATATTTACAGTAGAATGGGTATGCTTAGTGGTTAATTTACTACTTACCTACTCTATGGTCAGAAATGTATAACCTGTGTGGCATTTGCAGTATAATTCCCCGCGGGAACCCCGGGAAGTGAAGCAGTGACTGTTCACTGCGGTAAACAGGCTCTGTTTTACTGGTAAAATAGGACACAGTCACCAATGCTTGGGAGGTGCAAACCCTCTCTAGAATGGACAGCATGGCTTATGAACGCTCACCCTTGGTCTTGAGTTGATACTCATGTTGTGGTCATGATTAGACATTGTGCGAAAATGTGACCTTAAACACCAATAAATAAATAAATAAATAATTTGCCGTATAATGGGTATGTTTAGTCGTTATTTCAGTACTTACATGTTTGCATGTGAGTCTCATGTAACCAGCCTTAAATTTATAGTATAATGGGAAGGTTTAGTTATTTTAGTTCTTTCCTACTCTATTGTCTTGAATGTATCCTGCATATCCAGTGTGACTTTTAAAGCATAATGGGTATGCTTGGTGGTTTTTTCAGTAAATTGATCTTCATCTGTGAGTTCTGAGTAATCAGCCTTATATTTACATTATAATGGGTATGTTTAGTGGTTATTTGAGACCTCACCTGCTGTTTGGCCACAAATGTATCCTGTATAACTAGTGTGACATTTCCAGTATAATAGACATGTTTTGTGGTTATTTCAATTCTTTCCTTTTTTGTTTGATGGTTTACTCCTTTTCACCAGCCTGACATCTTCTGTATAATGACTATGTTCATACTGGTTACTTAAGTTATTATCTATGTTGGCTGGTGTATCTCATGTAACCAACCTGACATTTACGTTTTTATTGCTATATTTAGTGGTTATTTCCATACTTTCCTGCAATGTTTCTAGGTGTATCCTGTGTAACCACCCTTCCATTTACAATAAAATGGGTATTTTAGTGGTTATTTTGGGCATACCTTCCCTATGTTCATGTGTTTTTAGTGTAATCAGCATGATGTTTTGGGTTTATTTCGTGGTTATTTCAGCTCTGACTGTATATTCACAGGTGTATCCTGAAAAAACAGAATGATATTTACAGTATAATGGGTACATTTAGTAGACATTTTGGTACTTTCTACTAACATTCAGAGGTATATCCTGTGTAATCAGCCCGAAATTTACTGTAAAATGAATATGTTTAGTGGTTATTTCAAGACTTACCTACTCTGTTACCTTGTGTATCCTGTGTAACCAGATTGTTCTTTTCGGTATAAGGAGTATATTTAATAGTCATTTCTATATTTACCTACTCCATGTTCACATGTGTATCTCGTATAACCAGCCTAAGATTTGCATAACAATGTGTATGTTTTGTGGTTATTTCCTTACTTGCCTTCTGTATGTTCACTCTGTTATCCTGCTTAAGAAGCATGACATTTACAGTAATATTTAGTAGTCACTGCAGTACTTCTACCCGTTCACAGGTGTATCCTGTGTAACCAACTCGACATGTACAGCATCATGGGCATGTTTAGTTATTTCAGTACTTATGTACTTTGTTTCAAGCTGTGTCCTGTCTAACCAGCCTGACATTAATGGTATAATGGGTATGTTTGGTGGTTATTTTAGTGCTTAACTACTTTATAGTCAGAAATTTATACTGTCAAACCATTGTGACATTCATGGTATGATTGGTGTCTTTAGTGGTTATTTCAGTACTTAACTACTTGTTGTTCACAATATATCCTGTATGACAAGCATGATAGAATGGGTATGCTTAGTGGTTAATTTACTACTTACCTACTCTATGGTCAGAAATGTATAACCTGTGTGGCATTTGCAGTATAATTCCCCGCGGGAACCCCGGGAAGTGAAGCAGTGCCTGTTCACTGCGGTAAACAGGGTCTGTTTTACTTGTAAAATAGGACCCAGTCACCAATGCTTGGGAGGTGCAAACCCTCTCTAAAATGGACAGCATGGCTTATTAACGCTCAACCTTGGTCTTGAGTTGATACTCATGTTGTGGTCACGATTAGCCATTGTTCAAAAAAGTGACCTTAAACACCAATAAATACATAATCAAATAATTTCCAGTATAATTTATATGTTTATTCATTATATCAGTACCAACATGTTTGCATGTGAGTCTCATGTAACCAGCCTTAAATTCATAGTATAATGGGAAGGTTTAGTTATTTTAGTTCTTTCCTACTCTATTGTCTTGAATGTATCCTGTATATCCAGTGTGACTTTTAAAGCATAATGGGTATGCTTGGTGGTTATTTCAGTAAATTGATCTTCATCTATGTGTTCTGAGTAATCAGCCTTTTATTTACAGTATAATGGGTATGTTTAGTGGTTATTTTAGAACTTACCTGCTCTATGGCTACAAATCTATCCTGTATAACCAGTTTTACATTTGCAGTATAATAGGCATGTTTTGTGGTTATTTCAATTCTTTCCTACTTTGTTTGATGGTTTACTCCTTTTCACCAGCCTTACACCTTCTGTATAATGAGTATGTTCATACTGGTTACTTAAGTTATTATCTATGTTGGCTGGTGTATCTCATGTAACCAACCTGACATCTACGTTATAATTGCTATATTTAGTGGTTATTTCCATACTTTCCTGCAATGTTTCTAGGTGTATCCTGTGTAACCACCCCCTTCCATATAAAATAAAATGGGTATTTTAGTGGTTATATTGGGCATACCTTCCCTATGTCCATGTGTTTTTAGTGTAATCAGCATGATATTTTGGGTTTATTTCGTGGTTATTTCAGCTCTGACTGTATATTCACAGGTGTATCCTGAAAAACCAGAATGATATTTACAGTATAATGGGTACATTTAGTAGACATTTTGGTACTTTCTACTCACATTCAGAGATATATCCTGTGTAATCAGCCCGAAATTTACTGTAAAATGAATATGTTTAGTGGTTATATCAAGACTTACCTACTCTGTTACCTTGTGTATCTAGTGTAACCAGATTGATATTTTCGTTATAAGGAGTATATTTGGCAGTCATTTCTATATTTAACTACTCCATGTTCACATGTGTATCTCGTATAACCAGCCTAAGATTTGTATAACAATGTGCATGTTTTGTGGTTATTTCCGTACTTGCCTTCTGTATGTTCACTTTGTTGTCCTGCTTAAGAAGCACGACATTTACAGTAATATTTAGTAGTCACTGCAGTACTTCTACTCGTTCACAGGTGTATCCTGTGTAACCAACCTGACATGTAGAGCATCATGAGTATGTTTGGTTTTTTCAGGACTTATGTACTCTGTTTCAAGCTGTGTCCTGTCTAACCAGCCTGACATTTATGGTTTAATGGGTATGTTTGGTGGTTATTTTTGTGCTTAACTACTTTATAGTCACAAATTTATACGGTCAAACCATTGTGACATTCATCTTATAATTGTTATTTTTAGTCGAGTTGTGACGAAGTCAAACTCGACTTATAGTTTGGTGAATGCCGGGCGGGTGGGCGGGCATCCGGGCGTGCGGGTGTGGGGGTGTGCGGGTGGGCAGGCGGGCCGGCGGGTGGGCAGGCGGGCGGGCGGGCGGGGTTACGTAAACAATTGGTTTCCGGATGATGACTTGATAGTGGTTCAGCTCACATTCATTAAACTTCATACGTATGTTGGTCTTGGTGGGAGGAAGAACTCTATTGATTTTGGACATGCTACGTCGAAGGTCAAGGTCACAGTGACCTTGAACGTAGTAAATCTTAAACAACTGGTTTCCGGATGATAACTTGATAAAGGTTCAACTCACATTCATGAACCTTCATAGGTAGATAGGCCTTGGTGAGGGGAAGAACACTATTGATTTTGGACTCGCTACGTCAAAGGTCAAGGTCAACGTGACCTTGAACATAGTAAATCGCAACAATTCCTTTCCGGATGATAACTTGATAGTAGTTCAAAACCTACATTCATGAAACTTCATAGGTTGGTTGGCCTTGGTGCGCGGAAGAACTCTTTTGATCTTGGACTCACCAGATAAAAGGTCAAGGTCACAGTGACCTTTAACATAGTATATCGCAACAATTGGTTTCTGGGTGATAACTTGATAGTGGTTCAACCTAGAGTCATGAAACTTCATAAAACTTCATAGGTGTGTTGGCCTTGGTGCGAGGAAGAACTCTATTGATCTTGGACTCACCAGGTCAAAGGTCAAGGTCACAGTGACCTTGAACATAGTATATCGCAACAATTGGTTTCCGGATGAGAACTTGATAGTGGTTCAACCTAGAGTCATGAAACTTCATAGGTGTGTTGGCCTTGGTGCGAGGAAGAACCCTATTGACCTTGGACTCGCCAGGTCAAAGGTCAAGGTCACAGTGACCAAATTGCAACAATTGGTTTCCAGACAATAACTTGACAGTGGTTCAGCCTATAGTCATGAAACTTAATAGCTGCATTGGCCTTGCTGTGAGGAAGAACCCTACTGATCTTGAACTCGCCAGGTCAAAGGTCAAGGTCACAGTGACCTTGAACATAGGAAAAACCCTATTGATATTGGAATTCAGTATGTCAAATGTAAAGGTCACAGACCCAGCACACACTCAATAATTCATTTGCAGACAATAACTTCATAATGATGAAACCCACCTTTTCTGTTGTCACAACTCGACATTGGATTGGTGATCCTGAGCGGCATTTTTAGTGGTTATTTCAGTACTTAACTACTTGTTGTTCACAATATATCCTGTATAACAAGCATGATATTTACAGTGGAATGGGTATGCTTAGTGGTTAATTTACTACTTACCTACTCTATGGTCAGAAATGTATAACCTGTGTGGCATTTGCAGTATAATTCCCCGCGGGAACCCCGGGAAGTGAAGCAGTGACTGTTCACTGCGGTAAACAGGCTCTGTTTTACTGGTAAAATAGGACACAGTCACCAATGCTTGGGAGGTCCAAACCCTCTCTAAAATGGACAGCATGGCTTATGAACGCTCACCCTTGGTCTTGAGTTGATACTCATGTTGTGGTCATGTTTAGACATTGTGCAAAAATGTGACCTTGAACACCAATAAATAAATAAATAAATAATTTGCCGTATAATGGGTATGTTTAGTCGTTATTTCAGTACTTATATGTTTGCATGTGAGTCTCATGTAACCAGCCTTAAATTTATAGTATAATGGGAAGGTTTAGTTATTTTAGTTCTTTCCTACTCTATTGTCTTGAATGTATCCTGTATATCCAGTGTGACTTTTAAAGCATAATGGGTATGCTTGGTGGTTATTTCAGTAAATTGATCTTGATCTGTGAGTTCTGAGTAATCAGCCTTATATTTACAGTATTATGGGTATGTTTAGTGGTTATTTTAGAAATTACCTACTCTGGCCACAAATGTATCTTGTATTACCAGTGTTACATTTGCAGTATAATAGGCATGTTTTGTGGTTATTCAATTCTTTCCTACTTTGTTTGATGGTTTACTCCTTTTCACCAGCCTCACACCTTCTGTATAATGACTATGTTCATACTGGTTACTTGAGGTATCTATGTTGGCTGGTGTATCTCATGTAACCAACCTGACATCTACGTTATAATTGCTATATTTAGTAATTATTTCCATACTTTCCTGCAATGTTTCTAGGTGTATCCTGTGTAACCACCCTTCCATTTACAATAAAATGGGTATGTTAGTGGTTATTTTGGGCATACCTTCCCTATGTCCATGTGTTTTTAGTGTAATCAACATGATATTTTGGGTTTATTTTGTGGTTATTTCAGTTCTGACTGTATATTCACAGGTGTATCCTGAAAAACCAGAATGATATTTACAGTATAATGGGTACATTTAGTAGACATTTTGGTACTTTCTACTCTCATTCAGAGGTATATCCTGTGTAATCAGCCCGAAATTTACTGTAAAATGAATATGTTTAGTGGTTATTTCAAGACTTACCTACTCTGTTGCCTTGTGTATCCAGTGTAACCAGATTGATATTTTCGGTATAAGGAATATATTTAGTAGTCATTTCTATCTTTACCTACTCCATGTTCACATGTGTATCTCATATAACCAGCCTAAGATTTGCATAACAATGTGTATGTTTTGTGGTTATTTCCGTACTTGCCTTCTGTATGTTCACTTTGTTGTCCTGCTTAAGAAGCATGACATTTACAGTAATATTTAGTAGTCACTGCAGTACTTCTACTCGTTCACAGGTGTATCATTTGTAACCAACCCGACATGTACATCATCATGGGCATGTTTAGTTATTTCAGTAATTACGTACTCTGTTTCAGGCTGTGTCCTGTCTTACCAGCCTGACATTTATGGTATAATGGGTATGTTTGGTGGTTATTTTTGTGCTTAACTACTTTATAGTCACAAATTTGTACTGTCAAACCATTGTGACATTCATAGTATGATTGGGATTTTTAGTGGTTATTTCAGTAGTTAACTACTTGTTGTTCACAATATATCCTGTATAACAAGCATGATATTTACAGTATAATGGGTATGCTTAGTGGTTAATTTACTACTTACCTACTCTATGGTCAGAAATGTATAACCTGTGTGGCATTTGCATTATAATTCCCCGTGGGAACCCCGGGAAGTGAAGCAGTGCCTGTTCACTGCGGTAAACAGGCTCTGTTTTACTGGTAAAATAGCACCCAGTCACCAATGCTTGGGAGGTGCAAACCCTCTCTAAAATGGACAGCATGGCTTATTAACGCTCACCCTTGGTCTTGAGTTGATACTCATGTTGTGGTCACGATTAGCCATTGTGCAAAAATGTGACCTTGAACACCAATAAATAAATAAATAAATAAATAATTTGCAGTATAATGGGTATGTTTAGTCGTTATTTCAGTACTTACATGTTTGCATGTGAGTCTCATGTAACCAGCCTTAAATTCATAGTATAATGGGAAGGTTTAGTTATTTTAGTTCTTTCCTACTCTATTGTCTTGAATGTATCCTGCATATCCAGTGTGACTTTTAAAGCATAATGGGTATGCTTGGTGGTTATTTCAGTAAATTGATCTTCATCTGTGAGTTCTGAGTAATCAGCCTTATATTTACAGTATTATGGGTATGTTTAGTGGTTATTTTAGAAATTACCTACTCTATGGCCACAAATGTATCTTGTATTACCAGTGTTACATTTGCAGTATAATAGGCATGTTTTGTGGTTATTCAATTCATTCCTACTTTGTTTGATGGTTTACTCCTTTTCACCAGCCTGACACCTTCTGTGTAATGAGTATGTTCATACTAGTTACTTCAGTTATTATCAATGTTTGGCTGATGTATCTCATGTAACCAACCTGACATCTACGTTATAATTGCTGTATTTAGTGGTTATTTCCGTACTTTCCTCCAATGTTTCTAGGTGTATCCTGTGTAACCACCCTTTCATTTACAATAAAATGGGTATTTTAGTGGTTACTTTGGGCATACCTTCCCTATGTCCATGTGTTTTTAGTGTAATCAGCATGATATTTTTGGTTTATTTCGTGGTTATTTCAGTTCTGACTGTATATTCACAGGTGTATCCTGAAAAACCAGAATGATATTTACAGTATAATGGGTACATTTAGTAGACATTTTGGTACTTTCTACTCACATTCAGAGGTATATCCTGTGTAATCAGCCCGAAATTTACTGTAAAATGAATATCTTTAGTGGTTATTTCAAGACTTGCCTACTCTGTTACCTTGTGTATCCTGTGTTACCAGATTGATATTTTCGGTATTAGGAATATATTTAGTAGTCATTTCTATATTTACCTACTCCATGTTCACATGTGTATCTCATATAACCAGCCTAAGATTTGCATAACAATGTGCATGTTTTGTGGTTATTTCCGTACTTGCCTTCTGTATGTTCACTTTGTTGTCCTGCTTAAGAAGCATGACATTTACAGTAATATTTAGTAGTCACTGCAGTACTTCTACTCGTTCACAGGTGTATCCTTTGTAACCAACCCGACATGTACATCATCTTGGGCATGTTTAGTTATTTCAGTAATTACGTACTCTGTTTCAGGCTGTGTCCTGACTTACCAGCCTGACATTTATGGTATAATGGGTATGTTTGGTGGTTATTTTTGTGCTTAACTACTTTATAGTCACAAATTTGTACTGTCAAACCATTGTGACATTCATAGTATGATTGGGATTTTTAGTGGTTATTTCAGTACTTAACTACTTGTTGTTCACAATATATCCTGTATAACAAGCGTGATATCTACAGTATAATGGGTATGCTTAGTGGTTAATTTACTACTTACCTACTCTATGGTCAGAAATGTATAACCTGTGTGGCATTTGCAGTATAATTCCCCGCGGGAACCCCGGGAAGTGAAGCAGTGCCTGTTCACTGCGGTAAACAGGCTGTGTTTTACTGGCAAAATAGGACCCAGTCACCAATGCTTGGGAGGTGCAAACCCTCTCTAAAATGGACAGCATGGCTTATTAACGCTCACCCTTGGTCTTGAGTTGATACTCATGTTGTGGTCACGATTAGCCATTGTGCAAAAATGTGACCTTGAACACCAATAAATAAATAAATAAATAATTTGCAGTATAATGGGTATGTTTAGTCGTTATTTCAGTACTTACATGTTTGCATGTGAGTCTCATGTAACCAGCCTTAAATTTATAGTATAATGGGAAGGTTTAGTTATTTTAGTTCTTTCCTACTCTATTGTCTTGAATGTATCCTGTATATCCAGTGTGACTTTTAAAGCATAATGGGTATGCTTGGTGGTTATTTCAGTAAATTGATCTTCATCTGTGGGTTCTGAGTAATCAGCCTTATATTTACAGTATTATGAGTATATTTAGTGGTTATTTTAGAAATTACCTACTCTATGGCCACAAATGTATCTTGTATTACCAGTGTTACATTTGCAGTATAATAGGCATGTTTTGTGGTTATTCAATTCATTCCTACTTTGTTTGATGGTTTACTCCTTTTCCCAAGCCTGACACCTTCTGTGTAATGAGTATGTTCATCAAGCCTGACACCTTCTGTGTAATGAGTATGTTCATACTAGTTACTTAAGTTATTATCAATGTTTGGCTGGTGTATCTCATGTAACCAACCTGACATCTACGTTATAATTGCTGTATTTAGTGGTTATTTCCGTACTTTCCTGCAATATTTCTAGGTGTATCCTGTGTAACCACCCTTCCATTTACAATAAAATGGGTATTTTAGTGGTTACTTTGGGCATACCTTCCCTATGTCCATGTGTTTTTAGTGTAATGAGCATGATATTTTTGGTTTATTTCGTGGTTATTTCAGTTCTGACTGTATATTCACAGGTGTATCCTGAAAAACCAGAATGATATTTACAGTATAAAGGGTACATTTAGTAGACATTTTGGTACTTCCTTCTCTCATTCAGAGGTATATTCTGTGTAATCAGCCCGAAATTTACCGTAAAATGAATATGTTTAGTGGTTATTTCAGAACTTACCTACTCTGTTACCTTGTGTATCCAATGTAACCAGATTGATATTTTTGGTATAATGATTATATTTAGTAGTCATTTTTATATTTACCTACTCCATGTTCACATGTGTATCTCATATAACCAGCTTAAGATTTGCATAACTGTTCATGTTTTGTGGTTATATGAGGTATATCCTGTGTAATCAGCCTGAAATTTACTGTAAAATGAATATGTTTAGTGGTTATATCAAGACTTACCTACTATGTTACCTTGTGTATCCAGTGTAACCAGATTGATATTTTCATTATAAGGAGTATATTTGGCAGTCATTTCTATATTTAAGTACTCCATGTTCACACGTGTATCTCGTATAACCAGCCTAAGATTTGTATAACAATGTGTATGTTTTGTGGTTATTTCCGTACTTGCCTTCTGTATGTTCACTTTGTTGTCCTGCTTAAGGAGCATGACATTTACAGTAATCTTTAGTAGTCACTGCAGTACTTCTACTCGTTCACAGGTGTATCCTGTGTAACCAACCTGACATGTACAGCATCATGAGTATGTTTGGTTTTATCAGGACTTATGTACTCTGTTTCAAGCTGTGTCCTGTCTAACCAGCCTGACATTTATGGTTTAATGGGTATGTTTGGTGGTTATTTTTGTGCTTAACTACTTTATAGTCACAAATTTATACTGTCAAACCATTGTGACATTCATCTTATAATTGTTATTTTTAGTCGAGTTGTGACGAAGTCAAACTCGACTTATAGTTTGGTGAATGGCGGGCGTGCGGGCGGGCGTAAACAATTGGTTTCCGGATGATAACTTGATAGTGGTTCAACTCACATACATTAAACTTCATACGTAGGTTGGTCTTGGTGGGAGGAAGAACTCTATTGATTTTGGACATGCTACGTCGAAGGTCAAGGTCACAGTGACCTTGAACGTAGTAAATCTTAAACAATTGGTTTCCGTATGATAACTTGATAATGGTTCAACTCACATTCATAAAACTTCATAGGTAGATTGGCCTTGGTGAGGGGAAGAACCCTATTGATTTTGGATTCGCTACGTCAAAGGTCAAGGTCAATGTGACCTTGAACATAGTAAATCGCAACAATTCCTTTCCGGATGATAACTTGATAGTAGTTCAACCTACATTCATGAAACTTCATAGGTGGGTTGGCCTTGGTGCGAGGAAGAACTCTATTGATCTTGGACTCACCAGATCAAAGGGCAAGGTCACAGTGACCTTTAACATAGTATATCGCAACAATTGGTTTCCGGATGATAACTTGATAGTGGTTCAACCTAGAGTCATGAAACTTCATAGGTGTGTTGGCCTTGGTGCGAGGAAGAACCCTATTGATCTTGGACTCACCAGGTCAAAGGTCAAGGTCACAGTGACCTTGAACATAGTATATCGCAACAATTGGTTTCCGGATGATAACTTGATAGTGGTTCAACCTAGAGTCATGAAACTTTACAGGCATGTTGGCCTTGGTGCGAGGAAGAACCCTATTGATGTTGGACTCACCAGGTCAAAGGTCAAGGTCACAGTGACCTTGAACATAGTATATCGTAACAATTGGTTTCCGGATGAGAACTTGATAGTGGTTCAACCTAGAGTCATGAAACTTTGTAGGTGTGTTGGCATTGGTGCGAGGAAGAACCCTATTGATCTTGGACTCGCCAGGACAAAGGTCAAGGTCACAGTGACCAAATTGTAACAATTGGTTTCCAGACAATAACTTGACAGTGGTTCAGCCTATAGTCATGAAACTTAATAGCTGCATTGGCCTTGCTGTGAGGAAGAACCCTACTGATCTTGAACTCGCCAGGTCAAAGGTCAAGGTCACAGTGACCTTGAACATAGGAAAAACCCCATTGATATTGGAATTCAGTACGGCAAATGTAAAGGTCACAGACCCAGCACACACTCAATAATTCATTTGCAGACAATAACTTCATAATGATCAAACCCACCTTTTCTGTTGTCACAACTCGACATTGGATCGGTGATCCTGAGCGGCATTTTTAGTTGTTATTTCAGTACTTAACTACTTGTTGTTCACAATATATCCTGTATAACAAGCATGATATTTACAGTAGAATGGGTATCCTTAGTGGTTAATTTACTACTTACCCACTCTGTGGTCAGAAATGTATAACCTGTGTGGCATTTGCAGTATAATTCCCCGCGGGAACCCCGGGAAGTGAAGCAGTGACTGTTCACTCCGGTAAACAGGCTCTGTTTTACTGGTAAAATAGGACACAGTCACCAATGCTTGGGAGGTGCAAACCCTCTCTGAAATGGACAGCATGGCTTATGAACGCTCACCCTTGGTCTTGAGTTGATACTCATGTTGTGGTCATGTTTAGACATTGTGCGAAAATGTGACCTTAAACACCAATAAATAAATAAATAAATAATTTGCCGTATAATGGGTATGTTTAGTCGTTATTTCAGTACTTACATGTTTGCATGCGAGTCTCATGTAACCAGCCTTAAATTTATAGTATAATGGGAAGGTTTAGTTATTTTAGTTCTTTCCTACTCCATTTTCTTGAATGTATTCTGTATATCCAGTGTGACTTTTAAAGCATAATGGGTATGCTTGGTGGTTATTTCAGTAAATTGATCTTCATCTGTGAGTTCGGAGTAATCAGCCTTATATTTACAGTATTATGGGTATGTTTAGTGGTTATTTTAGAAATTACCTACTCTCTGGCCACAAATGTATCTTGTATTACCAGTGTTACATTTGCAGTATAATAGGCATGTTTTGTGGTTATTCAATTCTTTCCTACTTTGTTTGATGGTTTACTCCTTTTCACCAGCCTGACACCTTCTGTATAATGAGTATGTTCATACTGGTTACTTAAGTTATTATCTATGTTGGCTGGTGTATCTCATGTAACCAACCTGACATCTACGTTATAATTGCTATATTTAGTGGTTATTTCCATACTTTCCTGCAATGCTTCTAGGTGTATCCTGTGTAACCACCCTTCCATTTACAATAAAATGGGTATTTTAGTGGTTATTTTGGGCATACCTTCCCTATGTCCATGTGTTTTTAGTGTAATCAGCATGATATTTTGGGTTTATTTCGTGGTTATTTCAGCTCTGACTGTATATTCACAGGTGTATCCTGAAAAACCAGAATGATATTTACAGTATAATGGGTACATTTAGTAGACATTTTGGTACCTTCTACTCACATTCAGAGGTATATCCTGTGTAATCAGCCCGAAATTTACTGTAAAATGAATATGTTTATTGGTTATTTCAAGACTTACCTACTCTGTTACCTTGTGTATCCTGTGTAACCAGATTGATATTTTCGGTATAAGGAATATATTTAGTAGTCATTTCTATATTTAACTACTCCATGTTCACATGTGTATCTCATATAACCAGCCTAAGATTTGCATAAGAATGTGTATGTTTTGTGGTTGTTTCCGTACTTGCCTTCTGTATGTTCACTTTGTTGTCCTGCTTAAGAAGCATGACATTTACAGTAATATTTAGTAGTCACTGCAGTACTTCTACTCGTTCACAGGTGTATCCTTTGTAACCAACCTGACATGTACATCATCATGGGCATGTTTAGTTATTTCAGTACTTACGTACTCTGTTTCAGGCTGTGTCCTGTCTTACCAGCCTGACATTTATGGGATAATGGGTATGTTTGGTGCTTATTTTTGTGCTTAACTACTTTATAGTCACAAATGTGTTCTGTCAAACCATTGTGACATTCATAGTATGATTGGGATTTTTAGTGGTTATTTCAGTAGTTAACTACTTGTTGTTCACAATATATCCTGTATAACAAGCGTGATATTTACAGTATAATGGGTATGCTTAGTGGTTAATTTACTACTTACCTACTCTATGGTCAGAAATGTATAACCTGTGTGGCATTTGCATTATAATTCCCCGTGGGAACCCCAGGAAGTGAAGCAGTGCCTGTTCACTGCGGTAAACAGGATCTGTTTTACTGGTAAAATAGGACCCAGTCACCAATGCTTGGAAGGTGCAAACCCTCTCTAAAATGGACAGCATGGCTTTTTAACGCTCACCCTTGGTCTTGAGTTGATACTCATGTTGTGGTCACGATTAGTCATTGTGCAAAAATGTGACCTTGAACACCAATAAATAAATAAATAAATAATTTGCAGTATAATGGGTATGTTTAGTCGTTATTTCAGTACTTACATGTTTGCATGTGAGTCTCATGTAACCAGCCTTAAATTTATAGTATAATGGGAAGGTTTAGTTATTTTAGTTCTTTCCTACTCTATTGTCTTGAATGTATCCTGTATATCCAGTGTGACTTTTAAAGCATAATGGGTATGCTTGGTGGTTATTTCAGTAAATTGATCTTGATCTGTGAGTTCGGAGTAATCAGCCTTATATTTACAGTATTATAGGTATGTTTAGTGGTTATTTTAGAAATTACCTACTCTCTGGCCACAAATGTATCTTGTATTACCAGTGTTACATTTGCAGTATAATAGGCATGTTTTGTGGTTATTCAATTCTTTCCTACTTTGTTTGATGGTTTACTCCTTTTCACCAGCCTGACACCTTCTGTATAATGACTATGTTCATACTGGTTACTTGAGTTATCTATGTTGGCTGGTGTATCTCATGTAACCAACCTGACATCTACGTTATAATTGCTATATTCAGTAATTATTTCCATACTTTCCTGGAATGTTTCTAGGTGTATCCTGTGTAACCACCCTTCCATTTACAATAAAATGGGTATGTTAGTAGTTATTTTGGGCATACCTTCCCTATGTCCATGTGTTTTTAGTGTAATCAACATGATATTTTGGGTTTATTTTGTGGTTATTTCAGTTCTGACTGTATATTCACAGGTGTGTCCTGAAAAACCAGAATGATATTTACAGTATAATGGGTACATTTAGTAGACATTTTGGTACTTTCTACTCTCATTCAGAGGTATATCCTGTGTAATCAGCCTGAAATTTACTGTAAAATGAATATGTTTAGTGATTATTTCAAGACTTACTACTCTGTTGCCTTGTGTATCCTGTGTAACCAGATTGATATTTTCGGTATAAGGAATATATTTAGTAGTCATTTCTATATTTACCTACTCCATGTTCGCATGTGTATCTCATATAACCAGCCTAATATTTGCATAACAATGTGTATGTTTTGTGGTTATTTCCGTACTTGCCTTCTGTATGTTCACTTTGTTGTCCTGCTTAAGAAGCATGACATTTACAGTAATATTTAGTAGTCACTGCAGTACTTCTCCTCGTTCACAGGTGTATCCTGTGTAACCAACCCGACATGTACAGCATCATGGGCATGTTTAGTTATTTCAGTACTTATGTACTGTGTTTCAAGCTGTGTCCTGTCTAACCAGCCTGACATTTATGGTTTAATAGGTATGTTTTGTGGTTATTTTCATGCTTAAGTACTTTATAGTCACAAATTTATACTGTCAAACCATTGTGACATTCATAGTATAATTGGTCTTTTTAGTGGTTATTTCAGTAGTTAACTACTTGTTGTTCACAATATATCCTGTATAACAAGCATGATATTTACAGTAGAATGGGTACGTTTAGTGGTTAATTTACTACTTACCTACTCTATGGTCAGAAATGTATAACCTGTGTGGCATTTTCAGGATAATTCCCCGCGGGAACCCCGGGAAGTGAAGCAGTGCCTGTTCACTGCGGTAAACAGGCTCTGTTTTACTGGTAAAATAGGACCCAGTCACCAATGCCTGGGAGGTGCAAACCCTCTCTAAAATGGACAGCATGGCTTATTAACGCTCACCCTTGGTCTTGAGTTGATACTCATGTTGTGGTCACGATTAGCCATTGTGCAAAAATGTGACCTTGAACACCAATAAATAAATAAATAAATAATTTGCAGTATAATGGGTATGCTTAGTCGTTATTTCAGTACTTACATGTTTGCATGTGGGTCTCATGTAACCAGCCTTAAATTTATAGTATAATGGGAAGGTTTAGTTATTTTAGTTGTTTCCTACTCTATTGTCTTGAATGTATCCTGTATATCCAGTTTGACTTTTAAAGCATAATGGGTATGCTTGGTGGTTTTTCAGTAAATTGATCTTCATCTGTGAGTTCTGCGTAATCAGCCTTATATTTACATTATAATGGGTATGTTTAGTGGTTATTTGAGACCTCACCTGCTGTTTGGCCACAAATGTATCCTGTATAACTAGTGTGACATTTCCAGTATAATAGACATGTTTTGTGGTTTTTTCAATTCTTTCCTTTTTTGTTTGATGGTTTACTCCTTTTCACCAGCCTGACATTTTCTGTATAATGACTATGTTCATACTGGTTACTTAAGTTATTATCTATGTTGGCTGGTGTATCTCATGTAACCAACCTGACATCTACGTTTTAATTGCTATATTTAGTGGTTATTTCCATACTTTCCTGCAATGTTTCTAGGTGTATCCTGTGTAACCACCCTTCCATTTACAATAAAATGGGTATTTTAGTGGTTATTTTGGGCATACCTTCCCTATGTCCATGTGTTTTTAGTGTAATCAGCATGATATTTTGGGTTTATTTCGTGGTTATTTCAGCTCTGACTGTATATTCACAGGTGTATCCTGAAAAACCAGAATGATATTTACAGTATAATGGGTACATTTAGTAGACATTTTGGTACTTTCTACTCACATTCAGAGGTATATCCTGTGTAATCAGCCCGAAATTTACTGTAAAATGAATATGTTTAGTGGTTATTTCAAGACTTACCTACTCTGTTACCTTGTGTATCCTGTGTAACCAGATTGATATTTTTCGTATAAGGAATATATTTAGTAGTCATTTCTATATTTACCTACTCCATGTTCACATGTGTATCTCATATAATCAGCCTAAGATTTGCATAACAATGTGTATGTTTTGTGGGTATTTCCGTACTTGCCTTCTGTATGTTCACTTTGTTGTCCTGCTTAAGAAGCATGACATTTACAGTAATATTTAGTAGTCACTGCAGTACTTCTACTCGTTCACAGGTGTATCCTTTGTAACCAACCCGACATGTACATCATCATGGGCATGTTTAGTTATTTCAGTACTTACGTACTCTGTTTCAGGCTGTGTCCTGTCTTACCAGCCTGACATTTATGGTATAATGGGTATGTTTGGTGGTTATTTTTGTGCTTAACTACTTTATAGTCACAAATTTGTACTGTCAAACCATTGTGACATTCATAGTATGATTGGGATTTTTAGTGGTTATTTCAGTAGTTAACTACTTGTTGTTCACAATATATCCTGTATAACAAGCGTGATATTTACAGTATAATGGGTATGCTTAGTGGTTATTTTACTACTTACCTCCTCTATGGTCAGAAATGTTTAACCTGTGTGGCATTTGCATTATAATTCCCCGCGGGAACCCCGGGAAGTGAAGCAGTGTCTGTTCACTGCGGTAAACAGGCTCTGTTTTACTGGTAAAATAGGACCCAGTCACCAATGCTTGGGAGGTGCAAACCCTCTCTAAAATGGACAGCATGGCTTATTAACGCTCACCCTTGGTCTTGAGTTGATACTCATGTTGTGGTCACGATTAGCCATTATGCAAAAATGTGACCTTGAACACCAATAAATAAATAAATAAATAATTTGCAGTATAATGGGTATGCTTAGTCGTTATTTCAGTACTTACATGTTTGCATGTGGGTCTCATGTAACCAGCCTTAAATTTATAGTATAATGGGAAGGTTTACTTATTTTAGTTGTTTCCTACGCTATTGTCTTGAATGTATCCTGTATATCCAGTGTGACTTTTAAAGCATAATGGGTATGCTTGGTGGTTTTTTCAGTAAATTGATCTTCATCTGTGAGTTCTGAGTAATCAGCCTTATATTTACATTATAATGGGTATGTTTAGTGGTTATTTGAGACCTCACCTGCTGTTTGGCCACAAATGTATCCTGTATAACTAGTGTGACATTTCCAGTATAATAGACATGTTTTGTGGTTATTTCAATTCTTTCCTTTTTTGTTTGATGGTTTACTCCTTTTCACCCGCCTGACATTTTCTGTATAATGACTATGTTCATACTGGTTACTTAAGTTATTATCTATGTTGGCTGGTGTATCTCATGTAACCAACCTGGCATCTACGTTTTAATTGCTATATTTAGTGGTTATTTCCATACTTTCCTGCAATGTTTCTAGGTGTATCCTGTGTAACCACCCTTCCATTTACAATAAAATGGGTATTTTAGTGGTTATTTTGGGCATACCTTCCCTATGTCCATGTGTTTTTAGTGTAATCAGCATGATATTGTGGGTTTATTTCGTGGTTATTTCAGCTCTGACTGTATATTCACAGGTGTATCCTGAAAAACCAGAATGATATTTACAGTATAATGGGTACATTTAGTAGACATTTTGGTACTTTTGACTCACATTCAGAGGTATATCCCTGTGTAATCAGCCCGAAATTTACTGTAAAATGAATATGTTTAGTGGTTATTTCAAGACTTACCTACTCTGTTACCTTGTGTATCCTGTGTAACCAGATTGATATTTTCGGTATAAGGAATATATTTAGTAGTCATTTCTATATGTATCTACTCCATGTTCACATGTGTATCTCATATAACCAGCCTAAGATTTGCATAACAATGTGTATGTTTTGTGGTTATTTCCGTACTTTCCTTGTGTATGTTCACTTTGTTGTCCTGCTTAAGAAGCATGACATTTACAGTAATATTTAGTAGTCACTGCAGTACTTCTACTCGTTCACAGGTGTATCCTTTGTAACCAACCCAACATGTACATCATCATTGGCATGTTTAGTTATTTCAGTACTTACGTACTCTGTTTCAGGCTGTGTCCTGTCTTACCAGCCTGACATTTATGGTATAATGGGTATGTTTGGTGGTTATTTTTGTGCTTAACTACTTTATAGTCACAAATTTGTACTGTCAAACCATTGTGACATTCATAGTATGATTGGGATTTTTAGTGGTTATTTCAGTAGTTAACTACTTGTTGTTCACAATATATCCTGTATAACAAGCGTGATATTTACAGTATAATGGGTATGCTTAGTGGTTAATTTACTACTTACCTACTCTATGGTCAGAAATGTTTAACCTGTGTGGCATTTGCATTATAATTCCCCGTGGGAACCCCGGGAAGTGAAGCAGTGCCTGTTCACTGCGGTAAACAGGCTCTGTTTTACTGGTAAAATAGGACCCAGTCACCAATGCTTGGGAGGTGCAAACCCTCTCTAAAATGGACAGCATGGCTTATTAATGCTCACCCTTGGTCTTGAGTTGATACTCATGTTGTGGTCACGATTAGCCATTGTGCAAAAATGTGACCTTGAACACCAATAAATAAATAAATAAATAATTTGCAGTATAATGGGTATGCTTAGTCGTTATTTCAGTACTTACATGTTTGCATGTGAGTCTCATGTAACCAGCCTTAAATTTATAGTATAATGGGAAGGTTTAGTTATTTTCGTTCTTTCCTACTCTATTGTCTTGAATGTATCCTGTATATCCAGTGTGACTTTTAAAGCATAATGGGTATGCTTGGTGGTTTTTTCGGTAAATTGATCTTCATCTGTGAGTTCTGAGTAATCAGCCTTATATTTACATTATAATGGGTATGTTTAGTGGTTATTTGAGACCTCACCTGCTGTTTGGCCACAAATGTATCCTGTATAACTAGTGTGACATTTCCAGTATAATAGACATGTTTTGTGGTTATTTCAATTCTTTCCTTTTTTGTTTGATGGTTTACTCCTTTTCACCAGCCTGACATCTTCTGTATAATGACTATGTTCATACTGGTTACTTAAATTATTATCTATGTTGGCTGGTGTATCTCATGTAACCAACCTGACATCTACGTTTTAATTGCTATATTTAGTGGTTATTTCCATACTTTCCTGCAATGTTTCTAGGTGTATCCTGTGTAACCACCCTTCCATTTACAATAAAATGGGCAGTTTAGTGGTTATTTTGGGCATACCTTCCCTATGTCCATGTGTTTTTAGTGTAATCATCATGATATTTTGGGTTTATTTCATGGTTATTTCAGTTCTGACTGTATATTCACAGGTGTATCCTGAAAAACCAGAATGATATTTACAGTATAATGGGTACATTTAGTAGACATTTTGGTACTTTCTACTCACATTCAGAGGTATATCCTGTGTAATCAGCCCAAAATTTACTGTAAAATGAATATGTTTAGTGGTTATTTCAAGACTTACCTACTTTGTTACCTTGTGTATCCTGTGTAACCAGATTGTTCTTTTCGGTATAAGGAGTATATTTAATAGTCATTTCTATATTTACCTACTCCATGTTCACATGTGTATCTCGTATAACCAGCCTAAGATTTGCATAACAATGTGTATGTTTTGTGGTTATTTCCTTACTTGCCTTCTGTATGTTCACTCTGTTATCCTGCTTAAGAAGCATGACATTTGCAGTAATATTTAGTAGTCACTGCAGTACTTCTACCCGTTCACAGGTGTATACTGTGTAACCAACTCGACATGTACAGCATCATGGGCATGTTTAGTTATTTCAGTACTTATGTACTTTGTTTCAAGCTGTGTCCTGTCTAACCAGCCTGACATTAATGGTATAATGGGTATGTTTGGTGGTTATTTTAGTGCTTAACTACTTTATAGTCAGAAATTTATACTGTCAAACCATTGTGACATTCATGGTATGATTGGTGTCTTTAGTGGTTATTTCAGTACTTAACTACTTGTTGTTCACAATATATCCTGTATGACAAGCATGATAGAATGGGTATGCTTAGTGGTTAATTTACTACTTACCTACTCTATGGTCAGAAATGTATAACCTGTGTGGCATTTGCAGTATAATTCCCCGCGGGAACCCCGGGAAGTGAAGCAGTGCCTGTTCACTGCGGTAAACAGGGTCTGTTTTACTTGTAAAGTAGGACCCCGTCACGAATGCTTGGGAGGTGCAAACCCTCTCTAAAATGGACAGCATGGCTTATTAACGCTCAACCTTGGTCTTGAGTTGATACTCATGTTGTGGTCACGATTAGCCATTGTTAAAAAAAAGTGACCTTAAACACCAATAAATACATAATCAAATAATTTCCAGTATAATTTATATGTTTAGTCATTATATCAGTACCAACATGTTTGCATGTGAGTCTCATGTAACCATTAAATTCATAGTCTCATTAAATTCATAGTATAATGGGAAGGTTTAGTTATTTTAGTTCTTTCCTACTCTATTGTCTTGAATGTATCCTGTATATCCAGTGTGACTTTTAAAGCATAATGGGTATGCTTGGTGGTTATTTCAGTAAATTGATCTTGATCTGTGAGTTCGGAGTAATCAGCCTTATATTTACAGTATTATGGGTATGTTCAGTGGTTATTTTAGAAATTACCTACTCTCTGGCCACAAATGTATCTGGTATTACCAGTGTTACATTTGCAGTATAATAGGCATGTTTTGTGGTTATTCAATTCATTCCTACTTTGTTTGATGGTTTACTCCTTTTCACCAGCCTGACACCTTCTGTGTAATGAGTATGTTCATACTAGTTACTTAAGTTATTATCTATGTTTGGCTGGTGTATCTCATGTAACCCACCTGACATCTACGTTTTAATTGCTGTATTTAGTGGTTATTTCCGTACTTTCCTGCAATGTTTCTGGGTGTATCCTGTGTAACCACCCTTCCATTTACAATACAATGGGTATTTTAGTGGTTACTTTGGGCATACCTTCCCTATGTCCATGTGTTTTTAGTGTAATCAGCATGATATTTTTGGTTTATTTCGTCGTTTTTTCAGTTCTGACTGTATATTCACAGGTGTATCCTGAAAAACCAGATTGATATTTACAGTATAATGGGTACATTTAGTAGACATTTTGGTACTTCCTTCTCACATTCAGAGGTATATCCTGTGTAATCACCCCGAAATTTACCGTAAAATGAATATGTTTAGTGGTTATTTCAGAACTTACCTACTCTGTTACCTTGTGTATCCAATGTAACCAGATTGATATTTTCGGTATAATGAGTATATTTAGTAGTCATTTTTATATTTACCTACTCCATGTTCACATGTGTATCTCATATAACCAGCTTAAGATTTGCATAACTGTTCATGTTTTGTGGTTATATGAGGTATATCCTGTGTAATCAGCCCGAAATTTACTGTAAAATGAATATGTTTAGTGGTTATATCAAGACTTACCTACTCTGTTACCTTGAGTATACTGTGTAACCAGATTGATATTTTCATTATAAGGAGTATATTTGGCAGTCATTTCTATATTTAACTACTCCATGTTCACATGTGTATCTCGTATAACCAGCCTAAGATTTGTATAACAATGTGTATGTTTTGTGGTTATTTCCGTACTTGCCTTGTGTATGTTCACTTTGTTGTCCTGCTTAAGAAGCATGACATTTACAGTAATATTTAGTACTTCTACTCGTTCACAGGTGTATCCTGTGTAACCAACCTGACATGTACAGCATCATGGGTATGTTTGGTTTTTTCAGGACTTATGTACTCTGTTTCAAGCTGTGTCCTGTCTAACCAGCCTGACATTTATGGTTTAATGTGTATGTTTGGTGGTTATTTTTGTGCTTAACTACTTTATAGTCACAAAGTTATACTGTCAAACCATTGTGACATTCATCTTATAATTGTTATTTTTAGTGGTTATTTCAGTACTTAACTACTTGTTGTTCACAATATATCCTGTATAACAAGCGTGATATTTACAGTAGAATGGGTATGCTTAGTGGTTAATTTACTACTTACCTACTCTATGGTCAGAAATGTATAACCTGTGTGGCATTTGCATTATAATTCCCCGCGGGAACCCCGGGAAGTGAAGCAGTGCCTGTTCACTGCGGTAAACAGGCTCTGTTTTACTGGTAAAATAGGACCCAGTCACCAATGCTTGGGAGGTGCAAACCCTCTCTAAAATGGACAGCATGGCTTATTAACGCTCACCCTTGGTCTTGAGTTGATACTCATGTTGTGGTCACGATTAGCCATTGTGCAAAAATGTGACCTTGAACACCAATAAATAAATAAATAAATAATTTGCAGTATAATGGGTATGTTTAGTTGTTATTTCAGTACTTACATGTTTGCATGTGAGTCTCATGTAACCAGCCTTAAATTTATAGTATAATGGGAAGGTTTAGTTATTTTAGTTCTTTCCTACTCTATTGTCTTGAATGTATCCTGCATATCCAGTGTGACTTTTAAAGCATAATGGGTATGCTTGGTGGTTATTTCAGTAAATTGATCTTCATCTGTGGGTTCTGAGTAATCAGCCTTATATTTACAGTATCATAGGTATGTTTAGTGGTTCTTTTAGAAATTACCTACTCTATGGCCACAAATGTATCTTGTATTACCAGTGTTACATTTGCAGTATAATAGGCATGTTTTGTGGTTATTCAATTCATTCCTACTTTGTTTGATGGTTTACTCCTTTTCACCCGCCTGACACCTTCTGTGTAATGAGTATGTTCATACTAGTTACTTAAGTTATTATCAATGTTTGGCTGGTGTATCTCATGTAACCAACCTGACATCTACGTTATAATTGCTGTATTTAGTGGTTATTTCAGTACTTTCCTGCAATGTTTCTAGGTGTATCCTGTGTAACCACCCTTCCATTTACAATAAAATGGGTATTTTAGTGGTTACTTTGGGCATACCTTCCCTATGTCCATGTGCTTTTAGTGTAATCAGCATGATATTTTGGGTTTATTTCGTGGTTATTTCAGTTCTGACTGTATATTCAGAGGTGTATCCTGAAAAACCAGAATGATATTTACAGTATAAAGGGTACATTTAGTAGACATTTTGGTACTTCCTTCTCACATTCAGAGGTATATCCTGTGTAATCAGCCCAAAATTTACCGTAAAATGAATATGTTTAGTGGTTATTTCAGAACTTGCCTACTCTGTTACCTTGTGTATCCAATGTAACCAGATTGATATTTTCGGTATAATGAGTATATTTAGTAGTCATTTTTATATTTACCTACTCCATGTTCACATGTGTAACTCATATAAACAGCTTAAGATTTGCATAACTGTTCATGTTTTGTGGTTATATGAGGTATATCCTGTGTAATCAGCCCGAAATTTACTGTAAAATGAATATGTTTAGTGGTTATATCAAGACTTACCTACTCTGTTACCTTGTGTATACTGTGTAACCAGATTGATATTTTCGTTATAAGGAGTATATTTGGTAGTCATTTCTATATTTAACTACTCCATGTTCACATGTGTATCTCGTATAACCAGCCTAAGATTTGTATAACAATGTGTATGTTTTGTGGTTATTTCCGTACTTGCCTTCTGTATGTTCACTTTGTTGTCCTGCTTAAGAAGCATGACATTCACAGTAATATTTAGTAGTCACTGCAGTACTTCTACTCGTTCACAGGTGTATCCTGTGTAACCAACCTGACATGAACAGCATCATGGGTATGTTTGTTTTTTTCAGGACTTATGTACTCTGTTTCAAGCTGTGTCCTGTCCAACCAGCCTGACATTTATGGTTTAATGGGTATGTTTGGTGGTTATTTTTGTGCTTAACTACTTTATAGTCACAAATTTATACTGTCAAACCATTGTGACATTCATCTTATAATTGTCATTTTTAGTGGTTATTTCAGTACTTAACTACTTGTTGTTCACAATATATCCTGTATAACAAGCATGATATTTACAGTAGAATGGGTATGCTTAGTGGTTAATTTACTACTTACCTACTCTATGGTCAGAAATGTATAACCTGTGTGGCATTTGCAGTATAATTCCCCGCGGGAACCCTGGGAAGTGAAGCAGTGACTGTTCACTGCGGTAAACAGGCTCTGTTTTACTGGTAAAATAGGACACAGTCACCAATGCTTGGGAGGTGCAAACCCTCTCTAGAATGGACAGCATGGCTTATGAACGCTCACCCTTGGTCTTGAGTTGATACTCATGTTGTGGTCATGATTAGACATTGTGCGAAAATGTGACCTTGAACACCAATAAATAAATAAATAAATAATTTGCCGTATAATGGGTATGTTTAGTCGTTATTTCAGTACTTACATGTTTGCATGTGAGTCTCATGTATACAGCCTTAAATTTATAGTATAATGGGAAGGTTTAGTTATGTTAGTTCTTTCCTACTCTATTGTCTTGAATGTATCCTGTATATCCAGTGTGACTTTTAAAGCATAATGGGTATGCTTGGTGGTTATTTCAGTAAATTGATCTTGATCTGTGAGTTCGGAGTAATCAGCCTTATATTTACAGTATTATGGGTATGTTTAGTGGTTATTTTAGAAATTACCTACTCTCTGGCCACAAATGCATATTGTATTACCAGTGTTACATTTGCAGTATAATAGGCATGTTTTGTGGTTATTCAATTCTTTCCTACTTTGTTTGATGGTTTACTCCTTTTCACCAGCCTGACACCTTCTGTATAATGACTATGTTCATACTGGTTACTTGAGTTATCTATGTTGGCTGGTGTATCTCATGTAACCAACCTGACATCTACGTTATAATTGCTATATTTAGTGATTATTTCCATACTTTCCTGCAATGTTTCTAGGTGTATCCTGTGTAACCACCCTTCCATTTATGGGTATGTTAGTGGTTATTTTGGGCATACCTTCCCTATGTCCATCTGTTTTTAGTGTAATCAACATGATATTTTGGGTTTATTTTGTGGTTATTTCAGTTCTGACTGTATATTCACAGGTGTATCCTGTGTAACCACCCTTCCATTTACAATAAAATGGGTATTTTAGTGGTTATTTTGGGCATACCTTCCCTATGTTCATGTGTTTTTAGTGTAATCAGCATGATGTTTTGGGTTTATTTCGTGGTTATTTCAGCTCTGACTGTATATTCACAGGTGTATCCTGAAAAACCAGAATGATATTTACAGTATAATGGGTACATTTAGTAGACATTTTGGTACTTTCTACTCTCATTCAGAGGTATATCCTGTGTAATCAGCCCGAAATTTACTGTAAAATGAATATGTTTAGTGGTTATTTCAAGACTTACCTACTCTGTTGCCTTGTGTATCCTGTGTAACCAGATTGATATTTTCGGTATATGGAATATATTTAGTAGTCATTTCTATATTTACCTACTCCATGTTCACATGTGTATCTCATATAACCAGTCTAAGATTTGCATAACAATGTGTATGGTTTGTGGTTATTTCCGTACTTGCCTTCTGTATGTTCACTTTGTTGTCCTGCTTAAGAAGCATGACATTTACAGTAATATTTAGTAGTCACTGCAGTACTTCTCGTTCACAGGTGTATCCTGTGTAACCAACCCGACATGTACAGCATCATGGGCATGTTTAGTTATTTCAGTACTTATGTACTGTGTTTCAAGCTGTGTCCTGTCTAACCAGCCTGACATTTATGGTTTAATAGGTATGTTTGGTGGTTATTTTTGTGCTTAAGTACTTTATAGTCACAAATTTATACTGTCAAACCATTGTGACATTCATAGTATAATTGGTATTTTTAGTGGTTATTTCAGTATTTAATTGCTTGTTGTTCACAATATATCCTGTATAACAAGCATGAAATTTACAGTAGAATGGGTACGCTTAGTGGTTAATTTACTACTTACCTACTCTATGGTCAGAAATGTATAACCTGTGTGGCATTTTCAGGATAATTCCCCGCGGGAACCCCGGGAAGTGAAGCAGTGCCTGTTCACTGCGGTAAACAGGCTCTGTTTTACTGGTAAAATAGGACCCAGTCACCAATGCTTGGGAGGTGCAAACCCTCTCTAAAATGGACAGCATGGCTTATTTACGCTCACCCTTGGTCTTGAGTTGATACTCATGTTGTGGTCACGATTATCCATTGTGCAAAAATGTGACCTTAAACACCAATAAATACATAAACAAATAATTTCCAGTATAATTTATATGTTTAGTCATTATATCAGTACCAACATGTTTACATGTGAGTCTCATGTAACCAGCCTTAAATTTTTAGTATAATGGGAAGGTTTAGTTATTTTAGTTCTTTCCTACTCTATTGTCTTGAATGTATCCTGTATATCCAGTGTGACTTTTAAAGCATAATGGGTATGCTTGGTGGTTATTTCAGTAAATTGATCTTCATCTGTGTGTTCTGAGTAATCAGCCTTTTATTTACAGTATAATGGGTATGTTTAGTGGTTACTTTACAACTTACCTGCTCTATGGCTACAAATCTATCCTGTATAACTAGTTTTTCATTTGCAGTATAATAGGCATGTTTTGTGGTTATTTCAATTCTTTCCTACTTTGTTTGATGGTTTACACCTTTTCTCCAGCCTTACACCTTCTGTATAATGAGTATGTTCATACTGGTTACTCAAGTTATTATCTATGTTGGCTGGTGTGTCTCATGTAACCAACCTGACATCTACGTTATAATTGCTATATTTAGTGGTTATTTCCATACTTTCCTGCAATGTTTCTAGGTGTATCCTGTGTAAGCACCCTTCCATTTACAATAAAATGGGTATTTTAGTGGTTATTTTGGGCATACCTTCCCTATGTCCATGTGTTTTTATTGTAATCAGCATGATATTTTGGGTTTATTTCGTGGTTATTTCAGCTCTGACTGTATATTCACAGGTGTATTCTGAAAAACCAGAATGATATTTACAGTATAATGGATCCATTTAGTAGACATTTTGGTACTTTCTACTCACATTCAGAGGTATATCCTGTGTAATCAGCCCGAAATTTACTGTAAAATGAATATGTTTAGTGGTTATTTCAAGACTTACCTACTCTGTTACCTTGTGTATCCTGTGTAACCAGATTGATATTTTTCGTATAAGGAATATATTTAGTAGTCATTTCTATATTTACCTACTCCATGTTCACATGTGTATCTCATATAACCAGCCTAAGATTTGCATAACAATGTGTATGTTTTGTGGTTATTTCCGTACTTGCCTTCTGTATGTTCACTTTGTTGTCCTGCTTAAGAAGCATGACATTTACAGTAATATTTAGTAGTCACTGCAGTACTTCTACTCGTTCACAGGTGTATCCTTTGTAACCAACCCGACATGTACATCATCATGGGCATGTTTAGTTATTTCAGTAGTTACGTACTCTGTTTCAGGCTGTGTCCTGTTTTACCAGCCTGACATTTATGGTATAATGGGTATGTTTGGTGGTTATTTTTGTGCTTAACTACTTTATAGTCACAAATTTGTACTGTCAAACCATTGTGACATTCATAGTATGATTGGGATTTTTAGTGGTTATTTCAGTAGTTAACTACTTGTTGTTCACAATATATCCTGTATAACAAGCGTGATATTTACAGTATAATGGGTATGCTTAGTGGTTAATTTACTACTAACCTACTCTATGGTCAGAAATGTTTAACCTGTGTGGCATTTGCATTATAATTCCCCGCGGGAACCCCGGGAAGTGAAGCAGTGTCTGTTCACTGCGGTAAACAGGCTCTGTTTTACTGGTAAAATAGGACCCAGTCACCAATGCTTGGGAGGTGCAAACCCTCTCTAAAATGGACAGCATGGCTTATTAACGCTCACCCTTGGTCTTGAGTTGATACTCATGTTGTGGTCACGATTAGCCATTGTGCAAAAATGTGACCTTGAACACCAATAAATAAATAAATAGATAATTTGCAGTATAATGGGTATGCTTAGTCGTTATTTCAGTACTTACATGTTTGCATGTGGGTCTCATGTAACCAGCCTTAAATTTATAGTATAATGGGAAGGTTTACTTATTTTAGTTGTTTCCTACTCTATTGTCTTGAATGTATCCTGTATATCCAGTGTAACTTTTAAAGCATAATGGGTATGCTTGGTGGTTTTTTCAGTAAATTGATCTTCATCTGTGAGTTCTGAGTAATCAGCCTTATATTTACATTATAATGGGTATGTTTAGTGGTTATTTGAGACCTCACCTGCTGTTTGGCCACAAATGTATCCTGTATAACTAGTGTGACATTTCCAGTATAATAAACATGTTTTGTGGTTATTTCAATTCTTTCCTTTTTTGTTTGATGGTTTACTCCTTTTCACCAGCCTGACATCTTCTGTATAATGACTATGTTCATACTGGTTACTTAAGTTATTATCTATGTTGGCTGGTGTATCTCATGTAACCAACCTGACATCTACGTTTTAATTGCTATATTTAGTGGTTATTTCCATACTTTCCTGCAATGTTTCTAGGTGTATCCTGTGTAACCACCCTTCCATTTACAATAAAATGGGTATTTTAGTGGTTATTTTGGGCATACCTTCTCTATGTCCATGTGTTTTTAGTGTAATCAGCATGATATTTTGGGTTTATTTCGTGGTTATTTCAGCTCTGACTGTATATTCACAGGTGTATCCTGAAAAACCAGAATGATATTTACAGTATAATGGGTACATTTAGTAGACATTTTGGTACTTTCTACTCACATTCAGAGGTATATCCCTGTGTAATCGGCCCGAAATTTACTGTAAAATGAATATGTTTAGTGGTTATTTCAAGACTTACCTACTCTGTTACCTTGTGTATCCTGTGTAACCAGATTGATATTTTCGGTATAAGGAATATATTTAGTAGTCATTTCTATATTTATCTACTCCATGTTCACATGTGTATCTCATATAACCAGCCTAAGATTTGCATAACAATGTGTATGTTTTGTGGTTATTTCCGTACTTGCCTTGTGTATGTTCACTTTGTTGTCCTGCTTAAGAAGCATGACATTTACAGTAATATTTAGTAGTCACTGCAGTACTTCTACTCGTTCACAGGTGTATCCTTTGTAACCAACCCAACATGTACATCATCATGGGCATGTTTAGTTATTTCAGTAATTACGTACTCTGTTTCAGGCTGTGTCCTGTCTTACCAGCCTGACATTTATGGTATAATGGGTATGTTTGGTGGTTATTTTTGTGCTTAACTACTTTATAGTCACAAATTTGTACTGTCAAACCATTGTGACATTCATAATATGATTGGGATTTTTGGTGGTTATTTCAGTAGTTAACTACTTGTTGTTCACAATATATCCTGTATAACAAGCGTGATATTTACAGTATAATGGGTATGCTTAGTGGTTAATTTACTACTTACCTACTCTATGGTCAGAAATGTATAACCTGTGTGGCATTTGCATTATAATTCCCTGCGGGAACCCCGGGAAGTGAAGCAGTGTCTGTTCACTGCGGTAAACAGGCTCTGTTTTACTGGTAAAATAGGACCCAGTCACCAATGCTTGGGAGGTGCAAACCCTCTCTAAAATGGACAGCATGGCTTATTAACGCTCACCCTTGGTCTTGAGTTGATACTCATGTTGTGGTCACGATTAGCCATTGTGCAAAAATGTGACCTTGAACACCAATAAATAAATAAATAGATAATTTGCAGTATAATGGGTATGCTTAGTCGTTATTTCAGTACTTACATGTTTGCATGTGGGTCTCATGTAACCAGCCTTAAATTTATAGTATAATGGGAAGGTTTACTTATTTTAGTTGTTTCCTACTCTATTGTCTTGAATGTATCCTGTATATCCAGTGTAACTTTTAAAGCATAATGGGTATGCTTGGTGGTTTTTTCAGTAAATTGATCTTCATCTGTGAGTTCTGAGTAATCAGCCTTATATTTACATTATAATGGGTATGTTTAGTGGTTATTTGAGACCTCACCTGCTGTTTGGCCACAAATGTATCCTGTATAACTAGTGTGACATTTCCAGTATAATAAACATGTTTTGTGGTTATTTCAATTCTTTCCTTTTTTGTTTGATGGTTTACTCCTTTTCACCAGCCTGACATCTTCTGTATAATGACTATGTTCATACTGGTTACTTAAGTTATTATCTATGTTGGCTGGTGTATCTCATGTAACCAACCTGACATCTACGTTTTAATTGCTATATTTAGTGGTTATTTCCATACTTTCCTGCAATGTTTCTAGGTGTATCCTGTGTAACCACCCTTCCATTTACAATAAAATGGGTATTTTAGTGGTTATTTTGGGCATACCTTCTCTATGTCCATGTGTTTTTAGTGTAATCAGCATGATATTTTGGGTTTATTTCGTGGTTATTTCAGCTCTGACTGTATATTCACAGGTGTATCCTGAAAAACCAGAATGATATTTACAGTATAATGGGTACATTTAGTAGACATTTTGGTACTTTCTACTCACATTCAGAGGTATATCCCTGTGTAATCGGCCCGAAATTTACTGTAAAATGAATATGTTTAGTGGTTATTTCAAGACTTACCTACTCTGTTACCTTGTGTATCCTGTGTAACCAGATTGATATTTTCGGTATAAGGAATATATTTAGTAGTCATTTCTATATTTATCTACTCCATGTTCACATGTGTATCTCATATAACCAGCCTAAGATTTGCATAACAATGTGTATGTTTTGTGGTTATTTCCGTACTTGCCTTGTGTATGTTCACTTTGTTGTCCTGCTTAAGAAGCATGACATTTACAGTAATATTTAGTAGTCACTGCAGTACTTCTACTCGTTCACAGGTGTATCCTTTGTAACCAACCCAACATGTACATCATCATGGGCATGTTTAGTTATTTCAGTAATTACGTACTCTGTTTCAGGCTGTGTCCTGTCTTACCAGCCTGACATTTATGGTATAATGGGTATGTTTGGTGGTTATTTTTGTGCTTAACTACTTTATAGTCACAAATTTGTACTGTCAAACCATTGTGACATTCATAATATGATTGGGATTTTTGGTGGTTATTTCAGTAGTTAACTACTTGTTGTTCACAATATATCCTGTATAACAAGCGTGATATTTACAGTATAATGGGTATGCTTAGTGGTTAATTTACTACTTACCTACTCTATGGTCAGAAATGTATAACCTGTGTGGCATTTGCATTATAATTCCCTGCGGGAACCCCGGGAAGTGAAGCAGTGTCTGTTCACTGCGGTAAACAGGCTCTGTTTTACTGGTAAAATAGGACCCAGTCACCAATGCTTGGGAGGTGCAAACCCTCTCTAAAATGGACAGCATGGCTTATTAACGCTCACCCTTGGTCTTGAGTTGATACTCATGTTGTGGTCACGATTAGCCATTGTGCAAAAATGTGACCTTGAACACCAATAAATAAATAAATAGATAATTTGCAGTATAATGGGTATGCTTAGTCGTTATTTCAGTACTTACATGTTTGCATGTGGGTCTCATGTAACCAGCCTTAAATTTATAGTATAATGGGAAGGTTTACTTATTTTAGTTGTTTCCTACTCTATTGTCTTGAATGTATCCTGTATATCCAGTGTAACTTTTAAAGCATAATGGGTATGCTTGGTGGTTTTTTCAGTAAATTGATCTTCATCTGTGAGTTCTGAGTAATCAGCCTTATATTTACATTATAATGGGTATGTTTAGTGGTTATTTGAGACCTCACCTGCTGTTTGGCCACAAATGTATCCTGTATAACTAGTGTGACATTTCCAGTATAATAAACATGTTTTGTGGTTATTTCAATTCTTTCCTTTTTTGTTTGATGGTTTACTCCTTTTCACCAGCCTGACATCTTCTGTATAATGACTATGTTCATACTGGTTACTTAAGTTATTATCTATGTTGGCTGGTGTATCTCATGTAACCAACCTGACATCTACGTTTTAATTGCTATATTTAGTGGTTATTTCCATACTTTCCTGCAATGTTTCTAGGTGTATCCTGTGTAACCACCCTTCCATTTACAATAAAATGGGTATTTTAGTGGTTATTTTGGGCATACCTTCTCTATGTCCATGTGTTTTTAGTGTAATCAGCATGATATTTTGGGTTTATTTCGTGGTTATTTCAGCTCTGACTGTATATTCACAGGTGTATCCTGAAAAACCAGAATGATATTTACAGTATAATGGGTACATTTAGTAGACATTTTGGTACTTTCTACTCACATTCAGAGGTATATCCCTGTGTAATCGGCCCGAAATTTACTGTAAAATGAATATGTTTAGTGGTTATTTCAAGACTTACCTACTCTGTTACCTTGTGTATCCTGTGTAACCAGATTGATATTTTCGGTATAAGGAATATATTTAGTAGTCATTTCTATATTTATCTACTCCATGTTCACATGTGTATCTCATATAACCAGCCTAAGATTTGCATAACAATGTGTATGTTTTGTGGTTATTTCCGTACTTGCCTTGTGTATGTTCACTTTGTTGTCCTGCTTAAGAAGCATGACATTTACAGTAATATTTAGTAGTCACTGCAGTACTTCTACTCGTTCACAGGTGTATCCTTTGTAACCAACCCAACATGTACATCATCATGGGCATGTTTAGTTATTTCAGTAATTACGTACTCTGTTTCAGGCTGTGTCCTGTCTTACCAGCCTGACATTTATGGTATAATGGGTATGTTTGGTGGTTATTTTTGTGCTTAACTACTTTATAGTCACAAATTTGTACTGTCAAACCATTGTGACATTCATAATATGATTGGGATTTTTGGTGGTTATTTCAGTAGTTAACTACTTGTTGTTCACAATATATCCTGTATAACAAGCGTGATATTTACAGTATAATGGGTATGCTTAGTGGTTAATTTACTACTTACCTACTCTATGGTCAGAAATGTATAACCTGTGTGGCATTTGCATTATAATTCCCTGCGGGAACCCCGGGAAGTGAAGCAGTGCCTGTTCACTGCGGTAAACAGGCTCTGTTTTACTGGTAAAATAGGACCCAGTCACCAATGCTTGGGAGGTGCAAACCCTCTCTAAAATGGACAACATGGCTTATTAACGCTCACCCTTGGTCTCGAGTTGATACTCATGTTGTGGTCACGATTAGCCATTGTGCAAAAATGTGACCTTGAACACCAATAAATAAATAAATAAATAAATATTTGCAGTATAATGGGTATGTTTAGTCGTTATTTCAGTACTTACATGTTTGCATGTGAGTCTCATGTAACCAGCCTTAAATTTATAGTATAATGGGAAGGTTTAGTTATTTTAGTTCTTTCCTACTCTATTGTCTTGAATGTATCCTGCATATCCAGTGTGACTTTTAAAGCATAATGGGTAAGCTTGGTGGTTATTTCAGTAAATTGATCTTCATCTGTGGGTTCTGAGTAATCAGCCTTATATTTAGAGTATTATGGGTATGTTTAGTGGTTATTTTAGAAATTACCTACTCTCTGGCCACAAATGTATCTGGTATTACCAGTGTTACATTTGCAGTATAATAGGCATGTTTTGTGGTTATTCAATTCATTCCTACTTTGTTTGATGGTTTACTCCTTTTCACCAGCCTGACACCTTCTGTGTAAAGAGTATGTTCATACTAGTTACTTAAGTTATTATCTGTTTGGCTGGTGTATCTCATGTAACCCACCTGACATCTACGTTTTAATTGCTGTATTTAGTGGTTATTTCCGTACTTTCCTGCAATGTTTCTAGGTGTATCCTGTGTAACCACCCTTCCATTTACAATACAATGGGTATTTTAGTGGTTACTTTGGGCATACCTTCCCTATGTCCATGTGTTTTTAGTGTAATCAGCATGATATTTTTGGTTTATTTCGTGGTTTTTTCAGTTCTGACTGTATATTCACAGGTGTATCCTGAAAAACCAGAATGATATTTACTGTATAAAGGGTACATTTAGTAGACATTTTGGTACTTCCTACTCACATTCAGAGGTATATCCTGTGTAATCAGCCCGAAATTTACCGTAAAATGAATATGTTTAGTGGTTATTTCAGAACTTACCTACTCTGTTACCTTGTGTATCCAATGTAACCAGATTGATATTTTCGGTATAATGAGTATATTTAGTAGTCATTTTTATATTTACCTACTCCATGTTCACATGTGTATCTCATATAACCAGCTTAAGATTTGCATAACTGTTCATGTTTTGTGGTTATATGAGGTATATCCTGTGTAATCAGCCCGAAATTTACTGTAAAATGAATATGTTTAGTGGTTATATCAAGACTTACCTACTCTGTTACCTTGAGTATACTGTGTAACCAGATTGATATTTCCGTTATAAGGAGTATATTTGGCAGTCATTTCTATATTTAACTACTCCATGTTCACATGTGTATCTCGTATAACCAGCCTAAGATTTGTATAACAATGTGTATGTTTTGTGGTTATTTCCGTACTTGCCTTCTGTATGTTCACTTTGTTGTCCTGCTTAAGAAGCATGACATTTACAGTAATATTTAGTGGTCACTGCAGTACTTCTACTCGTTCACAGGTGTATCCTGTGTAACCAACCTGACATGTACAGCATCATGGGTATGTTTGGTTTTTTCAGGACTTATGTACTCTGTTTCAAGCTGTGTCCTGTCTAACCAGCCTGACATTTATGGTTTAATGTGTATGTTTGGTGGTTATTTTTGTGCTTAACTACTTTATAGTCACAAAGTTATACTGTCAAACCATTGTGACATTCATCTTATAATTGTTATTTTTAGTGGTTATTTCAGTACTTAACTACTTGTTGTTCACAATATATCCTGTATAACAAGCGTGATATTTACAGTAGAATGGGTATGCTTAGTGGTTAATTTACTACTTACCTACTCTATAGTCAGAAATGTGTAACCTGTGTGGCATTTGCATTATAATTCCCCGCGTGAACCCCGGGAAGTGAAGCAGTGCCTGTTCACTGCGGTAAACAGGCTCTGTTTTACTGGTAAAATAGGACCCAGTCACCAATGCTTGGGAGGTGCAAACCCTCTCTAAAATGGACAGCATGGCTTATTAACGCTCACCCTTGGTCTTGAGTTGATACTCATGTTGTGGTCACGATTAGCCATTGTGCAAAAATGTGACCTTGAACACCAATAAATAAATAAATAAATAATTTGCAGTATAATGGGTATGTTTAGTTGTTATTTCAGTACTTACATGTTTGCATGTGAGTCTCATGTAACCAGCCTTAAATTTATAGTATAATGGGAAGGTTTAGTTATTTTAGTTCTTTCCTACTCTATTGTCTTGAATGTATCCTGCATATCCAGTGTGACTTTTAAAGCATAATGGGTATGCTTGGTGGTCATTTCAGTAAATTGATCTTCATCTGTGGGTTCTGAGTAATCAGCCTTATATTTACAGTATCATAGGTATGTTTAGTGGTTATTTTAGAAATTACCTACTCTATGGCCACAAATGTATCTTGTATTACCAGTGTTACATTTGCAGTATAATAGGCATGTTTTGTGGTTATTCAATTCATTCCTACTTTGTTTGATGGTTTACTCCTTTTCACCCGCCTGACACCTTCTGTGTAATGAGTATGTTCATACTAGTTACTTAAGTTATTATCAATGTTTGGCTGGTGTATCTCATGTAACCAACCTGACATCTACGTTATAATTGCTGTATTTAGTGGTTATTTCGGTACTTTCCTGCAATGTTTCTAGGTGTATCCTGTGTAACCACCCTTCCATTTACAATAAAATGGGTATTTTAGTGGTTACTTTGGGCATACCTTCCCTATGTCCATGTGTTTTTAGTGTAATCAGCATGATATTTTTGGTTTATTTCGTGGTTATTTCAGTTCTGACTGTATATTCAGAGGTGTATCCTGAAAAACCAGAATGATATTTACAGTATAAAGGGTACATTTAGTAGACATTTTGGTACTTCCTTCTCACATTCAGAGGTATATCCTGTGTAATCAGCCCAAAATTTACCGTAAAATGAATATGTTTAGTGGTTATTTCAGAACTTGCCTACTCTGTTACCTTGTGTATCCAATGTAACCAGATTGATATTTTCGGTATAATGAGTATATTTAGTAGTCATTTTTATATTTACCTACTCCATGTTCACATGTGTAACTCATATAACCAGCTTAAGATTTGCATAACGGTTCATGTTTTGTGGTTATATGAGGTATATCCTGTGTAATCAGCCCGAAATTTACTGTAAAATGAATATGTTTAGTGGTTATATCAAGACTTACCTACTCTGTTACCTTGTGTATACTGTGTAACCAGATTGATATTTTCGTTATAAGGAGTATATTTGGTAGTCATTTCTATATTTAACTACTCCATGTTCACATGTGTATCTCGTATAACCAGCCTAAGATTTGTATAACAATGTGTATGTTTTGTTGTTATTTCCGTACTTGCCTTCTGTATGTTCACTTTGTTGTCCTGCTTAAGAAGCATGACATTCACAGTAATATTTAGTAGTCACTGCAGTACTTCTACTCGTTCACAGGTGTATCCTGTGTAACCAACCTGACATGTACAGCATCATGGGTATGTTTGGTTTTTTCAGGACTTATGTACTCTGTTTCAAGCTGTGTCCTGTTCAACCAGCCTGACATTTATGGTTTAATGGGTATGTTTGGTGGTTATTTTTGTGCTTAACTACTTTATAGTCACAAATTTATACTGTCAAACCATTGTGACATTCGTCTTATAATTGTTATTTTTAGTGGTTATTTCAGTACTTAACTACTTGTTGTTCACAATATATCCTGTATAACAAGCATGATATTTACAGTAGAATGGGTATGCTTAGTGGTTAATTTACTACTTACCTACTCTATGGTCAGAAATGTATAACCTGTGTGGCATTTGCAGTATAATTCCCCGCGGGAACCCCGGGAAGTGAAGCAGTGACTGTTCACTGCGGTAAACAGGCTCTGTTTTACTGGTAAAATAGGACACAGTCACCAATGCTTGGGAGGTGCAAACCCTCTCTAGAATGGACAGCATGGCTTATGAACGCTCACCCTTGGTCTTGAGTTGATACTCATGTTGTGGTCATGATTAGACATTGTGCGAAAATGTGACCTTAAACACCAATAAATAAATAAATAAATAATTTGCCGTATAATGGGTATGTTTAGTCGTTATTTCAGTACTTACATGTTTGCATGTGAGTCTCATGTAACCAGCCTTAAATTTATAGTATAATGGGAAGGTTTAGTTATTTTAGTTCTTTCCTACTCTATTGTCTTGAATGTATCCTGCATATCCAGTGTGACTTTTAAAGCATAATGGGTATGCTTGGTGGTTTTTTCAGTAAATTGATCTTCATCTGTGAGTTCTGAGTAATCAGCCTTATATTTACATTATAATGGGTATGTTTAGTGGTTATTTGAGACCTCACCTGCTGTTTGGCCACAAATGTATCCTGTATAACTAGTGTGACATTTCCAGTATAATAGACATGTTTTGTGGTTATTTCAATTCTTTCCTTTTTTGTTTGATGGTTTACTCCTTTTCACCAGCCTGACATCTTCTGTATAATGACTATGTTCATACTGGTTACTTAAGTTATTATCTATGTTGGCTGGTGTATCTCATGTAACCAACCTGACATTTACGTTTTTATTGCTATATTTAGTGGTTATTTCCATACTTTCCTGCAATGTTTCTAGGTGTATCCTGTGTAACCACCCTTCCATTTACAATAAAATGGGTATTTTAGTGGTTATTTTGGGCATACCTTCCCTATGTTCATGTGTTTTTAGTGTAATCAGCATGATGTTTTGGGTTTATTTCGTGGTTATTTCAGCTCTGACTGTATATTCACAGGTGTATCCTGAAAAAACAGAATGATATTTACAGTATAATGGGTACATTTAGTAGACATTTTGGTACTTTCTACTAACATTCAGAGGTATATCCTGTGTAATCAGCCCGAAATTTACTGTAAAATGAATATGTTTAGTGGTTATTTCAAGACTTACCTACTCTGTTACCTTGTGTATCCTGTGTAACCAGATTGTTCTTTTCGGTATAAGGAGTATATTTAATAGTCATTTCTATATTTACCTACTCCATGTTCACATGTGTATCTCGTATAACCAGCCTAAGATTTGCATAACAATGTGTATGTTTTGTGGTTATTTCCTTACTTGCCTTCTGTATGTTCACTCTGTTATCCTGCTTAAGAAGCATGACATTTACAGTAATATTTAGTAGTCACTGCAGTACTTCTACCCGTTCACAGGTGTATCCTGTGTAACCAACTCGACATGTACAGCATCATGGGCATGTTTAGTTATTTCAGTACTTATGTACTTTGTTTCAAGCTGTGTCCTGTCTAACCAGCCTGACATTAATGGTATAATGGGTATGTTTGGTGGTTATTTTAGTGCTTAACTACTTTATAGTCAGAAATTTATACTGTCAAACCATTGTGACATTCATGGTATGATTGGTGTCTTTAGTGGTTATTTCAGTACTTAACTACTTGTTGTTCACAATATATCCTGTATGACAAGCATGATAGAATGGGTATGCTTAGTGGTTAATTTACTACTTACCTACTCTATGGTCAGAAATGTATAACCTGTGTGGCATTTGCAGTATAATTCCCCGCGGGAACCCCGGGAAGTGAAGCAGTGCCTGTTCACTGCGGTAAACAGGGTCTGTTTTACTTGTAAAATAGGACCCAGTCACCAATGCTTGGGAGGTGCAAACCCTCTCTAAAATGGACAGCATGGCTTATTAACGCTCAACCTTGGTCTTGAGTTGATACTCATGTTGTGGTCACGATTAGCCATTGTTCAAAAAAGTGACCTTAAACACCAATAAATACATAATCAAATAATTTCCAGTATAATTTATATGTTTATTCATTATATCAGTACCAACATGTTTGCATGTGAGTCTCATGTAACCAGCCTTAAATTCATAGTATAATGGGAAGGTTTAGTTATTTTAGTTCTTTCCTACTCTATTGTCTTGAATGTATCCTGTATATCCAGTGTGACTTTTAAAGCATAATGGGTATGCTTGGTGGTTATTTCAGTAAATTGATCTTCATCTATGTGTTCTGAGTAATCAGCCTTTTATTTACAGTATAATGGGTATGTTTAGTGGTTATTTTAGAACTTACCTGCTCTATGGCTACAAATCTATCCTGTATAACCAGTTTTACATTTGCAGTATAATAGGCATGTTTTGTGGTTATTTCAATTCTTTCCTACTTTGTTTGATGGTTTACTCCTTTTCACCAGCCTTACACCTTCTGTATAATGAGTATGTTCATACTGGTTACTTAAGTTATTATCTATGTTGGCTGGTGTATCTCATGTAACCAACCTGACATCTACGTTATAATTGCTATATTTAGTGGTTATTTCCATACTTTCCTGCAATGTTTCTAGGTGTATCCTGTGTAACCACCCCCTTCCATATAAAATAAAATGGGTATTTTAGTGGTTATATTGGGCATACCTTCCCTATGTCCATGTGTTTTTAGTGTAATCAGCATGATATTTTGGGTTTATTTCGTGGTTATTTCAGCTCTGACTGTATATTCACAGGTGTATCCTGAAAAACCAGAATGATATTTACAGTATAATGGGTACATTTAGTAGACATTTTGGTACTTTCTACTCACATTCAGAGATATATCCTGTGTAATCAGCCCGAAATTTACTGTAAAATGAATATGTTTAGTGGTTATATCAAGACTTACCTACTCTGTTACCTTGTGTATCTAGTGTAACCAGATTGATATTTTCGTTATAAGGAGTATATTTGGCAGTCATTTCTATATTTAACTACTCCATGTTCACATGTGTATCTCGTATAACCAGCCTAAGATTTGTATAACAATGTGCATGTTTTGTGGTTATTTCCGTACTTGCCTTCTGTATGTTCACTTTGTTGTCCTGCTTAAGAAGCACGACATTTACAGTAATATTTAGTAGTCACTGCAGTACTTCTACTCGTTCACAGGTGTATCCTGTGTAACCAACCTGACATGTAGAGCATCATGAGTATGTTTGGTTTTTTCAGGACTTATGTACTCTGTTTCAAGCTGTGTCCTGTCTAACCAGCCTGACATTTATGGTTTAATGGGTATGTTTGGTGGTTATTTTTGTGCTTAACTACTTTATAGTCACAAATTTATACGGTCAAACCATTGTGACATTCATCTTATAATTGTTATTTTTAGTCGAGTTGTGACGAAGTCAAACTCGACTTATAGTTTGGTGAATGCCGGGCGGGTGGGCGGGCATCCGGGCGTGCGGGTGTGGGGGTGTGCGGGTGGGCAGGCGGGCCGGCGGGTGGGCAGGCGGGCGGGCGGGCGGGGTTACGTAAACAATTGGTTTCCGGATGATGACTTGATAGTGGTTCAGCTCACATTCATTAAACTTCATACGTATGTTGGTCTTGGTGGGAGGAAGAACTCTATTGATTTTGGACATGCTACGTCGAAGGTCAAGGTCACAGTGACCTTGAACGTAGTAAATCTTAAACAACTGGTTTCCGGATGATAACTTGATAAAGGTTCAACTCACATTCATGAACCTTCATAGGTAGATAGGCCTTGGTGAGGGGAAGAACACTATTGATTTTGGACTCGCTACGTCAAAGGTCAAGGTCAACGTGACCTTGAACATAGTAAATCGCAACAATTCCTTTCCGGATGATAACTTGATAGTAGTTCAAAACCTACATTCATGAAACTTCATAGGTTGGTTGGCCTTGGTGCGCGGAAGAACTCTTTTGATCTTGGACTCACCAGATAAAAGGTCAAGGTCACAGTGACCTTTAACATAGTATATCGCAACAATTGGTTTCTGGGTGATAACTTGATAGTGGTTCAACCTAGAGTCATGAAACTTCATAAAACTTCATAGGTGTGTTGGCCTTGGTGCGAGGAAGAACTCTATTGATCTTGGACTCACCAGGTCAAAGGTCAAGGTCACAGTGACCTTGAACATAGTATATCGCAACAATTGGTTTCCGGATGAGAACTTGATAGTGGTTCAACCTAGAGTCATGAAACTTCATAGGTGTGTTGGCCTTGGTGCGAGGAAGAACCCTATTGACCTTGGACTCGCCAGGTCAAAGGTCAAGGTCACAGTGACCAAATTGCAACAATTGGTTTCCAGACAATAACTTGACAGTGGTTCAGCCTATAGTCATGAAACTTAATAGCTGCATTGGCCTTGCTGTGAGGAAGAACCCTACTGATCTTGAACTCGCCAGGTCAAAGGTCAAGGTCACAGTGACCTTGAACATAGGAAAAACCCTATTGATATTGGAATTCAGTATGTCAAATGTAAAGGTCACAGACCCAGCACACACTCAATAATTCATTTGCAGACAATAACTTCATAATGATGAAACCCACCTTTTCTGTTGTCACAACTCGACATTGGATTGGTGATCCTGAGCGGCATTTTTAGTGGTTATTTCAGTACTTAACTACTTGTTGTTCACAATATATCCTGTATAACAAGCATGATATTTACAGTGGAATGGGTATGCTTAGTGGTTAATTTACTACTTACCTACTCTATGGTCAGAAATGTATAACCTGTGTGGCATTTGCAGTATAATTCCCCGCGGGAACCCCGGGAAGTGAAGCAGTGACTGTTCACTGCGGTAAACAGGCTCTGTTTTACTGGTAAAATAGGACACAGTCACCAATGCTTGGGAGGTCCAAACCCTCTCTAAAATGGACAGCATGGCTTATGAACGCTCACCCTTGGTCTTGAGTTGATACTCATGTTGTGGTCATGTTTAGACATTGTGCAAAAATGTGACCTTGAACACCAATAAATAAATAAATAAATAATTTGCCGTATAATGGGTATGTTTAGTCGTTATTTCAGTACTTATATGTTTGCATGTGAGTCTCATGTAACCAGCCTTAAATTTATAGTATAATGGGAAGGTTTAGTTATTTTAGTTCTTTCCTACTCTATTGTCTTGAATGTATCCTGTATATCCAGTGTGACTTTTAAAGCATAATGGGTATGCTTGGTGGTTATTTCAGTAAATTGATCTTGATCTGTGAGTTCTGAGTAATCAGCCTTATATTTACAGTATTATGGGTATGTTTAGTGGTTATTTTAGAAATTACCTACTCTGGCCACAAATGTATCTTGTATTACCAGTGTTACATTTGCAGTATAATAGGCATGTTTTGTGGTTATTCAATTCTTTCCTACTTTGTTTGATGGTTTACTCCTTTTCACCAGCCTCACACCTTCTGTATAATGACTATGTTCATACTGGTTACTTGAGGTATCTATGTTGGCTGGTGTATCTCATGTAACCAACCTGACATCTACGTTATAATTGCTATATTTAGTAATTATTTCCATACTTTCCTGCAATGTTTCTAGGTGTATCCTGTGTAACCACCCTTCCATTTACAATAAAATGGGTATGTTAGTGGTTATTTTGGGCATACCTTCCCTATGTCCATGTGTTTTTAGTGTAATCAACATGATATTTTGGGTTTATTTTGTGGTTATTTCAGTTCTGACTGTATATTCACAGGTGTATCCTGAAAAACCAGAATGATATTTACAGTATAATGGGTACATTTAGTAGACATTTTGGTACTTTCTACTCTCATTCAGAGGTATATCCTGTGTAATCAGCCCGAAATTTACTGTAAAATGAATATGTTTAGTGGTTATTTCAAGACTTACCTACTCTGTTGCCTTGTGTATCCAGTGTAACCAGATTGATATTTTCGGTATAAGGAATATATTTAGTAGTCATTTCTATCTTTACCTACTCCATGTTCACATGTGTATCTCATATAACCAGCCTAAGATTTGCATAACAATGTGTATGTTTTGTGGTTATTTCCGTACTTGCCTTCTGTATGTTCACTTTGTTGTCCTGCTTAAGAAGCATGACATTTACAGTAATATTTAGTAGTCACTGCAGTACTTCTACTCGTTCACAGGTGTATCATTTGTAACCAACCCGACATGTACATCATCATGGGCATGTTTAGTTATTTCAGTAATTACGTACTCTGTTTCAGGCTGTGTCCTGTCTTACCAGCCTGACATTTATGGTATAATGGGTATGTTTGGTGGTTATTTTTGTGCTTAACTACTTTATAGTCACAAATTTGTACTGTCAAACCATTGTGACATTCATAGTATGATTGGGATTTTTAGTGGTTATTTCAGTAGTTAACTACTTGTTGTTCACAATATATCCTGTATAACAAGCATGATATTTACAGTATAATGGGTATGCTTAGTGGTTAATTTACTACTTACCTACTCTATGGTCAGAAATGTATAACCTGTGTGGCATTTGCATTATAATTCCCCGTGGGAACCCCGGGAAGTGAAGCAGTGCCTGTTCACTGCGGTAAACAGGCTCTGTTTTACTGGTAAAATAGCACCCAGTCACCAATGCTTGGGAGGTGCAAACCCTCTCTAAAATGGACAGCATGGCTTATTAACGCTCACCCTTGGTCTTGAGTTGATACTCATGTTGTGGTCACGATTAGCCATTGTGCAAAAATGTGACCTTGAACACCAATAAATAAATAAATAAATAAATAATTTGCAGTATAATGGGTATGTTTAGTCGTTATTTCAGTACTTACATGTTTGCATGTGAGTCTCATGTAACCAGCCTTAAATTCATAGTATAATGGGAAGGTTTAGTTATTTTAGTTCTTTCCTACTCTATTGTCTTGAATGTATCCTGCATATCCAGTGTGACTTTTAAAGCATAATGGGTATGCTTGGTGGTTATTTCAGTAAATTGATCTTCATCTGTGAGTTCTGAGTAATCAGCCTTATATTTACAGTATTATGGGTATGTTTAGTGGTTATTTTAGAAATTACCTACTCTATGGCCACAAATGTATCTTGTATTACCAGTGTTACATTTGCAGTATAATAGGCATGTTTTGTGGTTATTCAATTCATTCCTACTTTGTTTGATGGTTTACTCCTTTTCACCAGCCTGACACCTTCTGTGTAATGAGTATGTTCATACTAGTTACTTCAGTTATTATCAATGTTTGGCTGATGTATCTCATGTAACCAACCTGACATCTACGTTATAATTGCTGTATTTAGTGGTTATTTCCGTACTTTCCTCCAATGTTTCTAGGTGTATCCTGTGTAACCACCCTTTCATTTACAATAAAATGGGTATTTTAGTGGTTACTTTGGGCATACCTTCCCTATGTCCATGTGTTTTTAGTGTAATCAGCATGATATTTTTGGTTTATTTCGTGGTTATTTCAGTTCTGACTGTATATTCACAGGTGTATCCTGAAAAACCAGAATGATATTTACAGTATAAAGGGTACATTTAGTAGACATTTTGGTACTTCCTTCTCACATTCAGAGGTATATCCTGTGTAATCAGCCCGAAATTTACCGTAAAATAAATATGTTTAGTGGTTATTTCAGAACTTACCTATTCTGTTACCTTGTGTATCCAATGTAACCAGATTGATATTTTCGGTATAATGAGTATATTTAGTAGTCATTTTTATATTTACCTACTCCATGTTCACATGTGTATCTCATATAACCAGCTTAAGGTTTGCATAACTGTTCATGTTTTGTGGTTATATGAGGTATATCCTGTGTAATCAGCCCGAAATTTACTGTAAAATGAATATGTTTAGTGGTTATATCAAGACTTACCTACTCTGTTACCTTGTGTATCTAGTGTAACCAGATTGATATTTTCGTTATAAGGAGTATATTTGGCAGTCATTTCTATATTTAACTACTCCATGTTCACATGTGTATCTCGTATAACCAGCCTAAGATTTGTATAACAATGTGTATGTTTTGTGGTTATTTCCGTACTTGCCTTCTGTATGTTCACTTTGTTGTCCTGCTTAAGAAGCACGACATTTACAGTAATATTTAGTAGTCACTGCAGTACTTCTACTCGTTCACAGGTGTATCCTGTGTAACCAACCTGACATGTAGAGCATCATGAGTATGTTTGGTTTTTTCAGGACTTATGTACTCTGTTTCAAGCTGTGTCCTGTCTAACCAGCCTGACATTTATGGTTTAATGGGTATGTTTGGTGGTTATTTTTGTGCTTAACTACTTTATAGTCACAAATTTATACGGTCAAACCATTGTGACATTCATCTTATAATTGTTATTTTTAGTCGAGTTGTGACGAAGTCAAACTCGACTTATAGTTTGGTGAATGCCGGGCGGGTGGGCGGGCGTCCGGGCGTGCGGGTGTGGGGGTGTGCGGGTGGGCAGGCGGGCCGGCGGGTGGGCAGGCGGGCGGGCGGGCGGGCGGTCGTAAACAATTGGTTTCCGGATGATGACTTGATAGTGGTTCAGCTCACATTCATTAAACTTCATACGTATGTTGGTCTTGGTGGGAGGAAGAACTCTATTGATTTTGGACATGCTACGTCGAAGGTCAAGGTCACAGTGACCTTGAACGTAGTAAATCTTAAACAACTGGTTTCCGGATGATAACTTGATAAAGGTTCAACTCACATTCATGAACCTTCATAGGTAGATTGGCCTTGGTGAGGGGAAGAACACTATTGATTTTGGACTCGCTACGTCAAAGGTCAAGGTCAACGTGACCTTGAACATAGTAAATCGCAACAATTCCTTTCCGGATGATAACTTGATAGTAGTTCAAAACCTACATTCATGAAACTTCATAGGTTGGTTGGCCTTGGTGCGCGGAAGAACTCTTTTGATCTTGGACTCACCAGATAAAAGGTCAAGGTCACAGTGACCTTTAACATAGTATATCGCAACAATTGGTTTCTGGGTGATAACTTGATAGTGGTTCAACCTAGAGTCATGAAACTTCATAAAACTTCATAGGTGTGTTGGCCTTGGTGCGAGGAAGAACCCTATTGATCTTGGACTCACCAGGTCAAAGGTCAAGGTCACAGTGACCTTGAACATAGTATATCGCAACAATTGGTTTCCGGATGAGAACTTGATAGTGGTTCAACCTAGAGTCATGAAACTTCATAGGTGTGTTGGCCTTGGTGCGAGGAAGAACCCTATTGACCTTGGACTCGCCAGGTCAAAGGTCAAGGTCACAGTGACCAAATTGCAACAATTGGTTTCCAGACAATAACTTGACAGTGGTTCAGCCTATAGTCATGAAACTTAATAGCTGCATTGGCCTTGCTGTGAGGAAGAACCCTACTGATCTTGAACTCGCCAGGTCAAAGGTCAAGGTCACAGTGACCTTGAACATAGGAAAAACCCTATTGATATTGGAATTCAGTATGTCAAATGTAAAGGTCACAGACCCAGCACACACTCAATAATTCATTTGCAGACAATAACTTCATAATGATCAAACCCACCTTTTCTGTTGTCACAACTCGACATTGGATTGGTGATCCTGAGCGGCATTTTTAGTGGTTATTTCAGTACTTAACTACTTGTTGTTCACAATATATCCTGTATAACAAGCATGATATTTACAGTGGAATGGGTATGCTTAGTGGTTAATTTACTACTTACCTACTCTATGGTCAGAAATGTATAACCTGTGTGGCATTTGCAGTATAATTCCCCGCGGGAACCCCGGGAAGTGAAGCAGTGACTGTTCACTGCGGTAAACAGGCTCTGTTTTACTGGTAAAATAGGACACAGTCACCAATGCTTGGGAGGTCCAAACCCTCTCTAAAATGGACAGCATGGCTTATGAACGCTCACCCTTGGTCTTGAGTTGATACTCATGTTGTGGTCATGTTTAGACATTGTGCAAAAATGTGACCTTGAACACCAATAAATAAATAAATAAATAATTTGCAGTATAATGGGTATGTTTAGTCGTTATTTCAGTACTTATATGTTTGCATGTGAGTCTCATGTAACCAGCCTTAAATTTATAGTATAATGGGAAGGTTTAGTTATTTTAGTTCTTTCCTACTCTATTGTCTTGAATGTATCCTGTATATCCAGTGTGACTTTTAAAGCATAATGGGTATGCTTGGTGGTTATTTCAGTAAATTGATCTTGATCTGTGAGTTCTGAGTAATCAGCCTTATATTTACAGTATTATGGGTATGTTTAGTGGTTATTTTAGAAATTACCTACTCTGGCCACAAATGTATCTTGTATTACCAGTGTTACATTTGCAGTATAATAGGCATGTTTTGTGGTTATTCAATTCTTTCCTACTTTGTTTGATGGTTTACTCCTTTTCACCAGCCTCACACCTTCTGTATAATGACTATGTTCATACTGGTTACTTGAGTTATCTATGTTGGCTGGTGTATCTCATGTAACCAACCTGACATCTACGTTATAATTGCTATATTTAGTAATTATTTCCATACTTTCCTGCAATGTTTCTAGGTGTATCCTGTGTAACCACCCTTCCATTTACAATAAAATGGGTATGTTAGTGGTTATTTTGGGCATACCTTCCCTATGTCCATGTGTTTTTAGTGTAATCAACATGATATTTTGGGTTTATTTTGTGGTTATTTCAGTTCTGACTGTATATTCACAGGTGTATCCTGAAAAACCAGAATGATATTTACAGTATAATGGGTACATTTAGTAGACATTTTGGTACTTTCTACTCTCATTCAGAGGTATATCCTGTGTAATCAGCCCGAAATTTACTGTAAAATGAATATGTTTAGTGGTTATTTCAAGACTTACCTACTCTGTTGCCTTGTGTATCCAGTGTAACCAGATTGATATTTTCGGTATAAGGAATATATTTAGTAGTCATTTCTATCTTTACCTACTCCATGTTCACATGTGTATTTCATATAACCAGCCTAAGATTTGCATAACAATGTGTATGTTTTGTGGTTATTTCCGTACTTGCCTTCTGTATGTTCACTTTGTTGTCCTGCTTAAGAAGCATGACATTTACAGTAATATTTAGTAGTCACTGCAGTACTTCTACTCGTTCACAGGTGTATCCTGTGTAACCAACCCGACATGTACAGCATCATGGGCATGTTTAGTTATTTCAGTACTTATGTACTGTGTTTCAAGCTGTGTCCTTTCTAACCAGCCTGACATTTATGGTTTAATAGGTATGTTTGGTGGTTATTTTCGTGCTGAAGTACTTTATAGTCACAAATTTATACTGTCAAACCATTGTGACATTCATAGTATAATTGGTATTTTTAGTGGTTATTTCAGTACTTAACTACTTGTTGTTCACAATATATCCTGTATAACAAGCATGATATTTACAGTAGAATGGGTACGCTTAGTGGTTAATTTACTACTTACCTACTCTATGGTCAGAAATGTATAACCTGTGTGGCATTTTCCGGATAATTCCCTGGAGGAACCCCGGGAAGTGAAGCAGTGCCTGTTCACTGCGGTAAACAGGCTCTGTTTTACTGGTAAAATACGACCCAGTCAACAATGCTTGGGAGGTGCAAACCCTCTCTAAAATGGACAGCATGGCTTATTAACGCTCACACTTGGTCTTGAGTTGATACTCATGTTGTGGTCACGATTAGCCATTGTGCAAAAATGTGACCTTAAACACCAATAAATACGTAAACAAATAATTTCCAGTATCATTTATATGTTTAGTCATTATATCAGTACCAACATGTTTGCATGTGAGTCTCATGTAACCAGCCTTAAATTTTTAGTATAATGGGAAGGTTTAGTTATTTTAGTTCTTTCCTACTCTATTGTCTTGAATGTATCCTGTATATCCAGTGTGACTTTTAAAGCATAATGGGTATGCTTGGTGGTTATTTCAGTAAATTGATCTTCATCTGTGTGTTCTGAGTAACCAACCTTTTATTTACAGTATAATGGGTATGTTTAGTGGTTACTTTAGAACTTACCTGCTCTATGGCTACAAATCTATCCTGTATAACCAGTTTTACATTTGCAGTATAATAGGCATGTTTTGTGGTTATTTCAATTCTTTCCTACTTTGTTTGATGGTTTACACCTTTTCACCAGCCTTACACCTTCTGTATAATGAGTATGTTCATACTGGTTACTTAAGTTATCTATGTTGGCTGGTGTATCTCATGTAACCAACCTGACATCTACGTTATAATTGCTATATTTAGTGGTTATTTCCATACTTTCCTGCAGTGTTTCTAGGTGTATCCTGTGTAACCACCCTTCCATTTACAATAAAATGGGTATTTTAGTGGTTATTTTGGGCATACCTTCCCTATGTCCATGTGTTTTTAGTGTAATCAGCATGATATTTTGGGTTTATTTCGTGGTTATTTCAGCTCTGACTGTATATTCACAGGTGTATCCTGAAAAACCAGAATGATATTTACAGTATAATGGGTACATTTAGTAGACATTTTGGTACTTTCTACTCACATTCAGAGGTATATCCTGTGTAATCAGCCCGAAATTTACTGTAAAATGAATATGTTTAGTGGTTATTTCAAGACTTACCTACTCTGTTACCTTGTGTATCCTGTGTAACCAGATTGATATTTTCGGTATAAGGAATATATTTAGTAGTCATTTCTATATTTACCTACTCCATGTTCACATGTGTATCTCATATAACCAGCCTAAGATTTGCATAACAATGTGTATGTTTTGTGGTTATTTCCGTACTTGCCTTCTGTATGTTCACTTTGTTGTCCTGCTTAAGAAGCATGACATTTACAGTAATATTTAGTAGTCACTGCAGTACTTCTACTCGTTCACAGGTGTAGCCTTTGTAACCAACCCGACATGTACGTCATCATGGGCATGTTTAGTTATTTCAGTACTTACGTACTCTGTTTCAGGCTGTGTCCTGTCTTACCAGCCTGACATTATGGGATAATGGGTATGTTTGGTGGTTATTTTTGTGCTTAACTACTTTATAGTCACAAATTTGTACTGTCAAACCATTATGACATTCATAGTATGATTGGGATTTTTAGTGGTTATTTCAGTACTTAACTACTTGTTGTTCACAATATATCCTGTATAACAAGCGTGATATCTACAGTATAATGGGTATGCTTAGTGGTTAATTTACTACTTACCTACTCTATGGTCAGAAATGTATAACCTGTGTGGCATTTGCATTATAATTCCCCGCGGGAACCCCGGGAAGTGAAGCAGTGCCTGTTCACTGCAGTAAACAGGCTCTGTTTTACTGGTAAAATAGGACCCAGTCACCAATGCTTGGGAGGTGCAAACCCTCTCTAAAATGGACAGCATGGCTTATTAACGCTCACCCTTGGTCTTGAGTAGATACTCATGTTGTGGTCACGATTAGCCATTGTGCAAAAATGTGACCTTGAACACCAATAAATAAATAAATAAATAATTTGCAGTATAATGGGTATGTTTAGTCGTTATTTCAGTACTTACATGTTTGCATGTGAGTCTCATGTAACCAGCCTTAAATTTATAGTATAATGGGAAGGTTTAGTTATTTTAGTTCTTTCCTACTCTATTGTCTTGAATGTATCCTGCATATCCAGTGTGAGTTTTAAAGCATAATGGGTATGCTTGGTGGTTATTTCAGTAAATTGATCTTCATCTGTGGGTTCTGAGTAATCAGCCTTATATTTACAGTATCATAGGTATGTTTAGTGGTTATTTTAGAAATTACCTACTCTATGGCCACAAATGTATCTTGTAGTACCAGTGTTACATTTGCACTATAATAGGCATGTTTTGTGGTTATTCAATTCATTCCTACTTTGTTTGATGGTTTACTCCTTTTCACCAGCCTGACACCTTCTGTGTAATGAGTATGTTCATACTAGTTACTTAAGTTATTATGAATGTTTGGCTGGTGTATCTCATGTAACCAACCTGACATCTACGTTATAATTGCTGTATTTAGTGGTTATTTCCGTACTTTCCTGCAATGTTTCTAGGTGTATCCTGTGTAACCACCCTTCCATTTACAATAAAATGGGTATTTTAGTGGTTACTTTGGGCATACCTTCCCTATGTCCATGTGTTTTTAGTGTAATCAGCATGATATTTTTGGTTTATTTCGTGGTTATTTCAGTTCTGACTGTATATTCACAGGTGTATCCTGAAAAACCAGAATGATATTTACAGTACAAAGGGTACATTTAGTAGACATTTTGGTACTTCCTTCTCACATTCAGAGGTATATCCTGTGTAATCAGCCCAAAATTTACCGTAAAATGAATATGTTTAGTGGTTATTTCAGAACTTACCTACTCTGTTACCTTGTGTATCCAATGTAACCAGATTGATATTTTCGGTATAATGAGTATATTTAGTAGTCATTTTTATATTTACCTACTCCATGTTCACATGTGTATCTCATATAACCAGCTTAAGATTTGCATAACTGTTCATGTTTTGTGGTTATATGAGGTATATCCTGTGTAATCAGCCCGAAATGTACTGTAAAATGAATATGTTTAGTGGTTATATCAAGACTTACCTACTCTGTTACCTTGTGTTTACTGTGTAACCAGATTGATATTTTCGTTATAAGGAGTATATTTGGCAGTCATTTCTATATTTAACTACTCTATGTTAGTGTCATGCGAATATGAAATTTTTTTCGACTCGAACATCGACTCGAATTTCCCCTTTGAATGTTCGATTCGGTCGAATATCGAATTCGAATACTATAATTACAAAAGAAACGTGTTACAAATACAAGACCCTGATTTTTAGATTTTCTTGTATATATTACATTAATTCCCTGGTATATTCATCCCATACATAACTATAAGTATAATAAGTAACATTGTAACTAGATCTAGGAATTCTGGGAAATGTAATGGAAATGAGAAATATTGAGAATGAACACGCGTCTTTTTGCTCGTTTTCGCTGGCCAGCGATATGGTAATGGCGGTCTGGAAACTACCATTAGACTTATCGCTGGTAGAGTTACTACTTCCCTTGGACCACTGAGAGAGTGATATTGACAGTCCGCTTATGAACGAATCGCAGCCATCAATGCGTGAATCTTTTGTGAGTCACAAAAGATTCACGCATTGATGGCTGCGATTCGTTCATAAGCGGACTGTCAATATCACTCTCTCAGTGGTCCAAGGGAAGTAACTCTACGAGCGATAAGTCTAATGGTAGTTTCCAGACCGCCATTACCATATCGCTTTGTGACGTTTTGTCATATAGATTTACAAGAAAGAAACGATATTTTTGACATAAATTAACACCAGGTTTAATCATTAACACTATTAATTAACATATTAAACAATTGCAAGAAGATTCGTTAGAGTCGTTAGACCTACACTTCCTACAGCCCTACTTGAACCTTTGAATCAGAGGTATACCATCAGATCCGACTCTGAAAACTGAAATAAATTTAAAATCAAAGTGAGTTGGCCGAATCGCAATACAACTGTTACAACAACAAGAACGAAATGAGTCCATTGTCACTTTTTTAGTTCAACTACAGAAAAGTCATTCAATCAGGTCGCCGTTTTTTCTGGCCCAAATCAATGTGGCGGCGTTCTGTCTAGATAACCGATGTCTTCTATCTGTGATAGTGCAAGAACCCACCGAATTTACTCTTTCGGAGGAACAGTTGGTTGCTTGAATGGAAAACAAATCCCGAGCCACAGATGATAAAAGAGGGAAACTTCCTGCATTCTCACGCCAAAATTGTAAGGGGCTCTCATTTCTGTTAGCAACAGGGCAAACTGTGTACCCACTTAATTCGGCAGTTAAACGGGCTTCTTGATTCATCTGGGCACCCGACTCTGTTGAACAGCTCGAGCTTTGTATGTCTTTAAATATAGCATCCATCAAAGATGGACGCTTAGGGGATTTATCCGAGTCATCGACGCTAGCTTGCTGGGTGTGATGATGCGAAGAATCAGCACTCGGTTCGTCATCCTTGAGACAAGCTACGGAATCAACAATGTACCGCTTTGCAATGTCAAAGTTATCCTGCTTTATCAATGTCTTAAAGCGGGGGTCTAAAAATGTTGAGGCTAGCAGATAGCCTTGGCTGAGATCAAACCTCCCTTCTAATTCTGAAATTAGACCATCACGAAATGCCTTCGTACCATGTGAAGTTTGGGATGACAGCTCTCGTTTCAAGGTTTGAATACAGGGAAATATCATCGATATGCTGACAACAGTGTCCGCGCTAAGGATAGTTGTAGCCTCAGAAAGGGGTTTCAGTAGTGGCAGAACTGACTGTCTAATTTGATTTAAAGCCGACGATATGGGCGGTGGTGGCGAACTTGCACATTTTCTGTTCTGCTCACATTCTACCAATGCCATGGCTATGGTTGATGCGTTCTGCTCACTCCATTCCAATAATGTACACGTGCTATTAAAGCGAGTTGACACGTCAAGGGGTGGGTCCGATTCAGAGAGGCCCGCTGCTAACTGGTGTTTATGTAAAGCGTGCAGCCCAACCGTTGATGAATTAAAGAATGTAGTTATTCTGTGTGTGGCATCTATCAGGTTCTTAACCATTGGTTGTTGCTTTAGATTTGAATTTATACACAGCTGTAGTTTATGGGATGCACAACCGTGCCATTTAACTTCCAATATTCTGGCAGTGGCAGGCATAGTGTTGGTTGTGTCTGTAGAAACGAACATAATGTCTTCCGGTAAAAGATCAAATTTCTCTAACTGATTTTTGACAACTGAAGCCGTAGCAGCCGTGGTATGATCGAGGTCCAGGTCTTCTAAGTTGACGACCGCGAGGCACCTCGAAATTAGCCTCCAACATTTATCAATGGCGTGAATAGTTATGACCAGATAATTAGTGTTATTATCGGCCTTCAAATGGTCGAAGGTAAGCGATTTTTTACAATCACCTGCATCTGATTTGATAATATCTCGAAGTTCAGACTCTGCTTTTTGGCACATATCAACCAGCCTTCTAGATAGTGACGATGGATGCGGGGGAATGTAACTGCCGTCTGTTAAAGTGCTGCATAGTTTTTGGAACCCTTTCCCAGCTACTAACTCAAATGGGCGCCCATCTGCCACCACAAAAGAAAGAACAGCCGCGTCATATTTACTTTTCATATCGCTGTCGATTTTTCTTCGTGTAAATGCGGTCATACTGGCTTGTTTCTTGGAGTGTGAGCCTGAGGTAGCTGTAGTTTGGGCTTGGCTATGGTCGACAATAGTACTGGGACGAGGCCTCTTAATACCCTGTCCCTGTGCTTTTCTAATTTTTTCATCATCTTCTTTTGCCTTGTCGTACAGCTCTGTGTTTTTTCAAATGCACCCACAGGTGACTAGTTGTCCCAGTAGATTGGACTTTGTAAATCGTGGAACATGTGTTACACTTATAGGTTCCCGATACTTTGTCAAGAGAAAAGTAGGAATGTATTATCGAGTGCGACATTTTCTATTGATACAGACGACAATAATCACCAAATGACGTATTTCGGTATTTGGGACGGTAGGTAAAAAACTCCGACCTGGAAACGACATAGCGTAACTCAACACAAACCGGAACATAACTGTGTGCCAGTGTGTGGCGTAAACGTAATTCCTCTTCATGTAGAATACATTATTAAACCCACACGTTCAAAGAAACAAGCCATACACCGATACACGGTCATACACCATACACGCTTCACATTTTCACGATTAGGATTTGACTTCGTAATTGAAATTTGAGAACCACAGATCAAGGCTATGTTCCTGTATATTGCACCATTTTGCGCGCGATTGTTGTCGTTATCGTGGTGGAAATTTACGACATTAGAGATTGTTCGTCGTCGCTATATTCGAAATTGTTATATTCGGGTTTCAAATCGACTCGAACTCGACTCGAATTTAAATGTCGACTGGAATTCGACTCGAATTCGACTCGAATTTTCGAATATTCGCATGACACTACTCCATGTTCACATGTGTATCTCGTATAACCAGCCTAAGATTTGTATAACAATGTCTATGTTTTGTGGTTATTTCCGTACTTGCCTTCTGTATGTTCACTTTGTTGTCCTGCTTAAGAAGCATGACATTTACAGTAATATTTAGTAGTCACTGCAGTACTTCTACTCGTTCACAGGTGTATCCTGTGTAACCAACCTGACATGTACAGCATCATGGGTATGTTTGGTTTTTTCAGGACTTATGTACTCTGTTTCAAGCTGTGTCCTGTCTAACCAGCCTGACATTTATGGTTTAATGGGTATGTTTGGTGGTTATTTTTGTGCTTAACTACTTTATAGTCACAAATTTATACTGTCAAACCATTGTGACATTCATCTTATAATTGTTATTTTTAGTGGTTATTTCAGTACTTAACTACTTGTTGTTCACAATATATCCTGTATAACAAGCGTGATATTTACAGTAGAATGGGTATGCTTAGTGGTTAATTTACTACTTACCTACTCTATGGTCAGAAATGTATAACCTGTGTGGCATTTGCAGTATAATTCCCCGCGGGAACCCTGGGAAGTGAAACAGTGACTGTTCACTGCGGTAAACAGGCTCTGTTTTACTGGTAAAATAGGACACAGTCACCAATGCTTGGGAGGTGCAAACCCTTTCTAAAATGGACAGCATGGCTTATGAACGCTCACCCTTGGTCTTGAGTTGATACTCATGTTGTGGTCATGATTAGACATTGTGTGAAAATGTGACCTTAAACACCAGTAAATAAATAAATAAATAAATAAATAATTTGCCGTATAATGGGTATGTTTAGTCGTTATTTCAGTACTTACATGTTTGCATGTGAGTCTCATGTAACCAGCCTTAAATTTATAGTATAATGGGAAGGTTTAGTTATTTTAGTTCTTTCCTACTCTATTGTCTTGAATGTATCCTGTATATCCAGTGTGACTATTAAAGCATAATGGGTATGCTTGGTGGTTATTTCAGTAAATTGATCTTGATCTGTGAGTTCGGAGTAATCAGCCTTATATTTACAGTATTATGGGTATGTTTAGTGGTTATTTTAGAAATTACCTACTCTCTGGCCACAAATGTATCTTGTATTACCAGTGTTACATTTGCAGTATAATAGGCATGTTTTGCGGTTATTCAATTCTTTCCTACTTTGTTTGATGGTTTACTCCTTTTCACCAGCCTGACACCTTCTGTATAATGACTATGTTCATACTGCTTACTTGAGTTATCTATGTTGGCTGGTGTATCTCATGTAACCAACCTGACATCTACGTTATAATTGCTATATTTAGTGATTATTTCCATACTTTCCTGCAATGTTTCTAGGTGTATCCTGTGTAACCACCCTTCCATTTATGGGTATGTTAGTGGTTATTTTGGGCATACCTTCCCTATGTCCATGTGTTTTTAGTGTAATCAACATGCTATTTTGGGTTTATTTTGTGGTTATTTCAGTTCTGACTGTATATTCACAGGTGTATCCTGAAAAACCAGAATGATATTTACAGTATAATGGGTACATTTAGTAGACATTTTGGTACTTTCTACTCTCATTCAGAGGTATATCCTGTGTAATCAGCCTGAAATTTACTGTAAAATGAATATGTTTAGTGGTTATTTCAAGACTTACCTACTCTGTTGCCTTGTGTATCCTGTGTAACCAGATTGATATTTTCGGTATAAGGAATATATTTAGTAGTCATTTCTATATTTACCTACTCCATGTTCACATGTGTATCTCATATAACCAGTCTAAGATTTGCATAACAATGTGTATGTTTTGTGGTTATTTCCGTACTTGCCTTCTGTATGTTCACTTTGTTGTCCTGCTTAAGAAGCATGACATTTACAGTAATATTTAGTAGTCACTGCAGTACTTCTACTCGTTCACAGGTGTATCCTGTGTAACCAACCCGACATGTACAGCATCATGGGCATGTTTAGTTATTTCAGTACTTATGTACTGTGTTTCAAGCTGTGTCCTGTCTAACCAGCCTGACATTTATGGTTTAATAGGTATGTTTGGTGGTTATTTTTGTGCTTAAGTACTTTATAGTCACAAATTTATACTGTCAAACCATTGTGACATTCATAGTATAATTGGTATTTTTAGTGGTTATTTCAGTACTTAACTACTTGTTGTTCACAATATATCCTGTATAACAAGCGTGATATTTACAGTATAATGGGTATGCTTAGTGGTTAATTTACTACTTACCTACTCTATGGTCAGAAATGTATAACCTGTGTGGCATTTGCAGTATAATTCCACGTAGGAATCTCGGGAAGTGAAGCAGTGCCTGTTCACTGTGGTAAACAGGCTCTGTTTTACTGGTAAAATGGGACCCAGTCACCAATGCTTGGGAGGTGCAAACCCTCTCTAAAATGGACAGCATGGCTTATTAACTCTCACCCTTGGTCTTGAGTTGATACTCATGTTGTGGTCACGATTAGCCATTGTGCAAAAATGTGACCTTAAACACCAATAAATATATAAATAATTTGCAGTGTAATGGGTATGTTTAGTCGTTATTTCAGTTCTTACATGTTCGCATGTGAGTCTCATGTAACCAGCCTTAGATTTATAGCATAATGGGAAGATTTAGTTATTTTAATTTTTTCCTACTCTATTGTCTTGAATGTATCCTGTATATCCAGTGTGACTTTTAAAGCATAATGGGTATGCTTGGTGGTTATTTCAGGAAATTGATCTTCATCTGTGTGTTCTGGGTAATCGGCCTTTTATTTACAGTATAATGGGTATGTTTAGTGGTTCTTTTAGACCTTACCTGCTCCATGGCCACAAATGTATCCTGTATAACCAGTTTTACATTTGCAGTATAATAGGCATCTTTTGTGGTTATTTCAATTCTTTCCTACTTTGTTTGATGATTTACTCCTTTTCACCAGCCTTACACCTTCTGTATAATGAGTATGTTCATTCTGGTTACTTAAGTTATTATCTATGTTGGCTGGTGTATCTCATGTAACCAACCTGACATCTACGTTATAATTGCTATATTTAGTGGTTATTTCCATACTTTCCTGCAATGTTTCTAGGTGTATCCAGTGTAAGCACCCTTCCATTTACAATAAAATGGGTATTTTAGTGGTTATTTTGGGCATACCTTCCCTATGTCCATGTGTTTTTAGTGTAATCAGCATGATATTTTGGGTTTATTTCGTGGTTATTTCAGTTCTGACTGTATATTCACAGGTGTATCCTGAAAAACCAGAATGCTATTTACAGTATATTGGGTACATTTAGTGGACATTTTGGTACTTCCTACTCACATTCAGAGGTACATTCTGTGTAATCAGCCCGAAATTTTCCGTAAAATGAATATGTTTAGTGGTTATTTCAAGACTTACCTACTCTATTACCTTGTGTATCCTGTGTTACCAGATTGATATTTTCAGTATAAGGAGTATATTTAGTAGTCATTTCTATATTTACCTACTCCATGTTCACATGTGTATCTCGTATAACCAGCCTAAGATTTGCATAACAATGTGTATGTTTTCTGGTTATTTCCGTACTTGCCTTCTGTATGTTCACTTTGTTGTCCTGCTTAAGAAGCATGACATTTACAGTAATATTTAGTAGTCACTGCCGTACTTCTACTCGTTCACAAGTGTATCCTGTGTAACCAACCCGACATGTACAGCATCATGGGCATGTTTAGTTATTTCAGTACTTATGTACTCTGTTTCAAGCTGTGTCCTGTCTAACCAGCCTGACATTTATGGTTTAATGGTTATGTTTGGTGGTTATTTTTGTGCTTAACTACTTTATAGTCACAAATTTATACTGTCAAACCATTGTGACATTCCTAGTATAATTGGTATTTTTAGTGGTTATTTCAGTACTTAACTACTTGTTGTTCACAATATATCCTGTATAACAAGCATGATATTTACAGTAGAATGGGTATGCTCAGTGGTTAATTTACTACTTACCTACTCTATGGTCAGAAATGTATAACCTGTGTGGCATTTGCAGTATAGTTCCCCGCAGGAACCCCGGGAAGTGAAGCAGTGCCTGTTCACTGCGGTAAACAGGCTCTGTTTTACTGGTAAAATAGGACCCAGTCACCAATGCTTGGGAGGTGCAAACCCTCTCTAAAATGGACAGCATGGCTTATTAACGCTCACCCTTGGTCTTGAGTTGATACTCATGTTGTGGTCACGATTAGCCATTGTGCAAAAATGTGACCTTAAACACCAATAAATAAATAAATAATTTGCAGTGTAATGGGTATGTTTAGTCGTTATTTCAGTTCTTACATGTTTGCATGTGAGTCTCATGTAACCAGCCTTAAATTTTTAGCATAATGGGAAGGTTTAGTTATTTTAGTTCACTTCTACTCTATTGTCTTGAATGTATCCTGTATATCCAGTGTGACATTTAAAGCATAATGGGTATGCTCGGTGGTTATTTCAGTAAATTGATCTTCATCTGTGTGTTCTGAGTAATCAGCCTTTTATTTACAGTATAATGGGTATGTTTAGTGGTTATTTTTGAACTTACCTGCTCTATGGCCACAAATGTATCCTGTATAACCAGTGTTTCATTTGCAGTATAATAGGCATGTTTTGTGGTTATTTCAATTCTTTCCTACTTTGTTTGATGGTTTACTTTTCACCAGCCTGACATCTTTATAATGAATATGTTCATACTGGTTACTTAAGTTGGCTGGTGTATCTCATGTAACCAACCTGACATCTACGTTATAATTGCTGTATTTAGTTGTTATTTCCGTACTTTCCTGCAATGTTTCTAGGTGTATCCTGTGTAACCACCCTTCCATTTACAACAAAATGGGTATTTTAGTGGTTATTTTGGGCATACCTTCCCTATGCCCATGTGTTTTTAGTGTAATCAACATGACATTTTGGGTTTATTTCGTGGTTATTTCAGTTCTGACTGTATATTCACAGGTGTATCCTGAAAAACCAGAATGATATTTACAGTATAATGGTTACATTTAGTAGACATTTTGGTACTTCCTACTCACATTCAGAGGTATATCCTGTGTAATCGGCCCGAAATTTACTGTAGAATGAATATGTTTAGTGGTTATTTCAAAACTTACCTACTCTGTTACCTTGTGTATCCAGTGTAACCAGATTAATATTTTCGGTATAAGGAGTATATTTAGTAGTCATTTCTATATTTACCTACTCCACGTTCACATGTGTATCTTGTATAACCAGCCTAAGATTTGCATAACACTGTGTATGTTTTGTGGTTATTAATGTACTTGCCTTCTGTATGTTCACTTTGTTATCCTGCTTAAGATTTACATTAATATTTAGTAGTCACTGCAGTACTTCTACTCGTTCACAGGTGTATCATGTGTAACCAACCCGACATGTACAGCATCATGGGCATGTTTAGTTATTTCAGTTCTTACATACTCTGTTTCAGGCTGTGTCCTGTCTAACCAGCCTGACATTTATGGTATAATGGGTATGTTTGGTGGTTATTTTTGTGGTTAACTACTTTATAGTCACAAATTTGTGCTGTCAAACCAATGTGACATTCATAGTATAATTGGTATTTTTATTCGTTATTTCAGTACTTAACTACTTGTTGTTCACAATATATCCTGTATAACAAGCATGATATTTACAGTAGAATGGGTATGCTTAGTGGTTAATTTACTACTTACCTACTCTATGGTCAGAAATGTATAACCTGTGTGGCATTTGCAGTATTATTCCCCGCGGGAACCCCGGGAAGTGAAGCAGTGCCTGTTCACTGCGGTAAACAGGCTCTGTTTTACTGGTAAAATAGGACCCAGTCACCAATGCTTGGGAGGTGCAAACCCTCTCTGAAATGGACAGCATGGCTTATGAACGCTCACCCTTGGTCTTGGGTTGATACTCATGTTGTGGTAAGGATTAGCCATTGTGCAGAAATGTGACCTTAAACACCATTAAATAAATAAAAAAATAACTTGCAGTATAATGGGTATGTTTAGTCGTTATTTTGGTACTTACATGTTTGAATGTGAGTCTCATGTAACCAGCCTTAAATTTGTAGTATAATGGGAAAGTTTAGTTATTTTAGTTCTTTTCTACTCTATTGTCTTGAATGTATCCTGTATATCCAGTGTGACATTTAAAGCATAATGGGTATGCTTGGTGGTTATTTTAGTAAATTGATCTTTATCTGTGAGTTCTGAGTAATCTGCCTTATATTTACAATATTATGGGTATGTTTAGTGGTTATTTTAGAAATTACCTACTCTATGGCCACAAATGTATCTTGTATTACCAGTGTTACATTTGCAGTATAATAGGCATGTTTTGTGGTTATTCAATTCTTTCCTACTTTGAGGGTTTACTCCTTTTCACCAGCCTGACACCTTCTGTGTAATGAGTATGTTCATAATAGTTACTTAAGTTATTATCTATGTTGACTGGTGTATCTCATGTAACCAACCTGACATCTACGTTATAATTGCTGTATTTAGTGGTTATTTCCGTACTGTCTTGCAATGTTTCTAGGTGTATCCTGTGAAACCACCCTTCCATTTACAATAAAATGGGTAATTTAGTGGTTATTTTGGGCATACCTTCCCTATACCCATGTGTTTTTAGTGTAATCAACATGATATTTTGGGTTTATTTCGTGGTTATTTCAGTTCTGTCACAAATTTATACTGTCAAACCATTGTGACATTCATAGTATAATTGGTATTTTTAGTGGTTATTTCAGTACTTAACTACTTGTTGTTCAGAATATATCCTGTATAACAAGCATGATATTTACAGTAGAATGGGTATGCTTAGTGGTTAATTTACTACTTACCTACTCTATGGTCAGAAATGTATAACCTGTGTGGCATTTGCATTATAATTCCTCGCGGGAACCCCAGAAGTTAAGCAGTGTCTGATCACTGCGGTAAACAGGCTCTGTTTTACTGGTAAAATAGGACCCAGCCACCAGTGATTGGGAGGTGCAAACCGTCTCTAAAATGGACTGCATGGCTTATTAACGCGCACCCTTGGTATTGAGTTGATACTCATGTTGTGGTCAGGATTAGCCATTGTGCAAAAATGTGACCTTAAACGCCAATAAATAAATAAATAATTTGCAGTATAATGGGTATGTTTAGTCGTCATTTCAGTACTTACATGTTTGCATGTGAGTTTCATGTAACCAGCCTTAAATTTATAGTATAATGGGAAGGTTTAGTTATTTTAGTTCTTTCCTACTCTATTGGCTTGAATGTATCCTGTATATCCAGTGTGACTTTTAAAGCATAATGCGTATGCTTGGTGGTTATTTCAGTAAATTGATCTTCATCTGTGTTTTCTGAGTAATCAGCCTTTTATTTACAGTATAATGGGTATGTTTAGTGGTTATTTTTGAACTTACCTGCTCTATGGCCACATATGTATCCTGTATAACCAATGTTACATTTGCCGTATAATAGGCATGTTTTGTGGTTATTTCAATTCTTTCCTACTTTGTTTGATGGTTTACTCCTTTTCACCAGCCTTACACCTTCTGTATAATGAGTATGTTCATACTGGTTACCTAAGTTATTATCTATGTTGGCTGGTGTATCTCATGTAACCAACCTGACATCTACGTTATAATTACTATATTTAGTGGTTATTTCCATACTTTCCTCCAATGTTTCTAGTTGTACCCTGTGTAACCACCCTGCCATTTACAATAAAATGGGTATTTTAGTGGTTACTTTGGGCATACCTTCCCTATGTCCATGTGTTTTTAGTGTAATCAGCATGATATTTTGGGTTTATTTCGTGGCTATATCAGTTCTGACTGTATATTCACAGGTGTATCCTGAAAAACCAGAATGATATTTACAGTATAAAGGGTACATTTAGTAGACATTTTGGTACTTCCTTCTCACATTCAGAGGTATATCCTGTGTAATCAGCCCGAAATTTACCGTAAAATGAATATGTTTAGTGGTTATTTCAGAACTTACCTACTCTGTTACCTTGTGTATCCAATGTAACCAGATTGATATTTTTGGTATAATGAGTATATTTAGTAGTCATTTTTATATTTACCTACTCCATGTTCACTTGTGTATTTCATATAACCAGCTTAAGATTTGCATAACTGTTCATGTTTTGTGGTTATATGAGGTATATCCTGTGTAATCAGCCCGAAATTTACTGTAAAATGAATATGTTTAGTGGTTATATCAAGACTTACCTACTCTGTTACTTTGTGTATTCTGTGTAACCAGATTGATATTTTCGTTATAAGGAGTATATTTGGCAGTCATTTCTATATTTAACTACTCCATGTTCACATGTGTATCTCGTATAACCAGCCTAAGATTTGTATAACAATGTGTATGTTTTGTGGTTATTTCCGTACTTGCCTTCTGTATTTTTACTTTGTTGTCCTGCTTAAGAAGCATGACATTTACAGTAATATTTAGTAGTCACTGCAGTACTTCTACTCGTTCACAGGTGTATCCTGTGTAACCAACCTGACATGTACAGCATCATGGGTATGTTTGGTTTTTTCAGGACTTATGTACTCTGTTTCAAGCTGTGTCCTGTCTAACCAGCCTGACATTTATGGTTTAATGGGTATGTTTGGTGGTTATTTTTGTGCTTAACTACTTTATAGTCACAAATTTATACTGTCAAACCATTGTGACATTCATCTTATAATTGTTATTTTTAGTGGTTATTTCAGTACTTAACTACTTGTTGTTCACAATATATCCTGTATAACAAGCATGATATTTACAGTAGAATGGGTATGCTTAGTGGTTAATTTACTACTTACCTACTCTATGGTCAGAAATGTATAACCTGTGTGGCATTTGCAGTATAATTCCCCGCGGGAACCCCGGGAAGTGAAGCAGTGACTGTTCACTGCGGTAAACAGGCTCTGTTTTACTGGTAAACTAGGACACAGTCACCAATGCTTGGGAGGTGCAAACCCTCTCTAAAATGGACAGCATGGCTTATGAACGCTCACCCTTGGTCTTGAGTTGATACTCATGTTGTGGTCATGACTAGACATTGTGCGAAAATGTGACCTTAAACACCAATAAATAAATAAATAAATAATTTGCCATATAATGGGTATGTTTAGTCATTATTTCAGTACTTACATGTTTGCATGTGAGTCTCATGTAACCAGCCTTAAATTTATAGTATAATGGGAAGGTTTAGTTATTTTAGTTCTTTCCTACTCTATTGTCTTGAATGTATCCTGTATATCCAGTGTGACTTTTAAAGCATAATGGGTATGCTTGGTGGTTATTTCAGTAAATTGATCTTGATCTGTGAGTTCGGAGTAATCAGCCTTATATTTACAGTATTATGGGTATGTTTAGTGGTTATTTTAGAAATTACCTACTCTATGGCCACAAATGTATCTTGTATTACCAGTGTTACATTTGCAGTATAATAGGCATGTTTTGTGGTTATTCAATTCTTTCCTACTTTGTTTGATGGTTTACTCCTTTTCACCAGCCTGACACCTTCTGTATAATGACTATGTTCATACTGGTTACTTGAGTTATCTATGTTGACTGGTGTATCTCATGTAACCAACCTGACATCTACGTTATTATTGCTATATTTAGTGATTATTTCCATACTTTCCTGCAATGTTTCTAGGTGTATCCTGTGTAACCACCCTTCCATTTACAATAAAATGGGTATGTTAGTGGTTATTTTGGGCATACCTTCCCTATGTCCATGTGTTTTTAGTGTAATCAACATGATATTTTGGGTTTATTTCATGGTTATTTCAGTTCTGACTGTATATTCACAGGTGTATTCTGAAAAACCAGAATGATATTTACAGTATAATGGGTACATTTAGTAGACATTTTGGTACTTTCTACTCTCATTCAGAGGTATATCCTGTGTAATCAGCCTGAAATTTACTGTAAAATGAATATGTTTAGTGGTTATTTCAAGACTTACCTACTCTGTTGCCTTGTGTATCCTGTGTAACCAGATTGATATTTTCGGTATAAGGAATATATTTAGTAGTCATTTCTATATTTACCTACTCCATGTTCACATGTGTATCTCATATAACCAGCCTAAGATTTGCATAACATTGTGTATGTTTTGTGGTTATTTCCGTACTTGCCTTCTGTATGTTCACTTTGTTGTCCTGCTTAAGAAGCATGACATTTACAGTAATATTTAGTAGTCACTGCAGTAGTTCTACTCGTTCACAGGTGTATCCTGTGTAACCAACCCGACATGTACAGCATCATGGGCTTGTTTAGTTATTTCAGTACTTATGTACTGTGTTTCAAGCTGTGTCCTGTCTAACCAGCCTGACATTTATGGTTTAATAGGTGTGTTTGGTGGTTATTTTCGTGCTTAAGTACTTTATAGTCACAAATTTATACTGTCAAACCATTGTGACCATTCATAGTATAATTGGTATTTTTAGTGGTTATTTCAGTACTTAACTACTTGTTGTTCACAATATATCCTGTATAACAAGCATGATATTTACAGTAGAATGGGTATGCTTAGTGGTTAATTTACTACTTACCTACTCTATGGTCAGAAATGTATAACCTGTGTGGCATTTTCAGGATAATTCCCCGCGGGAACCCCGGGAAGTGAAGCAGTGCCTGTTCACTGTGGTAAACAGGCTCTGTTTTACTGGTAAAATAGGACCCAGTCACCAATGCTTGGGAGGTGCAAACCCTCTCTAAAATGGACAGCATGGCTTATTAACGCTCACCCTTGGTCTTGAGTTGATACTCATGTTGTGGTCACGATTATCCATTGTGCAAAAATGTGACCTTAAACACCAATAAATACATAAACAAATAATTTCCAGTATAATTTATATGTTTAGTCATTATATCAGTACCAACATGTTTGCATGTGAGTCTCATGTAACCAGCCTTAAATTTTTAGTTTAATGGGAAGATTTAGTTATTTTAGTTCTTTCCTACTCTATTGTCTTGAATGTATCCTGTATATCCAGTGTGACTTTTAAAGCATAATGGGTATGCTTGGTGGTTATTTCAGTAAATTGATCTTCATCTATGTGTTCTGAGTAATCAGCCTTTTATTTACAGTATAATGGGTATGTTTAGTGGTTACTTTAGAACTTACCTGCTCTATGGCTACAAATCTATCCTGTATAACCAGTTTTACATTTGCAGTATAATAGGCATGTTTTGTGGTTATTTCAATTCTTTCCTACTTTGTTTGATGGTTTACACCTTTTCACCAGCCTTACACCTTCTGTATAATGAGTATGTTCATACTGGTTACTTAAGTTATTATCTATGTTGGCTGGTGTATCTCATGTAACCAACCTGACATCTACGTTATAATTGCTATATTTAGTGGTTATTTCCATACTTTCCTGCAGTGTTTCTAGGTGTATCCTGTGTAACCACCCTTCCATTTACAATAAAATGGGTATTTTAGTGGTTATTTTGGGCATATCTTCCCTATGTCCATGTGTTTTTAGTGTAATCAGCATGATATTTTGGGTTTATTTCGTGGTTATTTCAGCTCTGACTGTATATTCACAGGTGTATCCTGAAAAACCAGAATGATATTTACAGTATAATGGGTACATTTAGTAGACATTTTGGTACTTTCTACTCACATTCAGAGGTATATCCTGTGTAATCAGCCCGAAATTTACTGTAAAATGAATATGTTTAGTGGTTATTTCAAGACTTACCTACTCTGTTACCTTGTGTATCCTGTGTAACCAGATTGATATTTTCGGTATAAGGAATATATTTAGTAGTCATTTCTATATTTACCTACTCCATGTTCACATGTGTATCTCATATAACCAGCCTAAGATTTGCATAACAATGTGTATGTTTTGTGGTTATTTCCGTACTTGCCTTCTGTATGTTCACTTTGTTGTCCTGCTTAAGAAGCATGACATTTACAGTAATATTTAGTAGTCACTGCAGTACTTCTACTCGTTCACAGGTGTATCCTTTGTAACCAACCCAACATGTACATCATCATGGGCATGTTTAGTTATTTCAGTACTTACGTACTCTGTTTCAGGCTGTGTCCTGTCTTACCAGCCTGACATTTATGGTATAATGGGTATGTTTGGTGGTTATTTTTGTGCTTAACTACTTTATAGTCACAAATTTGTACTGTCAAACCATTGTGACATTCATAATATGATTGGGATTTTTAGTGGTTATTTCAGTAGTTAACTACTTGTTGTTCACAATATATCCTGTATAACAAGTGTGATATTTACAGTATAATGGGTATGCTTAGTGGTTAATTTACGACTTACCTACTCTATGGTCAGAAATGTTTAACCTGTGTGGTATTTGCATTATAATTCCCCGCGGGAACCCCGGGAAGTGAAGCAGTGTCTGTTCACTGCGGTAAACAGGCTCTGTTTTACTGGTAAAATAGGACCCAGTCACCAATGCTTGGGAGGTGCAAACCCTCTCTAAAATGGACAGCATGGCTTATTAATGCTCACCCTTGGTCTTGAGTTGATACTCATGTTGTGGTCACGATTAGCCATTGTGCAGAAATGTGACCTTGAACACCAATAAATAAATAAATAAATAATTTGCAGTATAATGGGTATGCTTAGTCGTTATTTCAGTACTTACATGTTTGCATGTGAGTCTCATGTAACCAGCCTTAAATTTATAGTATAATGGGAAGGTTTACTTATTTTAGTTGTTTCCTACTCTATTGTCTTGAATGTATCCTGTATATCCAGTGTGACTTTTAAAGCATAATGGGTATGCTTGGTGGTTTTTTCAGTAAATTGATCTTCATCTGTGAGTTCTGAGTAATCAGCCTTATATTTACATTATAATGGGTATGTTTAGTGGTTATTTGAGACCTCACCTGCTGTTTCGCCACAAATGTATCCTGTATAACTAGTGTGACATTTCCAGTATAATAGACATGTTTTGTGGTTATTTCAATTCTTTCCTTTTTTGTTTGATGGTTTACTCCTTTTCACCAGCCTGACATCTTCTGTATAATGACTATGTTCATACTGGTTACTTAAGTTATTATCTATGTTGGCTGGTGTATCTCATGTAACCAACCTGACATCTACGTTTTAATTGCTATATTTAGTGGTTATTTCCATACTTTCCTGCAATGTTTCTAGGTGTATCCTGTGTAACCACCCTTCCATTTACAATAAAATGGGTATTTTAGTGGTTATTTTGGGCATACCTTCCCTATGTCCATGTGTTTTTAGTGTAATCAGCATGATATTTTGGGTTTATTTCGTGGTTATTTCAGCTCTGACTGTATATTCACAGGTGTATCCTGAAAAACCAGAATGATATTTACAGTATAATGGGTACATTTAGTAGACATTTTGGTACTTTCTACTCACATTCAGAGGTATATCCTGTGTAATCAGCCCGAAATTTACTGTAAAATGAATATGTTTAGTGGTTATTTCAAGACTTACCTACTCTGTTACCTTGTGTATCCTGTGTAACCAGATTGATATTTTCGGTATAAGGAATATATTTAGTAGTCATTTCTATATTTACCTACTCCATGTTCACATGTGTATCTCATATAACCAGCCTAAGATTTGCATAACAATGTGTATGTTTTGTGGTTATTTCCGTACTTGCCTTCTGTATGTTCACTTTGTTGTCCTGCTTAAGAAGCATGACATTTACAGTAATATTTAGTAGTCACTGCAGTACTTCTACTCGTTCACAGGTGTATCCTTTGTAACCAACCCAACATGTACATCATCATGGGCATGTTTAGTTATTTCAGTACTTACGTACTCTGTTTCAGGCTGTGTCCTGTCTTACCAGCCTGACATTTATGGTATAATGGGTATGTTTGGTGGTTATTTTTGTGCTTAACTACTTTATAGTCACAAATTTGTACTGTCAAACCATTGTGACATTCATAATATGATTGGGATTTTTAGTGGTTATTTCAGTAGTTAACTACTTGTTGTTCACAATATATCCTGTATAACAAGTGTGATATTTACAGTATAATGGGTATGCTTAGTGGTTAATTTACTACTTACCTACTCTACGGTCAGAAATGTTTAACCTGTGTGGCATTTGCATTATAATTCCCCGCGGGAACCCCGGGAAGTGAAGCAGTGTCTGTTCACTGCGGTAAACAGGCTCTGTTTTACTGGTAAAATAGGACCCAGTCACCAATGCTTGGGAGGTGCAAACCCTCTCTAAAATGGACAGCATGGCTTATTAACGCTCACCCTTGGTCTTGAGTTGATACTCATGTTGTGGTCACGATTAGCCATTGTGCAAAAATGTGACCTTGAACACCAATAAATAAATAAATAAATAATTTGCAGTATAATGGGTATGCTTAGTCGTTATTTCAGTACTTACATGTTTGCATGTGAGTCTCATGTAACCAGCCTTAAATTTATAGTATAATGGGAAGGTTTAGTTATTTTAGTTGTTTCCTACTCTATTGTCTTGAATGTATCCTGTATATCCAGTGTGACTTTTAAAGCATAATGGGTATGCTTGGTGGTTTTTTCAGTAAATTGATCTTCATCTGTGAGTTCTGAGTAATCAGCCTTATATTTACATTATAATGGGTATGTTTAGTGCTTATTTGAGACCTCACCTGCTGTTTGGCCACAAATGTATCCTGTATAACTAGTGTGACATTTCCAGTATAATAGACATGTTTTGTGGTTATTTCAATTCTTTCCTTTTTTGTTTGATGGTTTACTCCTTTTCACCAGCCTGACATCTTCTGTATAATGACTATGTTCATACTGGTTACTTAAGTTATTATCTATGTTGGCTGGTGTATCTCATGTAACCAACCTGACATCTACGTTTTAATTGCTATATTTAGTGGTTATATACTTTCCTGCAATGTTTCTAGGTGTATCCTGTGTAACTACCCTTCCATTTACAATAAAATGGGTATTTTAGTGGTTATTTTGGGCATACCTTCCCTATGTCCATGTGTTTTTAGTGTAATCAGCATGATATTTTGGGTTTATTTCGTGGTTATTTCAGCTCTGTCTGTATATTCACAGGTGTATCCTGAAAAACCAGAATGATATTTACAGTATAATGGGTACATTTAGTAGACATTTTGGTACTTTCTACTCGCATTCAGAGGTATATCCTGTGTAATCCGATCGAAATTTACTGTAAAATGAATATGTTTAGTGGTTATTTCAAGACTTACCTACTCTGTTACCTTGTGTATCCTGTGTAACCAGATTGATATTTTCGGTATAAGGAATATATTTAGTAGTCATTTCTATATTTACCTACTCCATGTTCACATGTGTATCTCATATAACCAGCCTAAGATTTGCATAACAATGTGTATGTTTTGTGGTTATTTCCGTACTTGCCTTCTGTATGTTCACTTTGTTGTCCTGCTTAAGAAGCATGACATTTACAGTAATATTTAGTAGTCACTGCAGTACTTCTACTCGTTCACAGGTGTATCCTTTGTAACCAACCCAACATGTACATCATCATGGGCATGTTTAGTTATTTCAGTACTTACGTACTCTGTTTCAGGCTGTGTCCTGTCTTACCAGCCTGACATTTATGGTATAATGGGTATATTTGGTGGTTATTTTTGTGGTTAAATACTTTATAGTCACAAATTTGTACTGTCAAACCATTGTGACATTCATAATATGATTGGGATTTTTAGTGGTTATTTCAGTAGTTAACTACTTGTTGTTCACAATATATCCTGTATAACAAGTGTGATATTTACAGTATAATGGGTATGCTTAGTGGTTAATTTACTACTTACCTACTCTATGGTCAGAAATGTTTAACCTGTGTGGCATTTGCATTATAATTCCCCGCGGGAACTCCGGGAAGTGAAGCAGTGTCTGTTCACTGCGGTAAACAGGCTCTGTTTTACTGGTAAAATAGGACCCAGTCACCAATGCTTGGGAGGTGCAAACCCTCTCTAAAATGGACAGCATGGCTTATTAACGCTCACCCTTGGTCTTGAGTTGATACTCATGTTGTCGTCACGATTAGCCATTGTGCAAAAATGTGACCTTGAACACCAATAAATAAATAAATAAATAATCTGCAGTATAATGGGTATGCTTAGTCGTTATTTCAGTACTTACATGTTTGCATGTGAGTCTCATGTAACCAGCCTTAAATTTATAGTATAATGTGAAGGTTTACTTATTTTAGTTGTTTCCTACTCTATTGTCTTGAATGTATCCTGTATATCCAGTGTGACTTTTAAAGCATAATGGGTATGCTTGGTGGTTTTTTCAGTAAATTGATCTTCATCTGTGAGTTCTGAGTAATCAGCCTTATATTTACATTATAATGGGTATGTTTAGTGGTTATTTGAGACCTCACCTGCTGTTTGGCCACAAATGCATCCTGTATAACTAGTGTGACATTTCCGGTATAATAGACATGTTTTGTGGTTATTTCAATTCTTTCCTTTTTGGTTTGATGGTTTACTCCTTTTCACCAGCCTGACATCTTCTGTATAATGACTATGTTCATACTGGTTACTTAAGTTATTATCTATGTTGGCTGGTGTATCTCATGTAACCAACCTGACATTTACGTTTTAATTGCTATATTTAGTGGTTATTTCCATACTTTCCTGCAATGTTTCTAGGTGTATCCTGTGTAACCACCCTTCCATTTACAATAAAATGGGTATTTTAGTGGTTATTTTGGGCATACCTTCCCTATGTCCATGTGTTTTTAGTGTAATCAGCATGTTTTGGGTTTATTTCGTGGTTATTTCAGCTCTGACTGTATATTCACAGGTGTATCCTGAAAAACCAGAATGATATTTACAGTATAATGGGTACATTTAGTAGACATTTTGGTACTTTCTACTCACATTCAGAGGTATATCCTGTGTAATCAGCCCGAAATTTACTGTAAAATGAATATGTTTAGTGGTTATTTCAAGACTTACCTACTCTGTTACCTTGTGTATCCTGTGTAACCAGATTGATATTTTCGGTATAAGGAATATATTTAGTAGTCATTTCTATATTTACCTACTCCATGTTCACATGTGTATCTCATATAACCAGCCTAAGAGTTGCATAACAATGTGTATGTTTTGTGGTTATTTCTGTACTTGCCTTCTGTATGTTCACTTTGTTGTCCTGCTTAAGAAGCATGACATTTACAGTAATATTTAGTAGTCACTGCAGTACTTCTACTCGTTCACAGGTGTATCCTTTGTAACCAACCCGACATGTACATCATCGTGGGCATGTTTGGTTATTTCAGTACTTACGTACTCTGTTTCAGGCTGTGTCCTGTCTTACCAGCCTGACATTTATGGTATAATGGGTATGTTTGGTGGTTATTTTTGTGCTTAACTACTTTATAGTCACAAATTTGTACTGTCAAACCATTGTGACATTCATAGTATGATTGGGATTTTTAGTGGTTATTTCAGTAGTTAACTACTTGTTGTTCACAATATATCCTGTATAACAAGCGTGATATTTACAGTATAATGGGTATGCTTAGTGGTTAATTTACTACTTACCTACTCTATGGTCAGAAATGTATAACCTGTGTGGCATTTGCATTATAATTCCCCGCGGGAACCCCGGGAAGTGAAGCAGTGCCTGTTCACTGCGGTAAACAGGCTCTGTTTTACTGGTAAAATAGGACCCAGTCACCAATGCTTGGGAGGTGCAAACCCTCTCTAAAATGGACAGCATGGCTTATTAACGCTCACCCTTGGTCTTGAGTTGATACTCATGTTGTGGTCACGATTAGCCATTGTGCAAAAATGTGACCTTGAACACCAATAAATAAATAAATAAATAATTTGCAGTATAATGGGTATGCTTAGTCGTTATTTCAGTACTTACATGTTTGCATGTGAGTCTCATGTAACCAGCCTTAAATTTATAGTATAATGGGAAGGTGTACTTATTTTAGTTGTTTCCTACTCTATTGTCTTGAATGTATCCTGTATATCCAGTGTGACTTTTAAAGCATAATGGGTATTCTTGGTGGTTTTTTCAGTAAATTGATCTTCATCTGTGAGTTCTGAGTAATCAGCCTTATATTTACATTATAATGGGTATGTTTAGTGGTTATTTGAGACCTCACCTGCTGTTTGGCCACAAATGTATCCTGTATAACTAGTGTGACATTTCCAGTATAATAGACATGTTTTGTGGTTATTTCAATTCTTTCCTTTTTTGTTTGATGGTTTACTCCTTTTCACCAGCCTGACATCTTCTGTATGATGACTGTGTTCATACTGGTTACTTAAATTATTATCTATGTTGGCTGGTGTATCTCATGTAACCAACCTGACATCTACGGTTTAATTGATATTTAGTGGTTATTTCCATACTTTCCTGCAATGTTTCTAGGTGTGTCCTGTGTAACCACCCTTCCATTTACAATAAAATGGGCAGTTTAGTGGTTATTTTGGGCATACCTTCCCTATGTCCATGTGTCTTTAGTGTAATCATCATGATATTTTGGGTTTATTTCATGGTTATTTCAGTTCTGACTGTATATTCACAGGTGTATCCTGAAAAACCAGAATGATATTTACAGTATAATGGGTCCATTTAGTAGACATTTTGGTACTTTCTACTCACATTCAGAGGTATATCCTGTGTAATCAGCCCGAAATTTACCGTAAAATGAACATGTTTAGTGGTTATTTCAAGACTTACCTACTTTGTTACCTTGTGTATCCTGTGTAACCAGATTGTTCTTTTCGGTATAAGGAGTATATTTAATAGTCATTTCTATATTTACCTACTGCATGTTCACATGTGTATCTCGTATAACCAGCCTAAGATTTGCATAACAATGTGTATGTTTTGTGGTTATTTCCTTACTTGCCTTCTGTATGTTCACTCTGTTATCCTGCTTAAGAAGCATGACATTTACAGTAATATTTAGTAGTCACTGCAGTACTTCTACCCGTTCACAGGTGTATCCTGTGTAACCAACTCGACATGTACAGCATCATGGGCATGTTTAGTTATTTCAGTACTTATGTACTTTGTTTCAAGCTGTGTCCTGTCTAACCAGCCTGACATTAATGGTATAATGGGTATGTTTCGTGGTTATTTTAGTGCTTAACTACTTTATAGTCAGAAATTTATACTGTCAAACCATTGTGACATTCATGGTATGATTGGTGTCTTTAGTGGTTATTTCAGTACTTAACTACTTGTTGTTCACAATATATCCTGTATGACAAGCATGATAGAATGGGTATGCTTAGTGGTTAATTTACTTCTTACCTACTCTATGGTCAGAAATGTATAACCTGTGTGGCATTTGCAGTATAATTCCCCGCGGGAACCCCGGGAAGTGAAGCAGTGCCTGTTCACTGCGGTAAGTAGGGTCTGTTTTACTTGTAAAATAGGACCCAGTCACCAATGCTTGGGAGGTGCAAACTCTCTCTAAAATGGACAGCATGGCTTATTAACGCTCAACCTTGGTCTTGAGTTGATACTCATGTTGTGGTCACGATTAGCCATTGTTCAAAAAAGTGACCTTAAACACCAATAAATACATAAACAAATAATTTCCAGTATAATTTATATGTTTAGTCATTATATCAGTACCAACATGTTTGCATGTGAGTCTCATGTAACCAGCCTTAAATTTTTAGTTTAATGGGAAGGTTTAGTTATTTTAGTTCTTTCCTACTCTATTGTCTTGAATGTATCCTGTATATCCAGTGTGACTTTTAAAGCATAATGGGTATGCTTGGTGGTTATTTCAGTAAATTGATCTTCATCTATGTGTTCTGAGTAATCAGCCTTTTATTTACAGTATAATGGGTATGTTTAGTGGTTATTTTAGAACTTACCTGCTCTATGGCTACAAATCTATCCTGTATAACCAGTTTTACATTTGCAGTATAATAGGCATGTTTTGTGGTTATTTCAATTCTTTCCTACTTTGTTTGATGGTTTACTCCTTTTCACCAGCCTTACACCTTCTGTATAATGAGTATGTTCATACTGGTTACTTAAGTTATTATCTATGTTGGCTGGTGTATCTCATGTAACCAACCTGACATCTACGTTATAATTGCTATATTTAGTGGTTATTTCCATACTTTCCTGCAATGTTTCTAGGTGTATCCTGTGTAACCACCCTTCCATATACAATAAAATGGGTATTTTAGTGGTTATATTGGGCATACCTTCCCTATGTCCATGTGTTTTTAGTGTAATCAGCATGATATTTTGGGTTTATTTCGTGGTTATTTCAGCTCTGACTGTATATTCACAGGTGTATCCTGAAAAACCAGAATGATATTTACAGTATAATGGGTCCATTTAGTAGACATTTTGGTACTTTCTACTCACATTCAGAGGTATATCCTGTGTAATCAGCCTGAAATGTACTGTAAAATGAATATGCTTAGTGGTTATTTCAAGACTTACCTACTCTATTACCTTGTGTATCCTGTGTAACCAGATTGATATTTTCGGTATAAGGAATATATTTAGTAGTCATTTCTATATTTACCTACTCCATGTTCACATGTGTATCTCATATAACCAGCCTAAGATTTACATAACAATGTGTATGTTTTGTGGTTATTTCCGTACTTGCCTTTTGTATGTTCACTTTGTTGTCCTGCTTAAGAAGCATGACATTTACAGTAATATTTAGTAGTCACTGCAGTACTTCTACTCGTTCATAGGTGTATCCTTTGTAACCAACCCAACATGTACATCATCATGGGCATGTTTAGTTATTTCAGTAATTACGTACTCTGTTTCAGGCTGTATCCTGTCTTACCAGCCTGACATTTATGGTATAATCGGTATGTTTGATGGTTATTTTTGTGCTTAACTACTTTATAGTCACAAATTTGTACTGTCAAACCATTGTGACATTCATAGTATGATTGGGATTTTTAGTGGTTATTTCGGGGAGTGCGGTGGCTCAGTTGGTAGAGGTGCAGGCTGTAAGCCGAGAGGTCCTCGGTTCGAATCCCACCTGCGGCAACCGCGTTGTGTCCTTGGGCAAGACACTTCATCTCCATTGCCCGCGTGGGGGCACGATGACGCCGTGTACTATGGCGTACTGCACGTAGATGGTGCGCATGTCTCCAACCAATCTAACGCGAGTTACGATGTTGGGGAGCTGGCAGCTGCTCGTCGTTGCTCGGTGGTTCTCTCCGGGTACTCCGGCTTCCTCCACCCGTAAAACTGTCACGGTCATGATTAGCCATTGTGCATAAATATGTGACCTTAAACTTCAATAAATAAATAAATAGTGGTTATTTCAGTAGTTAACTACTTGTTGTTCACAATATATCCTGTATAACAAGCGTGATATTTACAGTATAATGGGTATGCTTAGTGGTTAATTTACTACTTACCTACTCTATGGTCAGAAATGTATAACCTGTGTGGCATTTGCATTATAATTCCCCGCGGGAACCCCGGGAAGTGAAGCAGTGCCTGTTCACTGCGGTAAACAGGCTCTGTTTTACTGGTAAAATAGGACCCAGTCACCAATGCTTGGGAGGTGCAAACCCTCTCTAAAATGGACAGCATGGCTTATTAACGCTCACCCTTGGTCTTGAGTTGATACTCATGTTGTGGTCACGATTAGCCATTGTGAAAAAATGTGACCTTGAACACCAATAAATAAATAAATAATTTGCAGTATAATGGGTATGTTTAGTCGTTATTTCAGTACTTACATGTTTGCATGTGAGTCTCATGTAACCAGCCTTAAATTCATAGTATAATGGGAAGGTTTAGTTATTTTAGTTCTTTCCTACTCTATTGTCTTGAATGTATCCTGCATATCCAGTGTGACTTTTAAAGCATAATGGGTATGCTTGGTGGTTATTTCAGTAAATTGATCTTCATCTGTGGGTTCTGAGTAATCAGCCTTATATTTACAGTATTATGGGTATGTTTAGTGGTTATTTTAGAAATTACCTACTCTATTGCCACAAATGTATCTTGTATTACCAGTGTTACATTTGCAGTATAATAGGCATGTTTTGTGGTTATTCAATTCATTCCTACTTTGTTTGATGGTTTACTCCTTTTCACCAGCCTGACTCCTTCTGTGTAATGAGTATGTTCATACTAGTTACTTCAGTTATTATCAATGTTTGGCTGATGTATCTCATGTAACCAACCTGACATCTACGTTATAATTGCTGTATTTAGTGGTTATTTCCGTACTTTCCTGCAATGTTTCTAGGTGTATCCTGTGTAACCACCCTTTCATTTGCAATAAAATGGGTATTTTAGTGGTTACTTTGGGCATACCTTCCCTATGTCCATGTGTTTTTAGTGTAATCAGCATGATATTTTTGGTTTATTTCGTGGTTATTTCAGTTCTGACTGTATATTCACAGGTGTATCCTGAAAAACCAGAATGATATTTACAGTATAAAGGGTACATTTAGTAGACATTTTGGTACTTCCTTCTCACATTCAGAGGTATATCCTGTGTAATCAGCCCGAAATTTACCGTAAAATAAATATGTTTAGTGGTTATTTCAGAACTTACCTAGTCTGTTACCTTGTGTATCCAATGTAACCAGATTGATATTTTCGGTATAATGAGTATATTTCGTAGTCATTCTTATATTTACCTACTCCATGTTCACATGTGTATCTCATATAACCAGCTTAAGATTTGCATAACTGTTCATGTTTTGTGGTTATATGAGGTATATCCTGTGTAATCAGCCCGAAATTTACTGTAAAATGAATATGTTTAGTGGTTATATCACCACTTACCTACTCTGTTACCTTGTGTATCCAGTGTAATCAGATTGATATTTTCGTTATAAGGAGTATATTTGGCAGTCATTTCTATATTTAACTACTCCATGTTCACATGTGTATCTCGTATAACCAGCCTAAGTTTTGTTTAACAATGTGTATGTTTTGTGGTTATTTCCGTACTTGCCTTCTGTATGTTCACTTTGTTGTCCTGCTTAAGAAGCACGACATTTACAGTAATATTTAGTAGTCACTGCAGTACTTCTACTCGTTCACAGGTGTATCCTGTGTAACCAACCTGACATGTATAGCATCATGAGTATGTTTGGGTTTTCAGGACTTATGTACTCTGTTTCAAGCTGTGTCCTGTCTAACCAGCCTGACATTTATGGTATAATGGGTATGTTTGGTGGTTATTTTTGTGCTTAACTACTTTATAGTCACAAATTTATACGGTCAAACCATTGTGACATTCATCTTATAATTGTTATTTTTAGTCGAGTTGTGACGAAGCCAAACTCGACTTATAGTTTGGTGAATGCCGGGCGGGTGGGGGGGCGTGCGGGCGGCGTCCGAGCGTGCGGGGTGGGCGGGCGGGTAGGCGGGCGGTCGTAAACAATTGGTTTCCAGATGACGACTTGATAGTGGTTCATCTCACATTCATTAAACTTCATATGTATGTTGGTCTTAGTGGGAGGAAGAACTCTGTTGATTTTGGACATGCTACGTCGAAGGTCAAGGTCACAGTGACCTTGAACGTAGTAAATCTTAAACAACTGGTTTCCGGATGATAACTTGATAAAGGTTCAACTCACATTCATGAACCTTCATAGGTAGATTGGCCTTGGTGAGGGGAAGAACACTATTGATTTTGGACTCGCTACGTCAATGGTCAAGGTCAACGTGACCTTGAACATAGTAAATCGCAACAATTCCTTTCCGGATGATAACTTGATAGTAGTTCAAAACCTACATTCATGAAACTTCATAGGTTGGTTGGCCTTGGTGCGCGGCAGAACTCTATTGATCTTGGACTCACCAGATAAAAGGTCAAGGTCACAGTGACCTTTAACATAGTATATCGCAACAATTGGTTTCTGGGTGATAACTTGATAGTGGTTCAACCTAGAGTCATGAAACTTCATAGGTGTGTTGGCCTTGGGGCGAGGAAGAACCCTATTGATCTTGGACTCACCAGGTCAAAGATCAAGGTCACAGTGACCTTGTACATAGTATATCGCAACAATTGGTTTGCGGATGATAACTTGATAGTGGTTCAACCTAGAGTCATGAAACTTTACAGGCATGTTGGCCTTGGTGCGAGGAAGAACCCTATTGATGTTGGACTCACCAGGTCAAAGGTCAAGGTCACAGTGACCTTGAACATAGTATATCGCAACAATTGGTTTCCGGATGAGAACTTGATAGTGGTTCAACCTAGAGTCATGAAACTTCATAGGTGTGTTGGCCTTGGTGCGAGGAAGAACCCTATTGACCTTGGACTCGCCAGGTCAAAGGTCAAGGTCACAGTGACCAAATTGCAACAATTGGTTTCCAGACAATAACTTGACAGTGGTTCAGCCTATAGTCATGAAACTTAATAGCTGCATTGGCCTTGCTGTGAGGAAGAACCCTACTGATCTTGAACTCGCCAGGTCAAAGGTCAAGGTCACAGTGACCTTGAACATAGGAAAAACCCTATTGATATTGGAATTCAGTACGTCAAATGTAAAGGTCACAGACCCAGCACACACTCAATAATTCATTTGCAGACAATAACTTCATAATGATCAAACCCACCTTTTCTGTTGTCACAACTCGACATTGGATTGGTGATCCTGAGCGGCATTTTTAGTGGTTATTTCAGTACTTAACTACTTGTTGTTCACAATATATCCTGTATAACAAGCATGATATTTACAGTGGAATGGGTATGCTTAGTGGTTAATTTACTACTTACCTACTCTATGGTCAGAAATGTATAACCTGTGTGGCATTTGCAGTATAATTCTCCGCGGGAACCCCGGGAAGTGAAGCAGTGACTGTTCACTGCGGTAAACAGGCTCTGTTTTACTGGTAAAATAGGACCCAGTCACCAATGCTTGGGAGGTGCAAACCCTCTCTAAAATGGACAGCATGGCTTATTAACGCTCACCCTTGGTCTTGAGTTGATACTCATGTTGTGGTCACAATTAGCCATTGTGCAAAAATGTGACCTTGAACACCAATAAATAAATAAATAAATAATTTGCAGTATAATGGGTATGTTTAGTCGTTATGTCAGTACTTACATGTTTGCATGTGAGTCTCATGTAACCAGCCTTGAATTCATAGTATAATGGGAAGGTTTAGTTATTTTAGTACTTTCCTACTCTATTGTCTTGAATGTATCCTGCATATCCAGTGTGACTTTTAAAGCATAATGGGTATGCTTGGTGGTTATTTCAGTAAATTGATCTTCATCTGTGGGTTCTGAGTAATCAGCCTTATATTTACAGTATTATGGGTATGTTTAGTGGTTATTTTAGAAATTACCTACTCTATGGCCACAAATGTATCTTGTATTACCAGTGTTACATTTGCAGTATAATAGGCATGTTTTGTGGTTATTCAATTCATTCCTACTTTGTTTGATTGTTTACTCCTTTTCCCAAGCCTGACACCTTCTGTGTAATGAGTATGTTCATCAAGCCTGACACCTTCTGTGTAATGAGTATGTTCATACTAGTTACTTAAGTTATTATCAATGTTTGGCTGGTGTATCTCATGTAACCAACCTGACATCTACGTTATAATTGCTGTATTTAGTGGTTATTTCCGTACTTTCCTGCAATATTTCTAGGTGTATCCTGTGTAACCACCCTTCCATTTACAATAAAATGGGTATTTTAGTGGTTACTTTGGGCATACCTTCCCTATGTCCATGTGTTTTTAGTGTAATGAGCATGATATTTTTGGTTTATTTCGTGGTTATTTCAGTTCTGACTGTATATTCACAGGTGTATCCTGAAAAACCAGAATGATATTTACAGTATAAAGGGTACATTTAGTAGACATTTTGGTACTTCCTTCTCTCATTCAGAGGTATATTCTGTGTAATCAGCCCGAAATTTACTGTAAAATGAATATGTTTAGTGGTTATTTCAAGACTTACCTACTCTGTTACCTTGTGTATCCTGTGTTACCAGATTGATATTTTCGGTATTAGGAATATATTTAGTAGTCATTTCTATATTTACCTACTCCATGTTCACATGTGTATCTCATATAACCAGCCTAAGATTTGCATAACAATGTGTATGTTTTGTGGTTATTTCCGTACTTGCCTTCTGTATGTTCACTTTGTTGTCCTGCTTAAGAAGCATGACATTTACAGTAATATTTAGTAGTCACTGCAGTACTTCTACCCGTTCACAGGTGTATCCTGTGTAACCAACTCGACATGTACAGCATCATGGGCATGTTTAGTTATTTCAGTACTTATGTGCTTTGTTTCAAGCTGTGTCCTGTCTTACCAGGCTGACATTTATGGTATAATGGGTATGTTTGGTGGTTATTTTTGTGCTTAACTACTTTATAGTCACAAATTTGTACTGTCAAACCATTGTGACATTCATAGTATGATTGGGATTTTTAGTGGTTATTTCGGGGAGCGCGGTGGCTCAGTTGGTAGAGGTGCAGGCTGCAAGCCGAGAGGTCCTCGGTTCGAATCCCACCTGCGGCAACCGAGTTGTGTCCTTGGGCAAGACACTTCATCTCCATTGCCCGCGTGGGGGCACGATGACGCCGTGTACTATGGCGTACTGCACGTCGATGGTGCGCATGTCTCCAACCAATCTAACGCGAGTTACGATGTTGGGGAGCTGGCAGCTGCTCGTCGTTGCTCGGTGGTTCTCTCCGGGTACTCCGGCTTCCTCCACCCGTAAAACTGTCACGGTCATGATTAGCCATTGTGCATAAATATGTGACCTTAAACTTCAATAAATAAATAAATAGTGGTTATTTCAGTAGTTAACTACTTGTTGTTCACAATATATCCTGTATCACAAGCGTGATATTTACAGTATAATGGGTATGCTTAGTGGTTAATTTACTACTTACCTACTCTATGGTCAGAAATGTATAACCTGTGTGGCATTTGCATTATAATTCCCCGCGGGAACCCCGGGAAGTGAAGCAGTGCCTGTTCACTGCGGTAAACAGGCTCTGTTTTACTGGTAAAATAGGACCCAGTCACCAATGCTTGGGAGGTGCAAACCCTCTCTAAAATGGACAGCATGGCTTATTAACGCTCACCCTTGGTCTTGAGTTGATACTCATGTTGTGGTCACGATTAGCCATTGTGCAAAAATGTGACCTTGAACACCAATAAATAAATAAATAATTTGCAGTATAATGGGTATGTTTAGTCGTTATTTCAGTACTTACATGTTTGCATGTGAGTCTCATGTAACCAGCCTTAAATTCATAGTATAATGGGAAGGTTTAGTTATTTTAGTTCTTTCCTACTCTATTGTCTTGAATGTATCCTGCATATCCAGTGTGACTTTTAAAGCATAATGGGTATGCTTGGTGGTTATTTCAGTAAATTGATCTTCATCTGTGGGTTCTGAGTAATCAGCCTTATATTTACAGTATTATGGGTATGTTTAGTGGTTATTTTAGAAATTACCTACTCTATGGCCACAAATGTATCTTGTATTACCAGTGTTACATTTGCAGTATAATAGGCATGTTTTGTGGTTATTCAATTCATTCCTACTTTGTTTGATGGTTTACTCCTTTTCACCAGCCTGACTCCTTCTGTGTAATGAGTATGTTCATACTAGTTACTTCAGTTATTATCAATGTTTGGCTGATGTATCTCATGTAACCAACCTGACATCTACGTTATAATTGCTGTATTTAGTGGTTATTTCCGTACTTTCCTGCAATGTTTCTAGGTGTATCCTGTGTAACCACCCTTTCATTTACAATAAAATGGGTATTTTAGTGGTTACTTTGGGCATACCTTCCCTATGTCCATGTGTTTTTAGTGTAATCAGCATGATATTTTTGGTTTATTTCGTGGTTATTTCAGTTCTGACTGTATATTCACAGGTGTATCCTGAAAAACCAGAATGATATTTACAGTATAAAGGGTACATTTAGTAGACATTTTGGTACTTCCTTCTCACATTCAGAGGTATATCCTGTGTAATCAGCCCGAAATTTACCGTAAAATGAATATGTTTAGTGGTTATTTCAGAACTTACCTAGTCTGTTACCTTGTGTATCCAATGTAACCAGATTGATATTTTCGGTATAATGAGTATATTTAGTAGTCATTCTTATATTTACCTACTCCATGTTCACATGTGTATCTCATATAACCAGCTTAAGATTTGCATAACTGTTCATGTTTTGTGGTTATATGAGGTATATCCTGTGTAATCAGCCCGAAATTTACTGTAAAATGAATATGTTTAGTGGTTATATCACCACTTACCTACTCTGTTACCTTGTGTATCCAGTGTAATCAGATTGATATTTTCGTTATAAGGAGTATATTTGGCAGTCATTTCTATATTTAACTACTCCATGTTCACATGTGTATCTCGTATAACCAGCCTAAGATTTGTTTAACAATGTGTATGTTTTGTGGTTATTTCCGTACTTGCCTTCTGTATGTTCACTTTGTTGTCCTGCTTAAGAAGCACGACATTTACAGTAATATTTAGTAGTCACTGCAGTACTTCTACACGTTCACAGGTGTATCCTGTGTAACCAACCTGACATGTATAGCATCATGAGTATGTTTGGGTTTTCAGGACTTATGTACTCTGTTTCAAGCTGTGTCCTGTCTAACCAGCCTGACATTTATGGTATAATGGGTATGTTTGGTGGTTATTTTTGTGCTTAACTACTTTATAGTCACAAATTTATACGGTCAAACCATTGTGACATTCATCTTATAATTGTTATTTTTAGTCGAGTTGTGACGAAGTCAAACTCGACTTATAGTTTAGTGAATGCCGGGCGGGTGGGCGGGCGTCCGGGCGGGCATCCGGGCGTGCGGGCGGGCGGGCGGGCGGGCGGGCGGGTAGGCGGGCGGTCGTAAACAATTGCTTTCCAGATGACGACTTGATAGTGGTTCATCTCACATTCATTAAACTTCATACGTATGTTGGTCTTGGTGGGAGGAAGAACTCTGTCGATTTTGGACATGCTACGTCGAAGGTCAAGGTCACAGTGACCTTGAACGTAGTAAATCTTAAATAACTGGTTTCCGGATGATAACTTGATAAAGGTTCAACTCACATTCATGAACCTTCATAGGTAGATTGGCCTTGGTGAGGGGAAGAACACTATTGATTTTGGACTCGCTACGTCAAAGGTCAAGGTCAACGTGACCTTGAACATAGTAAATCGCAACAATTCCTTTCCGGATGATAACTTGATAGTAGTTCAAAACCTACATTCATGAAACTTCATAGGTTGGTTGGCCTTGGTGCGCGGAAGAACTCTATTGATCTTGGACTCACCAGATAAAAGGTCAAGGTCACAGTGACCTTTAACATAGTATATCGCAACAATTGGTTTCTGGGTGATAACTTGATAGTGGTTCAACCTAGAGTCATGAAACTTCATAGGTGTGTTGGCCTTGGGGCGAGGAAGAACCCTATTGATCTTGGACTCACCAGGTCAAAGGTCAAGGTCACAGTGACCTTGAACATAGTATATCGCAACAATTGGTTTGCGGATGATAACTTGATAGTGGTTCAACCTAGAGTCATGAAACTTTACAGGCATGTTGGCCTTGGTGCGAGGAAGAACCCTATTGATGTTGGAATCACCAGGTCAAAGGTCAAGGTCACAGTGACCTTGAACATAGTATATCGCAACAATTGGTTTCCGGATGAGAACTTGATAGTGGTTCAACCTAGAGTCATGAAACTTCATAGGTGTGTTGGCCTTGGTGCGAGGAAGAACCCTATTGACCTTGGACTCGCCAGGTCAAAGGTCAAGGTCACAGTGACCAAATTGCAACAATTGGTTTCCAGACAATAACTTGACAGTGGTTCAGCCTATAGTCATGAAACTTAATAGCTGCATTGGCCTTGCTGTGAGGAAGAACCCTACTGATCTTGAACTAGCCAGGTCAAAGGTCAAGGTCACAGTGACCTTGAACATAGGAAAAACCCCATTGATATTGGAATTCAGTACGTCAAATGTAAAGGTCACAGACCCAGCACACACTCAATAATTCATTTGCAGACAATAACTTCATAATGATCAAACCCACCTTTTCTGTTGTCACAACTCGACATTGGATTGGTGATCCTGAGCGGCATTTTTAGTTGTTATTTCAGTACTTAACTACTTGTTGTTCACAATATATCCTGTATAACAAGCATGATATTTACAGTGGAATGGGTATGCTTAGTGGTTAATTTACTACTTACCTACTCTATGGTCAGAAATGTATAACCTGTGTGGCATTTGCAGTATAATTCTCCGCGGGAACCCCGGGAAGTGAAGCAGTGACTGTTCACTGTGGTAAACAGGCTCTGTTTTACTGGTAAAATAGGACCCAGTCACCAATGCTTGGGAGGTGCAAACCCTCTCTAAAATGGACAGCATGGCTTATTAACGCTCACCCTTGGTCTTGAGTTGATACTCATGTTGTGGTCACAATTAGCCATTGTGCAAAAATGTGACCTGGAACACCAATAAATAAATAAATAAATAATTTGCAGTATAATGGGTATGTTTAGTCGTTATGTCAGTACTTACATGTTTGCATGTGAGTCTCATGTAACCAGCCTTAAATTCATAGTATAATGCGAAGGTTTAGTTATTTTAGTACTTTCCTACTCTATTGTCTTGAATGTATCCTGCATATCCAGTGTGACTTTTAAAGCATAATGGGTATGCTTGGTGGTTATTTCAGTAAATTGATCTTCATCTGTGGGTTCTGAGTAATCAGCCTTATATTTACAGTATTATGGGTATGTTTAGTGGTTATTTTAGAAATTACCTACTCTATGGCCACAAATGTATCTTGTATTACCAGTGTTACATTTGCAGTATAATAGGCATGTTTTGTGGTTATTCAATTCATTCCTACTTTGTTTGATGGTTTACTCCTTTTCCCAAGCCTGACACCTTCTGTGTAATGAGTATGTTCATCAAGCCTGACACCTTCTATGTAATGAGTATGTTCATACTAGTTACTTAAGTTATTATCAATGTTTGGCTGGTGTATCGATGTAACCAACCTGACATCTACGTTATAATTGCTATATTTAGTGGTTATTTCCATACTTTCCTGCAATGTTTCTAGGTGTATCCTGTGTAACCACCCTTCCATTTACAATAAAATGGGTATTTTAGTGGTTATTTTGGGCATATCTTCCCTATGTCCATGTGTTTTTAGTGTAATCAGCATGATATTTTGGGTTTATTTCGTGGTTATTTCAGCTCTGACTGTATATTCACAGGTGTATCCTGAAAAACCAGAATGATATTTACAGTATAATGGGTACATTTAGTAGACATTTTGGTACTTTCTACTCACATTCAGAGGTATATCCTGTGTAATCAGCCCGAAATTGACTGTAAAATGAATATGTTTAGTGGTTATTTCAAGACTTACCTACTCTGTTACCTTGTGTATCCTGTGTAACCAGATTGATATTTTCGGTATAAGGAATATATTTAGTAGTCATTTCTATATTTACCTACTCCATGTTCACATGTGTATCTCATATAACCAGCCTAAGATTTGCATAACAATGTGTATGTTTTGTGGTTATTTCCGTACTTGCCTTCTGTATGTTCACTTTGTTGTCCTGCTTAAGAAGCATGACATTTACAGTAATATTTAGTAGTCACTGCAGTACTTCTACTCGTTCAGCATGATATTTTGGTTTATTTCGTGGTTATTTCTGTTCTGACTGTATATTCACAGGTGTATCCTGAAAAACCAGAATGATATTTACAGTATAAAGGGTACATTTAGTAGACATTTTGGTACTTCCTTCTCACATTCAGAGGTATATCCTGTGTAATCAGCCCGAAATTTACCGTAAAATGAATATGTTTAGTGGTTATTTCAGAACTTACCTACTCTGTTACCTTGTGTATCCAATGTAACCAGATTGATATTTTCGGTATAATGAGTATATTTAGTAGTCATTTTTATATTTACCTACTCCATGTTCACATGTGTATCTCATATAACCAGCTTAAGATTTGCATAACTGTTCATGTTTTGTGGTTATATGAGGTATATCCTGTGTAATCAGCCCGAAATTGACTGTAAAATGAATATGTTTAGTGGTTATTTCAAAACTTACCTACTCTGTTACCTTGTGTATCCTGTGTAACCAGATTGATATTTTCGGTATAAGGAATATATTTAGTAGTCATTTCTATATTTACCTACTCCATGTTCACATGTGTATCTCATATAACCAGCCTAAGATTTGCATAACAATGTGTATGTTTTGTGGTTATTTCCGTACTTGCCTTCTGTATGTTCACTTTGTTGTCCTGCTTAAGAAGCATGACATTTACAGTAATATTTAGTAGTCACTGCAGTACTTCTACTCGTTCACAGGTGTATCCTTTGTAACCAACCCAACATGTACATCATCATGGGCATGTTTAGTTATTTCAGTACTTACGTACTCTGTTTCAGGCTGTGTCCTGTCTTACCAGCCTGACATTTATGGTATAATGGGTATGTTTGGTGGGTTTTTTTGTGCTTAACTACTTTATAGTCACAAATTTGTACTGTCAAACCATTGTGACATTCATAATATGATTGGGATTTTTAGTGGTTATTTCAGTAGTTAACTACTTGTTGTTCACAATATATCCTGTATAACAAGCGTGATATTTACAGTATAATGGGTATGCTTAGTGGTTAATTTACTACTTACCTACTCTATGGTCAGAAATGTTTAACCTGTGTGGCATTTGCATTATAATTCCCCGCGGGAACCCCGGGAAGTGAAGCAGTGTCTGTTCACTGCGGTAAACAGGCTCTGTTTTACTGGTAAAATAGGACCCAGTCACCAATGCTTGGGAGGTGCAAACCCTCTCTAAAATGGACAGCATGGCTTATTAATGCTCACCCTTGGTCTTGAGTTGATACTCATGTTGTGGTCACGATTAGCCATTGTGCAAAAATGTGACCTTGAACACCAATAAATAAATAAATAAATAATTTGCAGTATAATGGGTATGCTTAGTCGTTATTTCAGTACTTACATGTTTGCATGTGAGTCTCATGTAACCAGCCTTAAATTTATAGTATAATGGGAAGGTTTACTTATTTTAGTTGTTTCCTACTCTATTGTCTTGAATGTATCCTTTATATCCAGTGTGACTTTTAAAGCATAATGGGTATGCTTGGTGGTTTTTTCAGTAAATTGATCTTCATCTGTGAGTTCTGAGTAATCAGCCTTATATTTACATTATAATGGGTATGTTTAGTGGTTATTTGAGACCTCACCTGCTGTTTGGCCACAAATGCATCCTGTATAACTAGTGTGACATTTCCAGTATAATAGACATGTTTTGTGGTTATTTCAATTCTTTCCTTTTTTGTTTGATGGTTTACTCCTTTTCACCAGCCTGACATCTTCTGTATAATGACTATGTTCATACTGGTTACTTAAGTTATTATCTATGTTGGCTGGTGTATCTCATGTAACCAACCTGACATTTACGTTTTAATTGCTATATTTAGTGGTTATTTCCATACTTTTCTGCAATGTTTCTAGGTGTATCCTGTGTAACCACCCTTCCATTTACAATAAAATGGGTATTTTAGTGGTTATTTTGGGCATACCTTCCCTATGTCCATGTGTTTTTAGTGTAATCAGCATGATGTTTTGGGTTTATTTCGTGGTTATTTCAGCTCTGACTGTATATTCACAGGTGTATCCTGAAAAACCAGAATGATATTTACAGTATAATGGGTACATTTAGTAGACATTTTGGTACTTTCTACTCACATTCAGAGGTATATCCTGTGTAATCAGCCCGAAATTTACTGTAAAATGAATATGTTTAGTGGTTATTTCAAGACTTACCTACTCTGTTACCTTGTGTATCCTGTGTAACCAGATTGATATTTTCGGTATAAGGAATATATTTAGTAGTCATTTCTATATTTACCTACTCCATGTTCACATGTGTATCTCATATAACCAGCCTAAGATTTGCATAACAATGTGTATGTTTTGTGGTTATTTCCGTACTTGCCTTCTGTATGTTCACTTTGTTGTCCTGCTTAAGAAGCATGACATTTACAGTAATATTTAGTAGTCACTGCAGTACTTCTACTCGTTCACAGGTGTATCCTTTGTAACCAACCCGACATGTACATCATCATGGGCATGTTTAGTTATTTCAGTACTTACGTACTCTGTTTCAGGCTGCGTCCTGTCTTACCAGTCTGACATTTATGGTATAATGGGTATGTTTGGTGGTTATTTTTGTGCTTAACTACTTTATAGTCACAAATTTGTACTGTCAAACCATTGTGACATTCATAGTATGATTGGGATTTTTAGTGGTTATTTCAGTAGTTAACTACTTGTTGTTCACAATATATCCTGTATAACAAGCGTGATATTTACAGTATAATGGGTATGCTTAGTGGTTAATTTACTACTTACCTACTCTATGGTCAGAAATGTATAACCTGTGTGGCATTTGCATTATAATTCCCCGCGGGAACCCCGGGAAGTGAAGCAGTGTCTGTTCACTGCGGTAAACAGGCTCTGTTTTACTGGTATAATAGGACCCAGTCACCAATGCTTGGGAGGTGCAAACCCTCTCTAAAATGGACAGCATGGCTTATTAATGCTCACCCTTGGTCTTGAGTTGATACTCATGTTGTGGTCATGATTAGCCATTGTGCAAAAATGTGACCTTGAACACCAATAAATAAATAAATAAATAATTTGCAGTATAATGGGTATGCTTAGTCGTTATTTCAGTACTTACATGTTTGCATGTGAGTCTCATGTAACCAGCCTTAAATTTATAGTATAATGGGAAGGTTTACTTATTTTAGTTGTTTCCTACTCTATTGTCTTGAATGTATCCTGTATATCCAGTGTGACTTTTAAAGCATAATGGGTATGCTTGGTGGTTTTTTCAGTAAATTGATCTTCATCTGTGAGTTCTGAGTAATCAGCCTTATATTTACATTATAATGGGTATGTTTAGTGGTTATTTGAGACCTCACCTGCTGTTTGGCCACAAATGTATCCTGTATAACTAGTGTGACATTTCCAGTATAATAGACATGTTTTGTGGTTATTTCAATTCTTTCCTTTTTTGTTTGATGGTTTACTCCTTTTCACCAGCCTGACATCTTCTGTATAATGACTATGTTCATACTGGTTACTTAAGTTATTATCTATGTTGGCTGGTGTATCTCATGTAACCATCCTGACATCTACGTTTTAATTGCTATATTTAGTGGTTATTTCCATACTTTCCTGCAATGTTTCTAGGTGTATCCTGTGTAACCACCCTTCCATTTACAATAAAATGGGTATTTTAGTGGTTATTTTGGGCATACCTTCCCTATGTCCATGTGTTTTTAGTGTATTCAGCATGATATTTTGGGTTTATTTCGTGGTTATTTCAGCTCTGACTGTATATTCACAGGTGTATCCTGAAAAACCAGAATGATATTTACAGTATAATGGGTACATTTAGTAGACATTTGGTACTTTCTACTCACATTCAGAGGTATATCCCTGTGTAATCAGCCTGAAATTTACTGTAAAATGAATATGTTTAGTGGTTATTTCAAGACTTACCTACTCTGTTACCTTGTGTATCCTGTGTAACCAGATTGATATTTTCGGTATAAGGAATATATTTAGTAGTCATTTCTATATTTACCTACTCCATGTTCACATGTGTATCTCATATAACCAGCCTAAGATTTGCATAACAATGTGTATGTTTTGTGGTTATTTCCGTACTTGCCTTCTGTATGTTCACTTTGTTGTCCTGCTTAAGAAGCATGACATTTACAGTAATATTTAGTAGTCACTGCAGTACTTCTACTCCTTCACAGGTGTATCCTTTGTAACCAACCCGACATGTACATCATCATGGGCATGTTTAGTTATTTCAGTACTTACGTACTCTGTTTCAGGCTGTGTCCTGTCTTACCAGCCTGACATTTATGGGATAATGGGTATGTTTGGTGGTTATTTTTGTGCTTAACTACTTTATAGTCACAAATTTGTTCTGTCAAACCATTATGACATTCATAGTATGATTGGGATTTTTAGTGGTTATTTCAGTACTTAACTACTTGTTGTTCACAATATATCCTGTATAACAAGCATGATATTTACAGTAGAATGGGTATGCTTAGTGGTTAATTTACTACTTACCTACTCTATGGTCAGAAATGTATAACCTGTGTGGCATTTGCATTATAATTCCCCGCGGGAACCCCGGGAAGTGAAGCAGTGCCTGTTCACTGCGGTAAACAGGCTCTGTTTTACTGGTAAAATAGGACCCAGTCACCAATGCTTGGGAGGTGCAAACCCTCTCTAAAATGGACAGCATGGCTTATTAACGCTCACCCTTGGTCTTGAGTTGATACTCATGTTGTGAGTAATGTAATGTGAGTAATGTATCTTGTATTACCAGTGTTACATTTGCAGTATAATAGGCATGTTTTGTGGTTATTCAATTCATTCCTACTTTGTTTGATGGTTTACTCCTTTTCACCAGCCTGACACCTGTGTAATGAGTATGTTCATTCTAGTTACTTAAGTTATTATCAATGTTTGGCTGGTGTATCTCATGTAACCAACCTGACATCTACGTTATAATTGCTGTATTTAGTGGTTATTTCCGTACTTTCCTGCAATGTTTCTAGGTGTATCCTGTGTAACCACCCTTCCATTTACAATAAAATGGGTATTTTAGTGGTTACTTTGGGCATACCTTCCCTATGTCCATGTGTTTTTAGTGTAATCAGCATGATATTTTTGGTTTATTTCGTGGTTATTTCAGTTCTGACTGTATATTCACAGGTGTATCCTGAAAAACCAGATTGATATTTACAGTATAAAGGGTACATTTAGTAGACATTTTGGTACTTTCTCCTCACATTCAGAGGTATATCCTGTGTAATCAGCCCAAAATTTACCGTAAAATGAATATGTTTAGTGGTTATTTCAGAACTTACCTACTCTGTTACCTTGTGTATCCAATGTAACCAGATTGATATTTTCGGTATAATGAGTATATTTAGTAGTCATTTTTATATTTACCTTCTCCATGTTCACATGTGTATCTCATATAACCAGCTTAAGATTTGCATAACTGTTCATGTTTTGTGGTTATATGAGGTATATCCTGTGTAATCAGCCCGAAATTTACTGTAAAATGAATATGTTTAGTTGTTATATCAAGACTTACCTACTCTGTTACCTTGTGTATCCTGTGTAACCAGATTGATATTTTCGTTATAAGGAGTATATTTGGCAGTCATTTCTATATTTAACTACTCCATGTTCACATGTGTATCTCGTATAACCAGCCTAAGATTTGTATAACAATGTCTATGTTTTGTGGTTATTTCCGTACTTGCCTTCTGTATGTTCACTTTGTTGTCCTGCTTAAGAAGCATGACATTTACAGTAATATTTAGTAGTCACTGCAGTACTTCTACTCGTTCACAGGTGTATCCTGTGTAACCAACCTGACATGTACAGCATCATGGGTATGTTTGGTTTTTTCAGGACTTATGTACTCTGTTTCAAGCTGTGTCCTGTCTAACCAGCCTGACATTTATGGTTTAATGCGTATGTTTGGTGGTTATTTTTGTGCTTAACTACTTTATAGTCACAAATTTATACTGTCAAACCATTGTGACATTCATCTTATAATTGTTATTTTTAGTGGTTATTTCAGTACTTAACTATTTGTTGTTCACAATATATCCTGTATAACAAGCGTGATATTTACAGTAGAATGGGTATGCTTAGTGGTTAATTTACTACTTACCTACTCTATGGTCAGAAATGTATAACCTGTGTGGCATTTGCAGTATAATTCCCCGCGGGAACCCTGGGAAGTGAAGCAGTGACTGTTCACTGCGGTAAACAGGCTCTGTTTTACTGGTAAAATAGGACACAGTCACCAATGCTTGGGAGGTGCAAACCCTCTCTAGAATGGACAGCATGGCTTATGAACGCTCACCCTTGGTCTTGAGTTGATACTCATGTTGTGGTCACGATTAGCCATTGTGCAAATATGTGATCTTGAACACCAATAAATAAATAAATAAATAATTTGCAGTATAATGGGTATGCTTAGTCGTTATTTCAGTACTTACATGTTTGCATGTGAGTCTCATGTAACCAGCCTTAAATTTATAGTATAATGTGAAGGTTTACTTATTTTAGTTGTTTCCTACTCTATTGTCTTGAATGTATCCTTTATATCCAGTGTGACTTTTAAAGCATAATGGGTATGCTTGGTGGTTTTTTCAGTAAATTGATCTTCATCTGTGAGTTCTGAGTAATCAGCCTTATATTTACATTATAATGGGTATGTTTAGTGGTTATTTGAGACCTCACCTGCTGTTTGGCCACAAATGCATCCTGTATAACTAGTGTGACATTTCCAGTATAATAGACATGTTTTGTGGTTATTTCAATTCTTTCCTTTTTTGTTTGATGGTTTACTCCTTTTCACCAGCCTGACATCTTCTGTATAATGACTATGTTCATACTGGTTACTTAAGTTATTATCTATGTTGGCTGGTGTATCTCATGTAACCAACCTGACATTTACGTTTTAATTGCTATATTTAGTGGTTATTTCCATACTTTTCTGCAATGTTTCTAGGTGTATCCTGTGTAACCACCCTTCCATTTACAATAAAATGGGTATTTTAGTGGTTATTTTGGGCATACCTTCCCTATGTCCATGTGTTTTTAGTGTAATCAGCATGATGTTTTGGGTTTATTTCGTGGTTATTTCAGTTCTGACTGTATATTCACAGGTGTATCCTGAAAAACCAGAATGATATTTACAGTATAATGGGTCCATTTTGTAGACATCTTGGTACTTTCTACTCACATTCAGAGGTATATCCTGTGTAATCCGCCCGAAATTTACCGTAAAATGAATATGTTTAGTGGTTATTTCAAGACTTACCTTCTTTGTTACCTTGTGTATCCTGTGTAACCAGATTGTTCTTTTCGGTATAAGGAGTATATTTAATAGTCATTTCTATATTTACCTACTCCATGTTCACATGTGTATCTCGTATAACCAGCCTAAGATTTGCATAACAATGTGTATGTTTTGTTGTTATTTCCTTACTTGCCTTCTGTATGTTCACTCTGTTATCCTGCTTAAGAAGCATGACATTTACAGTAATATTTAGTAGTCACTGCAGTAGTTCTACCCGTTCACAGGTGTATCCTGTGTAACCAACTCGACATGTACAGCATCATGGGCATGTTTAGTTATTTCAGTACTTATGTACTTTGTTTCAAGCTGTGTCCTGTCTAACCAGCCTGACATTAATGGTATAATGGGTATGTTTGGTGGTTATTTTAGTGCTTAACTACTTTATAGTCAGAGTTTATACTGTCAAACCATTGTGACATTCATGGTATGATTGGTGTCTTTAGTGGGTATTTCAGTACTTAACTACTTGTTGTTCACAATATATCCTGTATGACAAGCATGATAGAATGGGTATGCTTAGTGGTTAATTTACTACTTACCTACTCTATGGTCAGAAATGTATAACCTGTGTGGCATTTGCAGTATAATTCCCTGCGGGAACCCCGGGAAGTGAAGCAGTGCCTGTTCACTGCGGTAAACAGGGTCTGTTTTACTTGTAAAATAGGACCCAGTCACCAATGCTTGGGAGGTGCAAACCCTCTCTAAAATGGACACCATGGCTTATTAACGCTCAACCTTGGTCTTGAGTTGATACTCATGTTGTGGTCACGATTAGCCATTGTTCAAAAAAGTGACCTTAAACACCAATAAATACAAAAACAAATAATTTCCAGTATAATTTATATGTTTAGTCATTATATCAGTACCAACATGTTTGCATGTGAGTCTCATGTAACCAGCCTTAAATTTATAGTATAATGGGAAGGTTTACTTACTTTAGTTGTTTCCTACTCTATTGTCTTGAATGTATCCTGTATATCCAGTGTGACTTTTAAAGCATAATGGGTATGCTTGGTGGTTATTTCAGTAAATTGATCTTCATCTGTGGGTTCTGAGTAATCAGCCTTATATTTACAGTATCATAGGTATGTTTAGTGGTTATTTTAGAAATTACCTACTCTATGGCCACAAATGTATCTTGTAGTACCAGTGTTACATTTGCAGTATAATAGGCATGTTTTGTGGTTATTCAATTCATTCCTACTTTGTTTGATGGTTTACTCCTTTTCACCAGCCTGACACCTTCTGTGTAATGAGTATGTTCATACTAGTTACTTAAGTTATTATCAATGTTTGGCTGGTGTATCTCATGTAACCAACCTGACATCTACGTTATAATTGCTGTATTTAGTGGTTATTTCCGTACTTTCCTGCAATGCTTCTAGGTGTATCCTGTGTAACCACCCTTCCATTTACAATAAAATGGGTATTTTAGTGGTTACTTTGGGCATACCTTCCCTATGTCCATGTGTTTTTAGTGTAATCAGCATGATATTTTTGGTTTATTTCGTGGTTATTTCAGTTCTGACTGTATATTCACAGGTGTTTCCTGAAAAACCAGAATGATATTTACAGTACAAAGGGTACATTTAGTAGACATTTTGGTACTTCCTTCTCACATTCAGAGGTATATCCTGTGTAATCAGCCCAAAATTTACCGTAAAATGAATATGTTTAGTGGTTATTTCAGAACTTACCTACTCTGTTACCTTGTGTATCCAATGTAACCAGATTGATATTTTTGGTATAATGAGTATATTTAGTAGTCATTTTTATATTTACCTACTCCATGTTCACATGTGTATCTCATATAACCAGCTTAAGATTTGCATAACTGTTCATGTTTTGTGGTTATATGAGGTATATCCTGTGTAATCAGCCCGAAATTTACTGTAAAATGAATATGTTTAGTGGTTATATCAAGACTTACCTACTCTGTTACCTTGTGTATACTGTGTAACCAGATTGATATTTTCGTTATAAGGAGTATATTTGGCAGTCATTTCTATATTTAACTACTCCATGTTAGTGTCATGCGAATATGAATCGCAGCCATCAATGCGTGAATCTTTTGTGACTCACAAAAGATTCACGCATTGATGGCTGCGATTCGTTCATAAGCGGACTGTCAATATCACTCTCTCAGTGGTCCAAGGGAAGTAACTCTACGAGTGATAAGTCTAATGGTAGTTTCCAGACCACCATTACCATATCGCTTTGTGACGTTTTGTCATATAGATTTACAAGAAAGAAACGATATTTTTGACATAAATTAACACCAGGTTTAATCATTAACACTTAATTAACATATTAAACAATTGCAAAAAGATTCGTTAGAGTCGTTAGACCTACACTTCCTACAGCCCTACTTGAACCTTTGAATCAGAGATATACCATCAGATCCGACTCTGAAAACTGAAATAAATTTAAAATCAAAGTGAGTTGGCCGAATCGCAATACAACTGTTACAACAACAAGAACGAAATGAGTCCATTGTCACTTTTTTAGTTCAACTACAGAAAAGTCATTCAATCAGGTCGCCGTTTTTTCTGGCCCAAATCAATGTGGCGGCGTTCTGTCTAGATAACCGATGTCTTCTATCTGTGATAGTGCAAGAACCCACCGAATTTACTCTTTCGGAGGAACAGTTGGTTGCTTGAATGGAAAACAAATCCCGAGCCACAGATGATAAAAGAGGGAAACTTCCTGCATTCTCACGCCAAAATTGTAAGGGGCTCTCATTTCTGTTAGCAACAGGGCAAACTGTGTACCCACTTAATTCGGCGGTTAAACGGGCTTCTTGATTCATCTGGGCACCCGACTCTGTTGAACAGCTCGAGCTTTGTATGTCTTTAAATATAGCATCCATCAAAGATGGACGCTTAGGGGATTTATCCGAGTCATCGACGCTAGCTTGCTGGGTGTGATGATGCGAAGAATCAGCACTCGGTTCGTCATCCTTGAGACAAGCTACGGAATCAACAATGTACCGCTTTGCAATGTCAAAGTTATCCTGCTTTATCAATGTCTTAAAGCGGGGGTCTAAAAATGTTGAGGCTAGCAGATAGCCTTGGCTGAGATCAAACCTCCCTTCTAATTCTGAAATTAGACCATCACGAAATGCCTTCGTACCATGTGAAGTTTGGGATGACAGCTCTCGTTTCAAGGTTTGAATACAGGGAAATATCATCAATATGTTGACAACAGTGTCCGCGCTAAGGATAGTTGTAGCCTCAGAAAGGGGTTTCAGTAGTGGCAGAACTGACTGTCTAATTTGATTTAAAGCCGACGATATGGGCGGTGGTGGCGAACTTGCACATTTTCTGTTCTGCTCACATTCTACCAATGCCATGGCTATGGGTGATGCGTTCTGCTCACTCCATTCCAATAATGTACACGTGCTATTAAAGCGAGTTGACACGTCAAGGGGTGGGTCCGATTCAGAGAGGCCCGCTGCTAACTGGTGTTTATGTAAAGCGTGCAGCCCAACCGTTGATGAATTAAAGAATGTAGTTATTCTGTGTGTGGCATCTATCAGGTTCTTAACCATTGGTTGTTGCTTTAGATTTGAATTTATACACAGCTGTAGTTTATGGGATGCACAACCGTGCCATTTAACTTCCAATATTCTGGCAGTGGCAGGCATAGTGTTGGTTGTGTCTGTAGAAACGAACATAATGTCTTCCGGTAAAAGATCAAATTTCTCTAACTGATTTTTGACAACTGAAGCCGTAGCAGCCGTGGTATGATCGAGGTCCAGGTCTTCTAAGTTGACGACCGCGAGGCACCTCGAAATTAGCCTCCAACATTTATCAATGGCGTGAATAGTTATGACCAGATAATTAGTGTTATTATCGGCCTTCCAATGGTCGAAGGTAAGCGATTTTTTACAATCACCTGCATCTGATTTGATAATATCTCGAAGTTCAGACTCTGCTTTTTGGCACATATCAACCAGCCTTCTAGATAGTGACGATGGATGCGGGGGAATTAACTGCCGTCTGTTAAAGTGCTGCATAGTTTTTGGAACCCTTTCCCAGCTACTAACTCAAATGGGTGCCCATCTGCCACCACAAAAGAAAGAACAGGCGCGTCATATTTACTTTTCATATCGCTGTCGATTTTTCTTCGTGTAAATGCGGTCATACTGGCTTGTTTCTTGGAGTGTGAGCCTGAGGTAGCTGTAGTTTGGGCTTGGCTATGGTCAACAATAGTACTGGGACGAGGCCTCTTAATACCCTGTCCCTGTGCTTTTCTGATTTTTTCATCATCTTCTTTTGCCTTGTCGTACAGCTCTGTGTTTTTTCAAATGCACCCACAGGTGACTAGTTGTCCCAGTAGATTGGACTTTGTAAATCGTGGAACATGTGTTACACTTATAGGTTCCCGATACTTTGTCAAGAGAAAAGTAGGAATGTATTATCGAGTGCGACATTTTCTATTGATACAGACGACAATAATCACCAAATGACGTATTTCGGTATTTGGGACGGTAGGTAAAAAACTCCGACCTGGAAACGACATAGCGTAACTCAACACAAACCGGAACATAACTGTGTGCCAGTGTGTGGCGTAAACGTAATTCCTCTTTATGTAGAATACATTATTAAACCCACACGTTCAATGAAACAAGCCATACACCGATACACGGTCATACACCATACACGCTTCACATTTTCACGATTAGGATTTGACTTCGTAATTGAAATTTGAGAACCACAGATCAAGGCTACGTTCCTGTATATTGCACCATTTTGCGCGATTGTTGTCGTTATCGTGGTGGAAATTTACGACATTAGAGATTGTTCATCGTCGCTATATTCGAAATTGTTATATTCGGGTTTCAAATCGACTCGAACTCGACTCGAATTTAAATGTCGACTCGAATTCGACTCGAATTTTCGAATATTCGCATGACACTACTCCATGTTCACATGTGTATCTCGTATAACCAGCCTAAGATTTGTATAACAATGTCTATGTTTTGTGGTTATTTCCGTACTTGCCTTCTGTATGTTCACTTTGTTGTCCTGCTTAAGAAGCATGACATTTACAGTAATATTTAGTAGTCACTGCAGTACTTCTACTCGTTCACAGGTGTATCCTGTGTAACCAACCTGACATGTACAGCATCATGGGTATGTTTGGTTTTTTCAGGACTTATGTACTCTGTTTCAAGCTGTGTCCTGTCTAACCAGCCTGACATTTATGGTTTAATGGGTATGTTTGGTGGTTATTTTAGTGCTTAACTACTTTATAGTCACAAATTTATACTGTCAAACCATTGTGACATTCATCTTATAATTGTTATTTTTAGTGGTTATTTCAGTACTTAACTACTGGTTGTTCACAATATATCCTGTATAACAAGCGTGATATTTGCAGTAGAATGGGTATGCTTAGTGGTTAATTTACTACTTACCTACTCTATGGTCAGAAATGTATAACCTGTGTGGCATTTGCAGTATAATTCCCCGCGGGAACCCTGGGAAGTGAAACAGTGACTGTTCACTGCGGTAAACAGGCTCTGTTTTACTGGTAAAATAGGACACAGTCACCAATGCTTGGGAGGTGCAAACCCTCTCTAAAATGGACAGCATGGCTTATGAACGCTCACCCTTGGTCTTGAGTTGATACTCATGTTGTGGTCATGATTAGACATTGTGTGAAAATGTGACCTTAAACACCAATAAATAAAAAAATAAATAAATAATTTGCCGTATAATGGGTATGTTTAGTCGTTATTTCAGTACTTACATGTTTGCATGTGAGTCTCATGTAACCAGCCTTAAATTTATAGTATAATGGGAAGGTTTAGTTATTTTAGTTCTTTCCTACTCTATTGTCTTGAATGTATCCTGTATATCCAGTGTGACTTTTAAAGCATAATGGGTATGCTTGGTGGTTATTTCAGTAAATTGATCTTCATCTGTGAGTTCGGAGTAATCAGCCTTATATTTACAGTATTATGGGTATGTTTAGTGGTTATTTTAGAAATTACCTACTCTCTGGCCACAAATGTATCTTGTATTACCAGTGTTACATTTGCAGTATAATAGGCATGTTTTGCGGTTATTCAATTCTTTCCTACTTTGTTTGATGGTTTACTCCTTTTCACCAGCCTGACACCTTCTGTATAATGACTATGTTCATACTGCTTACTTGAGTTATCTATGTTGGCTGGTGTATCTCATGTAACCAACCTGACATCTACGTTATAATTGCTATATTTAGTGATTATTTCCATACTTTCCTGCAATGTTTCTAGGTGTATCCTGTGTAACCACCCTTCCATTTATGGGTATGTTAGTGGTTATTTTGGGCATACCTTCCCTATGTCCATGTGTTTTTAGTGTAATCAACATGATATTTTGGGTTTATTTTGTGGTTATTTCAGTTCTGACGGTATATTCACAGGTATATCCTGAAAAACCAGAATGATATTTACAGTATAATGGGTACATTTAGTAGACATTTTGGTACTTTCTACTCTCATTCAGAGGTATATCCTGTGTAATCAGCCTGAAATTTACTGTAAAATGAATATGTTTAGTGGTTATTTCAAGACTTACCTACTCTGTTGCCTTGTGTATCCTGTGTAACCAGATTGATATTTTCGGTATAAGGAATATATTTAGTAGTCATTTCTATATTTACCTACTCCATGTTCACATGTGTATCTCATATAACCAGTCTAAGATTTGCATAACAATGTGTATGTTTTGTGGTTATTTCTGTACTTGCCTTCTGTATGTTCACTTTGTTGTCCTGCTTAAGAAGCATGACATTTACAGTAATATTTAGTAGTCACTGCAGTACTTCTACTCGTTCACAGGTGTATCCTGTGTAACCAACCCGACATGTACAGCATCATGGGCATGTTTAGTTATTTCAGTACTTATGTACTGTGTTTCAAGCTGTGTCCTGTCTAACCAGCCTGACATTTATGGTTTAATAGGTATGTTTGGTGGTTATTTTTGTGCTTAAGTACTTTATAGTCACAAATTTATACTGTCAAACCATTGTGACATTCATAGTATAATTGGTATTTTTAGTGGTTATTTCAGTACTTAACTACTTGTTGTTCACAATATATCCTGTATAACAAGCGTGATATTTACAGTATAATGGGTATGCTTAGTGGTTAATTTACTACTTACCTGCTCTATGGTCAGAAATGTATAACCTGTGTGGCATTTGCAGTATAATTCCCCGTAGGAATCCCGGGAAGTGAAGCAGTGCCTGTTCACTGTGGTAAACAGGCTCTGTTTTACTGGTAAAATGGGACCCAGTCACCAATGCTTGGGAGGTGCAAACCCTCTCTAAAATGGACAGCATGGCTTATTAACTCTCACCCTTGGTCTTGAGTTGATACTCATGTTGTGGTCACGATTAGCCATTGTGCAAAAATGTGACCTTAAACACCAATAAATATATAAATAATTTGCAGTGTAATGGGTATGTTTAGTCGTTATTTCGGTTCTTACATGTTTGCATGTGAGTCTCATGTAACCAGCCTTAGATTTATAGCATAATGGGAAGATTTAGTTATTTTAATTTTTTCCTACTCTATTGTCTTGAATGTATCCTGTATATCCAGTGTGACTTTTAAAGCATAATGGGTATGCTTGGTGGTTATTTCAGGAAATTGATCTTCATCTGTGTGTTCTGGGTAATCGGCCTTTTATTTACAGTATAATGGGTATGTTTATTGGTTACTTTAGAACTTACCTGCTCCATGGCCACAAATGTATCCTGTATAACCAGTTTTACATTTGCAGTATAATAGGCATCTTTTGTGGTTATTTCAATTCTTTCCTACTTTGTTCGATGATTTACTCCTTTTCACCAGCCTTACACCTTCTGTATAATGAGTATGTTTATTCTGGTTACTTAAGTTATTATCTATGTTGGCTGGTGTATCTCATGTAACCAACCTGACATCTACGTTATAATTGCTATATTTAGTGGTTATTTCCATACTTTCCTGCAATGTTTCTAGGTGTATCCTGTGTAACCACCCTTCCATTTATGGGTATGTTAGTGGTTATTTTGGGCATACCTTCCCTATGTCCATGTGTTTTTAGTGTAATCAACATGATATTTTGGGTTTATTTCGTGGTTATTTCAGTTCTGACTGTATATTCACAGGTGTATCTTGAAAAACCAGAATGCTATTTACAGTATATTGGGTACATTTAGTGGACATTTTGGTACTTCCTACTCACATTCAGAGGTACATTCTGTGTAATCAGCCCGAAATTTTCCGTAAAATGAATATGTTTAGTGGTTATTTCAAGACTTACCTACTCTATTACCTTGTGTATCCTGTGTTACCAGATTGATATTTTCAGTATAAGGAGTATATTTAGTAGTCATTTCTATATTTACCTACTCCATGTTCACATGTGTATCTCGTATAACCAGCCTAAGATTTGCATAACAATCTGTATGTTTTCTGGTTATTTCCGTACTTGCCTTCTGTATGTTCACTTTGTTGTCCTTCTTAAGAAGCATGACATTTACAGTAATATTTAGTAGTCACTGCCGTACTTCTACTCGTTCACAAGTGTATCCTGTGTAACCAACCCGACATGTACAGCATCATGGGCATGTTTAGTTATTTCAGTACTTATGTACTCTGTTTCAAGCTGTGTCCTGTCTAACCAGCCTGACATTTATGGTTTAATGGTTATGTTTGGTGGTTATTTTTGTGCTTAACTACTTTATAGTCACAAATTTATACTGTCAAACCATTGTGACATTCCTAGTATAATTGGTATTTTTAGTGGTTATTTCAGTACTTAACTACTTGTTGTTCACATTATATCCTGTATAACAAGCATGATATTTACAGTAGAATGGGTATGCTCAGTGGTTAATTTACTACTTACCTACTCTATGGTCAGAAATGTATAACCTGTGTGGCATTTGCAGTATAATTCCCCGCGAAGTGAAGCAGTGCCTGTTCACTGCGGTAAACAGGCTCTGTTTTACTGGTAAAATAGGACCCAGTCACCAATGCTTGGGAGGTGCAAACCCTCTCTAAAATGGACAGCATGGCTTATTAACGCTCACCCTTGGTCTTGAGTTGATACTCATGTTGTGGTCACGATTAGCCATTGTGCAAAAATGTGACCTTAAACACCAATGAATAAATAAATAATTTGCAGTGTAATGGATATGTTTAGTCGTTATTTCAGTTCTTACATGTTTGCATGTGAGTCTCATGTAACCAGCCTTAAATTTTTAGCATAATGGGAAGGTTTAGTTATTTTAGTTCACTTCTACTCTATTGTCTTGAATGTATCCTGTATATCCAGTGTGACATTTAAAGCATAATGGGTATGCTCGGTGGTTATTTCAGTAAATTGATCTTCATCTATGTGTTCTAAGTAATCAGCCTTTTATTTACAGTATAATGGGTATGTTTAGTGGTTATTTTTGAACTTACCTGCTCTATGGCCACAAATGTATCCTGTATAACCAGTGTTTCATTTGCAGTATAATAGGCATGTTTTGTGGTTATTTCAATTCTTTCCTACTTTGTTTGATGGTTTACTTTTCACCAGCCTGACATCTTTATAATGAATATGTTCATACTGGTTACTTAAGTTGGCTGGTGTATCTCATGTAACCAACCTGACATCTACGTTATAATTGCTGTATTTAGTTGTTATTTCCGTACTTTCCTGCAATGTTTCTAGGTGTATCCTGTGTAACCACCCTTCCATTTACAACAAAATGGGTATTTTAGTGGTTATTTTGGGCATACCTTCCCTATGCCCATGTGTTTTTAGTGTAATCAACATGACATTTTGGGTTTATTTCGTGGTTATTTCAGTTCTGACTGTATATTCACAGGTGTATCCTGAAAAACCAGAATGATATTTACAGTATAATGGTTACATTTAGTAGACATTTTGGTACTTCCTACTCACATTCAGAGGTATATCCTGTGTAATCAGCCCGAAATTTACTGTAGAATGAATATGTTTAGTGGTTATTTCAAAACTTACCTACTCTGTTACCTTGTGTATCCAGTGCAACCAGATTAATATTTTCGGTATAAGGAGTATATTTAGTAGTCAATTCTATATTTACCTACTCCACGTTCACATGTGTATCTTGTATAACCAGCCTAAGATTTGCATAACACTGTGTATGTTTTGTGGTTATTAATGTACTTGCCTTCTGTATGTTCACTTTGTTATCCTGCTTAAGATTTACATTAATATTTAGTAGTCACTGCAGTACTTCTACTCGTTCACAGGTGTATCATATGTAACCAACCCGACATGTACAGCATCATGGGCATGTTTAGTTATTTCAGTTCTTACATACTCTGTTTCAGGCTGTGTCCTGTCTAACCAGCCTGACATTTATGGTATAATGGGTATGTTTGGTGGTTATTTTTGTGGTTAACTACTTTATAGTCACAAATTTGTACTGTCAAACCAATGTGACATTCATAGTATAATTGGTATTTTTATTCGTTATTTCAGTACTTAACTACTTGTTGTTCACAATATATCCTGTATAACAAGCATGATATTTACAGTAGAATGGGTATGCTTAGTGGTTAATTTACTATTTACCTACTCTATGGTCAGAAATGTATAACCTGTGTGGCATTTGCAGTATTATTCCCCGCGGGAACCCCGGGAAGTGAAGCAGTGCCTGTTCACTGCGGTAAACAGGCTCTGTTTTACTGGTAAAATAGGACCCAGTCACCAATGCTTGGGAGGTGCAAACCCTCTCTAAAATGGACAGCATGGCTTATGAACGCTCACCCTTGGTCTTGGGTTGATACTCATGTTGTGGTAAGGATTAGCCATTGTGCAGAAATGTGACCTTAAACACCATTAAATAAATAAAAAAATAACTTGCAGTATAATGGGTATGTTTAGTCGTTATTTTGGTACTTACATGTTTGAATGTGAGTCTCATGTAACCAGCCTTAAATTTATAGTATAATGGGAAAGTTTAGTTATTTTAGTTCTTTTCTACTCTATTGTCTTGAATGTATCCTGTATATCCAGTGTGACATTTAAAGCATAATGGGTATGCTTGGTGGTTATTTTAGTAAATTGATCTTTATCTGTGAGTTCTGAGTAATCTGCCTTATATTTACAGTATTATGGGTATGTTTAGTGGTTATTTTAGAAATTACCTACTCTATGGCCACAAATGTATCTTGTATTACCAGTGTTACATTTGCAGTATAATAGGCATGTTTTGTGGTTATTCAATTCATTCCTACTTTGTTTGATGGTTTACTCCTTTTCACCAGCCTGACACCTTCTGTGTAATGAGTATGTTCATACTAGTTACTTAAGTTATTATCTATGTTTGGCTGGTGTATCTCATGTAACCCACCTGACATCTACGTTATAATTGCTGTATTTAGTGGTTATTTCCGTACTTTCCTGCAATGTTTCTAGGTGTATCCTGTGTAACCACCCTTCCATTTACAATAAAATGGGTATTTTAGTGGTTACTTTGGGCATACCTTCCCTATGTCCATGTGTTTTTAGTGTAATCAGCATGATATTTTGGGTTTATTTCATGGTTATTTCAGTTCTGACTGTATATTCACAGGTGTATCCTGAAAAACCAGAATGATATTTACAGTATAATGGGTACATTTAGTAGACATTTTGGTACTTTCTACTCACATTCAGAGGTATATCCTGTGTAATCAGCCCGAAATTTACCGTAAAATGAATATGTTTAGTGGTTATTTCAGAACTTACCTACTCTGTTACCTTGTGTATCCAATGTAACCAGATTGATATTTTCGGTATAATGAGTATATTTAGTAGTCATTTTTATATTTACCTACTCCATGTTCACATGTGTATCTCATATAACCAGCTTAAGATTTGCATAACTGTTCATGTTTTGTGGTTATATGAGGTATATCCAGTGTAATTAGCCCGAAATTTACTGTAAAATGAATATGTTTAGTGGTTATATCAAGACTTACCTACTCTGTTACTTTGTGTATTCTGTGTAACCAGATTGATATTTTCGTTATAAGGAGTATATTTGGCAGTCATTTCTATATTTAACTACTCCATGTTCACATGTGTATCTCGTATAACCAGCCTAAGATTTGTTTAACAATGTGTATGTTTTGTGGTTATTTCCGTACTTGTCTTCTGTATTTTTACTTTGTTGTCCTGCTTAAGAAGCATGACATTTACAGTAATATTTAGTAGTCACTGCAGTACTTCTACTCGTTCACAGGTGTATCCTGTGTAACCAACCTGACATGTACAGCATCATGGGTATGTTTGGTTTTTTCAGGACTTATGTACTCTGTTTCAAGCTGTGTCCTGTCTAACCACCCTGACATTTATGGTTTAATGGGTATGTTTGGTGGTTATTTTTGTGCTTAACTACTTTATAGTCACAAATTTATACTGTCAAACCATTGTGACATTCATCTTATAATTGTTATATTTTTATACTGTACCAATGACCCAGACTTAGCTGGTGCTAACTCCACAAAAACCAGGGCCAAACACAAATTTTGCCCCCCAATCCCCAAAATTTGCATCCAAAACAAAAAGAAATCATGTCCTAAAGGACCTCCATAGTACGACTCTACTGCGCATGCGCAGTGACGCAGTCGTCCCGAAATTGGCGCCAAATATCATTCTCTGTTTGGCCCTTCATCAGTCAACATCTCACTGATCTTTGTGCTTGTAAATCTCAGTTTAAAGGATGCCAGACACGTAATTCTTGGAGAAAATGTGATTCTAAGGAGGATAGAAGGAGGAGAGGAAAAAAGAAGTGGCAAAAAATAATCAGGGCTGTACTTAAAATTTTTTGTTAAAATTATGTTAAGTTGCCTATTTTCGAGGCAAACGCCTCTTGTTGTCATTCTTGCTAATTGTTGCACTGCTTATTCAGTGTTTCCTCTCCCCTAACCTTCTAAAGTCCCCCCTTGCAATTCTCCCATGCTTTTGGCATATTTTTGAGAAGTTTCATTTCTAAAATTTCCCTGGGAGAGTTGCTTGGTTACAGAATGTTTTCTGTTATTTTCCCCATAGTTACGTTTTCACCCATGGGTGTATAACGTTTGTGTTCTGCATCTTCCATCTGATGTTCTGCAGATTCTCCCCTGGGAGTCTCTGTTTTGCATCAGATAGAGTGTAATTGAGGACTGATTCCGGGCCAGTTTTGTCAGTGCCTGGAGTCATGTTTTCTTCTGTGTTTACACTGTTTGTTTTCATTGGCAACAGCCTTTTTTGAGGGGGGCTGTTTGCCTTTGAGGTAGTTTATCTCATTATAAGATACATTTATATTATCCGAAAGTGTCTCATTAATTATTTTATATAATTTTAAAATTTTTGACCACACTTTGCCATCGGATCCATCGGGGCTCAACGTTACTTTTCAGCAACTTGGGCTTCTCTGAAAAAATATTTTTTCAAAATTATTTTGTTTTGCAATTGTTTTTTCATTTATTAATGGATCATGTTATTATGTATCTTTGTGTCAGGGGTTTTTGCGAGTAACTAGGACTTATTGTTGTTCCTTCACAATGAAAGGAACTTGTTCAAATTGTAATAGGAAGAAATCTTCCTCTGACTTTCATGATTATTGCATAAATTGTAGTCAGTGTTCTCGCATTAATCCCTGTCCTGTATGTGAACATTGGGATGAGAAACATTGGAAACGTGTGTCACGATATGTTGTTTCTGGAGAAAGAGCGATGCCGGCTCTTTCTCCACAAGGTCACTCTACTCTCTCAGTTTCTATTTCAGAGGAACCAGAACAGGGTGATGTTTCCATGTTATCTTCTTCAAGTGTGCGTCCGTCGTCACAATTAAATACAGAGCTAGCGGCAAAAGTGCTCATGGAAATTAGACAAATGTCGTCCGCTAGCTCGCCCGGTGTAGCGTCCATTCACCGAATGGTTCGGCAGCCGGGTTCGTCCGATGCGGTCCAAGAGGAAATTTTGGGTGATGCGAGCACTATAAATATAATAGATGCACACCCAGTGACGGCGGATAGTGAACGAGAACGGAGGAAGCCTTTTAGTCCGGTTCCTAGCTCGTCCAGGTCCAGCCGGGCCGCGAGCGAGAGAGGCCCCTCTCTCGTACAACAACATCTGGGACCAGATGTTGTGGTACAAAATGTGTCTTTAGCGGAGCATACGTCCGTCGCTCGGGACGCTCCGTTGTATAAGCAGTCCGCAGAGACTGTTAAGGCTTCCTCTTCTCGCCGGCGCACACGACCGCACCTTGGCTGCGTGACCTCCGATATCTTGCCAGCTTCGCCGAGGAAGGATTATTCGGCGACCAGGTCACACCATCCGGCAGCCAGGGACTCGAGACCGATGGACTCCGGACGTTCGCATAGGAAAAGTATGCGGGAGCCATCCGATGCGGAGCTGCCCTCGGCAAAGCAGCGAAAGACCGCTCCTCCGCAGGTCTCGACGTCGGACATTCTAGTGCAGATAGCACAGCTTATCGCAGCATCCCAGCAGCCGACAGAGACGGTGTCGGATCGAGAATTATCCGACGGCGCTGGGTCGGTACGCTCCGCCGAAGCATCGGGGGCGGACGACCGGGAACATCGGGAGGTCCGACCGGATGGTGAAAGGGATACGGATGAATTGGAGCTATCCCTTTCGGAACAACACAAAGCTGCCGTAGACTTCATCCGGCACTTTCTTCCTCAAGTTGTTCCGTCGGGCCAGACTGCTGCGCTTCCGGACAGGAGAATTATAGCGTCATTGGACTCTGATTTTTTCGAGCGGTTCAGGGACATCGCTCCCGAGTTTCCGTCGCAGTCCAATAATGTTGCAAGAACATTTGAATTATTGAACGACGCTATTTTTAAACTTGCTTCCAGGACAGGGAAAGCAGGCTTCTTGTCCGCAAATACTCTCAACCTGCCTTTCATTAATGCAAGGAATAAATTCGACACGGCAGGTCAGGGTATACCGAGAGTTCCTCTGCGTATGGACGACGAGGCGGAAGACTTAGAGCTGTCATTACCGTCGTCAGCTTCTATTCCAACCGCAGTGTTGGAAACAGCTATTGCGTCTAACAGAGCCAATTTAGATGCCTTATCTTACGCAGATCACCTTACGAAGGCGTTATCACTGCGTCTTCAAGGGGAAGAGTTTCAGGATATACAATCCTCCTTAAGACTTCTTTCAAGGGCAGTAGCTTATTCCACGTGTAACTCCGCCCTTTCAGTGGCTAATCTGGAGTTGGTTAGACGTGACGCAGCCCTGTCTACATCCACACTAGTGGATTCTAAGGTGAAGAACTCTCTTAGAGTCGCTTCGGTCTCAGGAGATCTTCTCTTTGACGGCAAGCTTTCCGCTATTTATGATAATATTAAAAAGAAAGCTAGTGATTCTCTGTTGTTTAGATCCGCTCCTAAAAGGTCGGATTCAGCAGACACGAATAAGGCGGGCACTTCTGGGTCTTATCCGCCCAAGAGAGGTTCCTATAGAGGTTCCGGTGCGTCCTCTAGCTCTTATTCGAGAGACCGTCAGGATAGCGACTCTCGTTCGGGACGTCCTTCAGGCCGGGACAATCGGTCGGACGCCCCGAGGTCGACGAGGCGAGGTGCGGGTCGTGGAAGACGTGGTTTCTCCTACCGCAGGCCTCGCAGATCCAGGAGGTGATGGCTCAAACCTCTATCGCGTTCCGGTTGGCGGAAGGTTGTCGAGTTTTTCTCAAGAGTGGGCGTCGATTACGGACGACCCTTGGGTGAGAGGAGTGACTTCGGAAGGTCTAAAGATATCCTTCAAACGAAAGCCTCCATTAACTCGAAGTCCAAAGTGGACTCATCTTCCGTCAAACCCTCAGAAAAGAGACGCTCTGCTATCAGAGGTGCAGTCTCTTTTAATGAAGAACGCGGTAGAGGTCGTAGAAAACCAGGAATCGCTGGGATTCTACAGCCATCTGTTTCTGGTTCCGAAACCAGACGGCTCGTTCCGTCCAGTCATAGATTTGAGCTGGATAAACAAGCTGATCATCGCTCCGAAGTTTTATATGGAGACGATTCGATCGGTCAGAGCGAGTATTCGGGTGAACGATTATGCAACGAGCATAGATCTCAAAGATGCGTACTTTCACGTCATGGTACATCCGACATTCCGAAAGTATCTACGCTTCGCAGTCCTAGGAGTGGTGTATCAGTTCCGGGCCATGTGCTTCGGATTGAATCTAGCACCCTGGGCTTTCACTCGAGTAATGAACTCGGTAATGATTTACTTCCGAGCTCATTCGTCTGCGGTAACGTCGGCCTACCTGGACGACATTCTTCAGAGGTACGGCAACGAGTTAACGCTTCAGAACGATGTTCAGAATCTTCTTCTATTGCTCCGACGTCTCGGTTTCATAGTAAACGAGGAGAAGTCGGATCTGGTGCCGTCCAAGTCATTCACTCATCTGGGAATGAGCTTCGAGACGCACAACAATCTCGTTCGTCTGCCGTTAACCAGAGCGAAATTAGTCAGTTGTTACGCTCGCTATTGTCTAAATACAGACAAAGTCACAGCGAGAGAATTTATGAGACTGATAGGTCTGTGCGGAGCCGCTGCGGATCTCATTCCGATGGGACGGCTACGCACACGGCCTCTTCAAATTTTCTTGACTCAGAATTGGAGTGTGAAAATTCATTCGCTCGATGTAGACGTTCTCTTGTCAGATCAAGTGAAACAAGAGATTCAGACTTGGGCAAACATTCAGTGGTTAACTCAAGGAGTTCCGCTGCAGTTGCCGGATCCGAGTTTTACCATTATGACGGATGCCAGTCAAACAGGTTGGGGTGCATCATTAATCCCAACGGATTCGAGATGCCAGGGTCTTTGGGATCCGCAATTCCTGTGCAAGCACATAAACATCAAGGAAATGATGTCAATTTGGCTTGCGTTACGTCACTGGATGGACATTATTCACGATGCTCATGTCCAAATCCTATCCGACAATACGACAGTAGTGGCGTATATACGGAATCAGGGAGGCACTCATTCAGTTCCGTTGTTCAATCTAACGGAAAGAATCCTTCTGTTTGCGTTGGAACATCACGTTCTTCTTTCGGTCCGTCACATACCGGGTCGTCTGAATGTGCTAGCAGACTCCCTTTCTCGAAAGGGTCGCTTGTTGCCGTCGGAGTGGACTCTCAACAAACAAGTATTCAATCAGATTTGCTACCAATGGGAACGGCCAATGATAGACTTATTTGCGACACATCTCAACAATCAGTTGCAGACGTATGTGTCCCCGTGTCCGGATCCAAGAGCATTTGCTGTAGACGCTCTATCGATCCCTTGGGACGGAATGATAGGATATGCGTATCCTCCAGCGCCGTTAATTCAACAAGTATTGCTAAAGATAAAACAATCTCAATGCAAGATTCTGTTGGTAGCATCTCTGTCGCCACAGAGACCGTGGATAAATCTACTCAGGTGTCTGTTGTGGGACCTACCGCGGAAGCTCCCTCCACGAGAGGATCTTCTTTGGCAGGGGAAATCGCGCCAACTGCATCACAACCCGCAAGGTCTCAACCTTCACGTTTTTCCGTTGTGCGGTCCTTCTTGCATGGCAAGCACTTTACAGGACGAGCAGTGGACGCGATTTCTAACTGTAGGAGGACCTCCTCTTCGCTAAACTATGCGGCTAAGTGGAAGGTTTTCCGTCGTTGGTGTAGGGATCATTCTGTTGATATATTTGATCCCTCTATACCAGACATTGCTAACTTTCTAGTATACTTGTTTGACGAAATCAAACTGCAACCGGTTACTATAAAGGGTTATAGATCTATGTTATCTGATACCTATGCACATCATGATAGTTTACAAATTGGATCTAATGTCTCTTTATCGAAATTGGTTAGAAACTTTTCGATAAATAGACCCAGAACTCTTAGATTAATTCCTAAGTGGAATTTAGCTTGGGTTCTCCTTAAATTAAAGGAAAAGCCATTTGAACCTCTTGGGACAGTAGATTTCAAATTCTTATCTTATAAGACAGCTTTTCTCTTAGCTTTCTCTTCTGCCAGAAGAGTCAGTGAGCTTCATGCACTATCGGTGGATGATTCTCATTATCGTAGTGTTGGGAACACTATCACCTTCACTACTAACGTCGGTTTTTTAGCTAAGAATCAGGCTCCTAATAAATATCCGGAACCTATTGTTATTAAGGCTCTTCCGTCTTCAGACGGGCGTAGGCCTTTACTCTGTCCTGTTAGAGCACTACGTATCTATAAACAGAGATCTCAGTTCATCAGAAAGGGACGGAAACGTTTCTTTCTGTCTTTGATGCCTAATAGAAAGGACATTTCAGTCCATTCTATTGCTAGATGGATTCAGTTAACTATCCGTACTGCGTATGAAGATTTATCTTCTTCTCAGCAGTCTGTGCTTAAGATTTCTGCTCATGAAGTAAGAGCTCTTTCTACTTCCTGGGCTTATGCTAATAGTGTTGCTATTACAGATTTAATGAAGGCTGCTTATTGGTCTCAGCCATCCACATTTACTAATTTTTATCTCAGAAATATTGAGTCCATTTCTGGAGACCTGCATTGTTTAGGTCCGTTATCTGTTGCTCAGAATGTCGTCCACTAAACAGTTGCAACTATAGTTATGCAGGCTTTCTGTTCCGGCAGTGACTCCGTCCGGCTGCCCTCTTCGCTCTGGGCTATTTGACCCAGGGCAAGGGGAAGGGGGGGGGGCGGGTGTTCCCTTAGGTCACCTGCTTTATAGTGAAAAGCAAGGGAATGCCTCCTCCAAGACAGTATTTCTGAGTCGCTTCCGGGATGGTTTTAAAGTGTAATATTAATGTTTAATTTCATTCATGTCTTATTTTTAAAGTGTAGCTCGGTGTGAAGCATTTGTATATGTCAAGTGTCAAACGGGCTTTAATATACAATACTCGGACACTTTTAAATGATTATAAAGAGTCTCAATTCTCTGGACTACTTTATTTATTGGCTTGTTTTAATAATAATTAGTATAAAGGTTATACTGGATATTAATAGAGAACATGAATGTTATTGTGCTCAATTATTAAGGGTAGTGTATCTTTCTAATTTAAATATTAAATAAGAAAGATACATGTAAAGCCTAATACTCCTTTTCTCCTTAAGGGGTTATCTCTTTATTTTATAATTGAGCTTATTGGATTTTCCTCTATGTCCTAGGCCCTCCAGCCTGTTTACTATTCAGCTAAGTCTGGGTCATTGGTACAGTATAAAAATGTTAAAAAATTTATAGTAATTTATATATTTTTTATACTTACCAATGACCCAGACGGGGATGGCCCTCCCTGAGTTGGGAACTCTTGCCTCCCCGCTGAGTACATAGCGCTGACCAGGCACTGCCAGTAAGAATGATATTTGGCGCCAATTTCGGGACGACTGCGTCACTGCGCATGCGCAGTAGAGTCGTACTATGGAGGTCCTTTAGGACATGATTTCTTTTTGTTTTGGATGCAAATTTTGGGGATTGGGGGGCAAAATTTGTGTTTGGCCCTGGTTTTTGTGGAGTTAGCACCAGCTAAGTCTGGGTCATTGGTAAGTATAAAAAATATATAAATTACTATAAATTTTTTAACTTTTAGTGATTATTTCAGTACTTAACTACTTGTTGTTCACAATATATCCTGTATAACAAGCATGATATTTACAGTAGAATGGGTATGCTTAGTGGTTAATTTACTACTTACCTACTCTATGGTCAGAAATGTATAACCTGTGTGGCATTTGCAGTATAATTCCCCGCGGGAACCCCGGGAAGTGAAGCAGTGACTGTTCACTGCGGTAAACAGGCTCTGTTTTACTGGTAAACTAGGACACAGTCACCAATGCTTGGGAGGTGCAAACCCTCTCTAAAATGGACAGCATGGCTTATGAACGCTCACCCTTGGTCTTGAGTTGATACTCATGTTGTGGTCATGATTAGACATTGTGCGAAAATGTGACCTTAAACACCAATAAATAAATAAATAAATAATTTGCCATATAATGGGTATGTTTAGTCATTATTTCAGTACTTACATGTTTGCATGTGAGTCTCATGTAACCAGCCTTTAATTTATAGTATAATGGGAAGGTTTAGTTATTTTAGTTCTTTCCTACTCTATTGTCTTGAATGTATCCTGTATATCCAGTGTGACTTTTAAAGCATAATGGGTATGCTTGGTGGTTATTTCAGTAAATTGATCTTGATCTGTGAGTTCGGAGTAATCAGCCTTATATTTACAGTATTATGGGTATGTTTAGTGGTTATTTTAGAAATTACCTACTCTCTTGCCACAAATGTGTCTTGTATTACCAGTGTTACATTTGCAGTATAATAGGCATGTTTTGTGGTTATTCAATTCTTTCCTACTTTGTTTGATGGTTTACTCCTTTTCACCAGCCTGACACCTTCTGTATAATGACTATGTTCATACTGGTTACTTGAGTTATCTATGATGACTGGTGTATCTCATGTAACCAACCTGACATCTACGTTATTATTGCTATATTTAGTGATTATTTCCATACTTTCCTGCAATGTTTCTAGGTGTATCCTGTGTAACCACCCTTCCATTTACAATAAAATGGGTATGTTAGTGGTTATTTTGGGCATACCTTCCCTATGTCCATGTGTTTTTAGTGTAATCAACATGATATTTTGGGTTTATTTTGTGGTTATTTCAGTTCTGACTGTATATTCACAGGTGTATCCTGAAAAAGCAGAATGATATTTACAGTATAATGGGTACATTTAGTAGACATTTTGGTACTTTCTACTCTCATTCAGAGGTATATCCTGTGTAATCAGCCTGAAATTTACTGTAAAATGAATATGTTTAGTGGTTATTTCAAGACTTACCTACTCTGTTGCTTTGTGTATCCTGTGTAACCAGATTGATATTTTCGGTATAAGGAATATATTTAGTAGTCATTTCTATATTTACCTACTCCATGTTCACATGTGTATCTCATATAACCAGCCTAAGATTTGCATAACATTGTGTATGTTTTGTGGTTATTTCCGTACTTGCCTTCTGTATGTTCACTTTGTTGTCCTGCTTAAGAAGCATGACATTTACAGTAATATTTAGTAGTCACTGCAGTAGTTCTACTCGTTCACAGGTGTATCCTGTGTAACCAACCCGACATGTACAGCATCATGGGCTTGTTTAGTTATTTCAGTACTTATGTACTGTGCTTCAAGCTGTGTCCTGTCTAACCAGCCTGACATTTATGGTTTAATAGGTGTGTTTGGTGGTTATTTTCGTGCTTAAGTACTTTATAGTCACAAATTTATACTGTCAAACCATTGTGACATTCATAGTATAATTGGTATTTTTAGTGGTTATTTCAGTACTTAACTACTTGTTGTTCACAATATATCCTGTATAACAAGCATGATATTTACAGTAGAATGGGTATGCTTAGTGGTTAATTTACTACTTACCTACTCTATGGTCAGAAATGTATAACCTGTGTGGCATTTTCAGGATAATTCCCCGCGGGAACCCCGGGAAGTGAAGCAGTGCCTGTTCACTGCGGTAAACAGGCTCTGTTTTACTGGTAAAATAGGACCCGTCACCAATGCTTGGGAGGTGCAAACCCTCTCTAAAATGGACAGCATGGCTTATTAACGCTCACCCTTGGTCTTGAGTTGATACTCATGTTGTGGTCACGATTAGCCATTGTGCAAAAATGTGACCTGAAACACCAATAAATACATAAACAAATAATTTCCAGTATAATTTATATGTTTAGTCATTTTCTCAGTACCAACATGTTTACATGTGAGTCTCATGTAACCAGCCTTAAATTTTTAGTATAATGGGAAGGTTTAGTTATTTTAGTTCTTTCCTACTCTATTGTCTTGAATGTATCCTGTATATCCAGTGTGACTTTTAAAGCATAATGGGTATGCTTGGTGGTTATTTCAGTAAATTTTTACTGCGGTAAACCAGTTCCGCTTTACTAGTAAAATAGGACCCAGTCACCAATGCTTGGGGTGAAAGTCCTCTAAAATGGGCAACATGTTGATCAACGATTCACTATCCTTGACTTCATCGCCATGTTATGTCACGATTAGTCATTGTGCATAAATATGTGACGTTAACCACCACCAACAAACAAACAAACAAACAATTTCAGTAAATTGATCTTCATCTGTGTGTTCTGAGTAATCAGCCTTTTATTTACAGTATAATGGGTATGTTTAGTGGTTACTTTAGAACTTACCTGCTCTATGGCTACAAATCTATCCTGTATAACCAGTTTTACATTTGCAGTATTATAGGCATGTTTTGTGGTTATTTCAATTCTTTCCTACTTTGTTTGATGGTTTACACCTTTTCTCCAGCCTTACACCTTCTGTATAATGAGTATGTTCATACTGGTTACTTAAGTTATTATCTATGTTGGCTGGTGTATCTCATGTAACCAACCTGACATCTACGTTATAATTGCTATATTTAGTGGTTATTTCCATACATTCCTGCAATGTTTCTAGGTGTATCCTGTGTAAGCACCCTTCCATTTACCATAAAATGGGTATTTTAGTGGTTATTTTGGGCATACCTTCCCTATGACCATGTGTTTTTAGTGTAATCAGCATGATATTTTGGGTTTATTTCGTGGTTATTTCAGTTCTGACTGTATATTCACAGGTGTTTCCTGAAAAACCAGAATGATATTTACAGTATAATGGGTACATTTAGTAGACATTTTGGTACTTTCTACTCACATTCAGAGGTATATCCTGTGTAATCAGCCCGAAATTTACTGTAAAATGAATATGTTTAGTGGTTATTTCAAGACTTACCTACTCTGTTACCTTGTGTATCCTGTGTAACCAGATTGATATTTTTCGTATAAGGAATATATTTAGTAGTCATTTCTATATTTACCTACTCCATGTTCACATGTGTATCTCATATAACCAGCCTAAGATTTGCATAACAATGTGTATGTTTTGTGGTTATTTCCGTACTTGCCTTCTGTATGTTCACTTTGTTGTCCTGCTTAAGAAGCATGACATTTACAGTAATATTTAGTAGTCACTGCAGGACTTCTACTCGTTCACAGGTGTATCCTTTGTAACCAACCCGACATGTACATCATCATGGGCATGTTTAGTTATTTCAGTACTTACGTACTCTGTTTCAGGCTGTGTCCTGTCTTACCAGCCTGACATTTATGGTATAATGGGTATGTTTGGTGGTTATTTTTGTGCTTAACTACTTTATAGTCACAAATTTGTACTGTCAAACCATTGTGACATTCATAGTATGATTGGGATTTTTAGTGGTTATTTCAGTAGTTAACTACTTGTTGTTCACAATATATCCTGTATAACAAGCATGATATTTACAGTATAATGGGTATGCTTAGTGGTTAATTTACTACTTACCTACTCTATGGTCAGAAATGTTTAACCTGTGTGGCATTTGCATTATAATTCCCCGCGGGAACCCCGGGAAGTGAAGCAGTGTCTGTTCACTGCGGTAAACAGGCTCTGTTTTACTGGTAAAATAGGACCCAGTCCCCAATGCTTGGGAGGTGCAAACCCTCTCTAAAATGGACAGCATGGCTTATTAACGCTCACCCTTGGTCTTGAGTTGATACTCATGTTGTGGTCACGATTAGCCATTGTGCAAAAATGTGACCTTGAACACCAATAAATAAATAAATAAATAATTTGCAGTATAATGGGTATGCTTAGTCGTTATTTCAGTACTTACATGTTTGCATGTGGGTCTCATGTAACCAGCCTTAAATTTATAGTATAATGGGAAGGTTTACTTATTTTAGTTGTTTCCTACTCTATTGTCTTGAATGTATCCTGTATATCCAGTGTGACTTTTAAAGCATAATGGGTATGCTTGGTGGTTTTTTCAGTAAATTGATCTTCATCTGTGAGTTCTGAGTAATCAGCCTTATATTTACATTATAATGGGTATGTTTAGTGGTTATTTGATACCTCACCTGCTGTTTGGCCACAAATGTATCCTGTATAACTAGTGTGACATTTCCAGTATAATAGACATGTTTTGTGGTTATTTCAATTCTTTCCTTTTTTGTTTGATGGTTTACTCCTTTTCACCAGCCTGACATTTTCTGTATAATGACTATGTTCATACTGGTTACTTAAGTTATTATCTATGTTGGCTGGTGTATCTCATGTAACCAACCTGACATCTACGTTTTAATTGCTATATTTAGTGGTTATTTCCATACTTTCCTGCAATGTTTCTAGGTGTATCCTGTGTAACCACCCTTCCATTTACAATAAAATGGGTATTTTAGTGGTTATTTTGGGCATACCTTCCCTATGTCCATGTGTTTTTAGTGTAATCAGCATGATATTTTGGGTTTATTTCGTGGTTATTTCAGCTCTGACTGTATATTCACAGGTGTATCCTGAAAAACCAGAATGATATTTACAGTATAATGGGTACATTTAGTAGACATTTTGGTACTTTCGACTCACATTCAGAGGTATATCCCTGTGTAATCAGCCCGAAATTTACTGTAAAATGAATATGTTTAGTGGTTATTTCAAGACTTACATACTCTGTTACCTTGTGTATCCTGTGTAACCAGATTGATATTTTCGGTATAAGGAATATATTTAGTAGTCATTTCTATATTTATCTACTCCATGTTCACATGTGTATCTCATATAACCAGCCTAAGATTTGCATAACAATGTGTATGTTTTGTGGTTATTTCCGTACTTGCCTTGTGTATGTTCACTTTGTTGTCCTGCTTAAGAAGCATGACATTTACAGTAATATTTAGTAGTCACTGCAGTACTTCTACTCGTTCACAAGTGTATCCTTTGTAACCAACCCAACATGTACATCATCATTGGCATGTTTAGTTATTTCAGTACTTACGTACTCTGTTTCAGGCTGTGTCCTGTCTTACCAGCCTGACATTTATGGTATAATGGGTATGTTTGGTGGTTATTTTTGTGCTTAACTACTTTATAGTCACAAATTTGTGCTGTCAAACCATTGTGACATTCATAGTATGATTGGGATTTTTAGTGGTTATTTCAGTAGTTAACTACTTGTTGTTCACAATATATCCTGTATAACAAGCATGATATTTACAGTAGAATGGGTACGCTTAGTGGTTAATTTACTACTTACCTACTCTATGGTCAGAAATGTATAACCTGTGTGGCATTTTCAGGATAATTTCCTGCAGGAACCCCGGGAAGTGAAGCAGTGCCTGTTCACTTCAGTAAACAGGCTCTGTTTTACTGGTAAAATACAACCCAGTCACCAATGCTTGGGAGGTGCAAACCCTCTCTAAAATGGACAGCATGGCTTATTAACGCTCACCCTTGGTCTTGAGTTGATACTCATGTTGTGGTCACGATTAGCCATTGTGCAAAAATGTGACCTTAAACACCAATAAATACATAAACAAATAATTTCCAGTATAATTTATATGTTTAGTCATTATATCAGTACCAACATGTTTGCATGTGAGTCTCATGTAACCAGCCTTAAATTTTTAGTATAATGGGAAGGTTTAGTTATTTTAGTTCTTTCCTACTCTATTGTCTTGAATGTATCCTGTATATCCAGTGTGACTTTTAAAGCATAATGGGTATGCTTGGTGGTTATTTCAGTAAATTGATCTTGATCTGTGAGTTCGGAGTAATCAGCCTTATATTTACAGTATTATGGGTATGTTTAGTGGTTATTTTAGAAATTACCTACTCTCTGGCCACAAATGTATCTTGTATTACCAGTGTTACATTTGCAGTATAATAGGCATGTTTTGTGGTTATTCAATTCTTTCCTACTTTGTTTGATGGTTTACTCCTTTTCACCAGCCTGACACCTTCTGTATAATGACTATGTTCATACTGGTTACTTGAGTTATCTATGTTGGCTGGTGTATCTCATGTAACCAACCTGACATCTACGTTATAATTGCTATATTTAGTGATTATTTCCATACTTTCCTGCAATGTTTCTAGGTGTATCCTGTGTAAGCACCCTTCCATTTACCATAAAATGGGTATTTTAGTGGTTATTTTGGGCATACCTTCCCTATGACCATGTGTTTTTAGTGTAATCAGCATGATATTTTGGGTTTATTTCATGGTTATTTCAGTTCTGACTGTATATTCACAGGTGTTTCCTGAAAAACCAGAATGATATTTACAGTATAATGGGTACATTTAGTAGACATTTTGGTACTTTCTACTCACATTCAGAGGTATATCCTGTGTAATCAGCCCGAAATTTACTGTAAAATGAATATGTTTAGTGGTTATTTCAAGACTTACCTACTCTGTTACCTTGTGTATCCTGTGTAACCAGATTGATATTTTTCGTATAAGGAATATATTTAGTAGTCATTTCTATATTTACCTACTCCATGTTCACATGTGTATCTCATATAACCAGCCTAAGATTTGCATAACAATGTGTATGTTTTGTGGTTATTTCCGTACTTGCCTTCTGTATGTTCACTTTGTTGTCCTGCTTAAGAAGCATGACATTTACAGTAATATTTAGTAGTCACTGCAGGACTTCTACTCGTTCACAGGTGTATCCTTTGTAACCAACCCGACATGTACATCATCATGGGCATGTTTAGTTATTTCAGTACTTACGTACTCTGTTTCAGGCTGTGTCCTGTCTTACCAGCCTGACATTTATGGTATAATGGGTATGTTTGGTGGTTATTTTTGTGCTTAACTACTTTATAGTCACAAATTTGTACTGTCAAACCATTGTGACATTCATAGTATGATTGGGATTTTTAGTGGTTATTTCAGTAGTTAACTACTTGTTGTTCACAATATATCCTGTATAACAAGCATGATATTTACAGTATAATGGGTATGCTTAGTGGTTAATTTACTACTTACCTACTCTATGGTCAGAAATGTTTAACCTGTGTGGCATTTGCATTATAATTCCCCGCGGGAACCCCGGGAAGTGAAGCAGTGTCTGTTCACTGCGGTAAACAGGCTCTGTTTTACTGGTAAAATAGGACCCAGTCCCCAATGCTTGGGAGGTGCAAACCCTCTCTAAAATGGACAGCATGGCTTATTAACGCTCACCCTTGGTCTTGAGTTGATACTCATGTTGTGGTCACGATTAGCCATTGTGCAAAAATGTGACCTTGAACACCAATAAATAAATAAATAAATAATTTGCAGTATAATGGGTATGCTTAGTCGTTATTTCAGTACTTACATGTTTGCATGTGGGTCTCATGTAACCAGCCTTAAATTTATAGTATAATGGGAAGGTTTACTTATTTTAGTTGTTTCCTACTCTATTGTCTTGAATGTATCCTGTATATCCAGTGTGACTTTTAAAGCATAATGGGTATGCTTGGTGGTTTTTTCAGTAAATTGATCTTCATCTGTGAGTTCTGAGTAATCAGCCTTATATTTACATTATAATGGGTATGTTTAGTGGTTATTTGAGACCTCACCTGCTGTTTGGCCACAAATGTATCCTGTATAACTAGTGTGACATTTCCAGTATAATAGACATGTTTTGTGGTTATTTCAATTCTTTCCTTTTTTGTTTGATGGTTTACTCCTTTTCACCAGCCTGACATTTTCTGTATAATGACTATGTTCATACTGGTTACTTAAGTTATTATCTATGTTGGCTGGTGTATCTCATGTAACCAACCTGACATCTACGTTTTAATTGCTATATTTAGTGGTTATTTCCATACTTTCCTGCAATGTTTCTAGGCGTATCCTGTGTAACCACCCTTCCATTTACAATAAAATGGGTATTTTAGTGGTTATTTTGGGCATACCTTCCCTATGTCCATGTGTTTTTAGTGTAATCAGCATGATATTTTGGGTTTATTTCGTGGTTATTTCAGCTCTGACTGTATATTCACAGGTGTATCCTGAAAAACCAGAATGATATTTACAGTATAATGGGTACATTTAGTAGACATTTTGGTACTTTCGACTCACATTCAGAGGTATATCCCTGTGTAATCAGCCCGAAATTTACTGTAAAATGAATATGTTTAGTGGTTATTTCAAGACTTACATACTCTGTTACCTTGTGTATCCTGTGTAACCAGATTGATATTTTCGGTATAAGGAATATATTTAGTAGTCATTTCTATATTTATCTACTCCATGTTCACATGTGTATCTCATATAACCAGCCTAAGATTTGCATAACAATGTGTATGTTTTGTGGTTATTTCCGTACTTGCCTTGTGTATGTTCACTTTGTTGTCCTGCTTAAGAAGCATGACATTTACAGTAATATTTAGTAGTCACTGCAGTACTTCTACTCGTTCACAAGTGTATCCTTTGTAACCAACCCAACATGTACATCATCATTGGCATGTTTAGTTATTTCAGTACTTACGTACTCTGTTTCAGGCTGTGTCCTGTCTTACCAGCCTGACATTTATGGTATAATGGGTATGTTTGGTGGTTATTTTTGTGCTTAACTACTTTATAGTCACAAATTTGTGCTGTCAAACCATTGTGACATTCATAGTATGATTGGGATTTTTAGTGGTTATTTCAGTAGTTAACTACTTGTTGTTCACAATATATCCTGTATAACAAGCATGATATTTACAGTAGAATGGGTACGCTTAGTGGTTAATTTACTACTTACCTACTCTATGGTCAGAAATGTATAACCTGTGTGGCATTTTCAGGATAATTTCCTGCAGGAACCCCGGGAAGTGAAGCAGTGCCTGTTCACTTCAGTAAACAGGCTCTGTTTTACTGGTAAAATACAACCCAGTCACCAATGCTTGGGAGGTGCAAACCCTCTCTAAAATGGACAGCATGGCTTATTAACGCTCACCCTTGGTCTTGAGTTGATACTCATGTTGTGGTCACGATTAGCCATTGTGCAAAAATGTGACCAAATAATTTCCAGTATAATTTATATGTTTAGTCATTATATCAGTACCAACATGTTTGCATGTGAGTCTCATGTAACCAGCCTTAAATTTTTAGTATAATGGGAAGGTTTAGTTATTTTAGTTCTTTCCTACTCTATTGTCTTGAATGTATCCTGTATATCCAGTGTGACTTTTAAAGCATAATGGGTATGCTTGGTGGTTATTTCAGTAAATTGATCTTGATCTGTGAGTTCGGAGTAATCAGCCTTATATTTACAGTATTATGGGTATGTTTAGTGGTTATTTTAGAAATTACCTACTCTCTGGCCACAAATGTATCTTGTATTACCAGTGTTACATTTGCAGTATAATAGGCATGTTTTGTGGTTATTCAATTCTTTCCTACTTTGTTTGATGGTTTACTCCTTTTCACCAGCCTGACACCTTCTGTATAATGACTATGTTCATACTGGTTACTTGAGTTATCTATGTTGGCTGGTGTATCTCATGTAACCAACCTGACATCTACGTTATAATTGCTATATTTAGTGATTATTTCCATACTTTCCTGCAATGTTTCTAGGTGTATCCTGTGTAACCACCCTTCCATTTATGGGTATGTTAGTGGTTATTTTGGGCATACCTTCCCTATGTCCATGTGTTTTTAGTGTAATCAACATGATATTTTGGGTTTATTTTGTGGTTATTTCAGTTCTGACTGTATATTCACAGGTGTATCCTGAAAAACCAGAATGATATTTACAGTATAATGGGTACATTTAGTAGACATTTTGGTACTTTCTACTCTCATTCAGAGGTATATCCTGTGTAATCAGCCTGAAATTTACTGTAAAATGAATATGTTTAGTGGTTATTTCAAGACTTACCTACTCTGTTGCCTTGTGTATCCTGTGTAACCAGATTGATATTTTCGGTATAATGAGTATATTTAGTAGTCATTTTTATATTTACCTACTCCATGTTCACATGTGTATCTCATATAACCAGCTTAAGATTTGCATAACAATGTGTATGTTTTGTGGTTATTTCCGTACTTGCCTTCTGTATGTTCACTTTGTTGTCCTGCTTAAGAAGCATGACATTTACAGTAATATTTAGTAGTCACTGCAGTACTTCTACTCGTTCACAGGTGTATCCTTTGTAACCAACCCGACATGTACATCATCATGGGCATGTTTAGTTATTTCAGTAATTACGTACTCTGTTTCAGGCTGTGTCCTGTCTTACCAGCCTGACATTTATGGTATAATGGGTATGTTTGGTGGTTATTTTTGTGCTTAACTACTTTATAGTCACAAATTTGTACTGTCAAACCATTATGACATTCATACTATGATTGGAATTTTTAGTGGTTATTTCAGTAGTTAACTACTTGTTGTTCACAATATATCCTGTATAACAAGCGTGATATTTACAGTATAATGGGTATGGTTAGTGGTTAATTTACTACTTACCTACTCTATGGTCAGAAATGTATAACCTGTGTGGCATTTGCATTATAATTCCCCGTGGGAACCCCGGGAAGTGAAGCAGTGCCTGTTCACTGTGGTCAACAGGCTCTGTTTTACTGGTAAAATAGGACCCAGTCACCAATGCTTGGGAGGTGCAAACCCTCTCTAAAATGGACAGCATGGCTTATTAATGCTCACCCGTGGTCTTGAGTTGATACTCATGTTGTGGTCACGATTAGCCATCGTGCAAAAATGTGACCTTAAACACCAATGAATACATAAAAAAATAATTTCCAGTATAATTTATATGTTTAGTCATTATATCAGTACCAACATGTTTGCATGTGAGTCTCATGTAACCAGCCTTAAATTTTTAGTATAATGGGAAGGTTTAGTTATTTTAGTTCTTTCCTACTCTATTGTCTTGAATGTATCCTGTATATCCAGTGTGACTTTTAAAGCATAATGGGTATGCTTGGTGGTTATTTCAGTAAATTGATCTTCATCTGTGTGTTCTGAGTAATCAGCCTTTTATTTACAGTATAATGGGTATGTTTCGTGGTTATTTTAGAACTTACCTGCTCTATGGCTACAAATCTATCCTGTATAACCAGTTTTACATTTGCAGTATAATAGGCATGTTTTGTGGTTATTTCAATTCTTTCCTACTTTGTTTGATGGTTTACACCTTTTCACCAGCCTTACACCTTCTGTATAATGAGTATGTTCATACTGGTTACTTAAGTTATTATCTATGTTGGCTGGTGTATCTCATGTAACCAACCTGACATCTACGTTATAATTGCTATATTTAGTGGTTATTTCCATACTTTCCTGCAATGTTTCTAGGTGTATCCTGTGTAACCACCCTTCCATTTACAATAAAATGGGTATTTTAGTGGTTATTTTGGGCATACCTTCCCTATGTCCATGTGTTTTTAGTGTAATCAGCATGATATTTTGGGTTTATTTCGTGGTTATTTCAGCTCTGACTGTATATTCACAGGTGTATCCTGAAAAACCAGAATGATATTTACAGTATAATGGGTACATTTAGTAGACATTTTGGTACCTTCTACTCACATTCAGAGGTATATCCTGTGTAATCAGCCCGAAATTTACTGTAAAATGAATATGTTTAGTGGTTATTTCAAGACTTACCTACTCTGTTACCTTGTGTATCCTGTGTAACCAGATTGATATTTTCGGTATAAGGAATATATTTAGTAGTCATTTCTATATTTAACTACTCCATGTTCACATGTGTATCTCATATAACCAGCCTAAGATTTGCATAAGAATGTGTATGTTTTGTGGTTGTTTCCGTACTTGCCTTCTGTATGTTCACTTTGTTGTCCTGCTTAAGAAGCATGACATTTACAGTAATATTTAGTAGTCACTGCAGTACTTCTACTCGTTCACAGGTGTATCCTTTGTAACCAACCTGACATGTACATCATCATGGGCATGTTTAGTTATTTCAGTACTTACGTACTCTGTTTCAGGCTGTGTCCTGTCTTACCAGCCTGACATTTATGGGATAATGGGTATGTTTGGTGCTTATTTTTGTGCTTAACTACTTTATAGTCACAAATTTGTTCTGTCAAACCATTGTGACATTCATAGTATGATTGGGATTTTTAGTGGTTATTTCAGTAGTTAACTACTTGTTGTTCACAATATATCCTGTATAACAAGCGTGATATTTACAGTATAATGGGTATGCTTAGTGGTTAATTTACTACTTACCTACTCTATGGTCAGAAATGTATAACCTGTGTGGCATTTGCATTATAATTCCCCGCGGGAACCCCGGGAAGTGAAGCAGTGCCTGTTCACTGCGGTAAACAGGATCTGTTTTACTGGTAAAATAGGACCCAGTCACCAATGCTTGGAAGGTGCAAACCCTCTCTAAAATGGGCAACATGGCTTATTAACCCTCATCCTTGGTCTTGAGTTGATACTCATGTTGTGGTCACGATTAGCCATTGTGCAAAAATGTGACTTTGAACACCAATAAATAAATAAATAAATAAATAATTTGCAGTATAATGGGTATGTTTAGTCGTTATTTCAGTACTTACATGTTTGCATGTGAGTCTCATGTAACCAGCCTTAAATTTATAGTATAATGGGAAGGTTTAGTTATTTTAGTTCTTTCCTACTCTATTGTCTTGAATGTATCCTGCATATCCAGTGTGACTTTTAAAGCATAATGGGTATGCTTGGTGGTTATTTCAGTAAATTGATCTTCATCTGTGGGTTCTGAGTAATCAGCCTTATATTTACAGTATTATGGGTATGTTTAGAGGTTATTTTAGAAATTACCTACTCTATGGCCACAAATGTATCTTGTATTACCAGTGTTACATTTGCAGTATAATAGGCATGTTTTGTGGTTATTCAATTCATTCCTACTTTGTTTGATGGTTTACTCCTTTTCACCAGCCTGACACCTTCTGTGTAATGAGTATGTTCATACTAGTTACTTAAGTTATTATCTATGTTTGGCTGGTGTATCTCATGTAACCCACCTGACATCTACGTTATAATTGCTGTATTTAGTGGTTATTTCCGTACTTTCCTGCAATGTTTCTAGGTGTATCCTGTGTAACCACCCTTCCATTTACAATAAAATGGGTATTTTAGTGGTTACTTTGGGCATACCTTCCCTATGTCCATGTGTTTTTAGTGTAATCAGCATGATATTTTGGTTTATTTCGTGGTTATATCAGTTCTGACTGTATATTCTCAGGTGTATCCTGAAAAACCAGAATGATATTTACAGTATAAAGGGTACATTTAGTAGACATTTTGGTACTTCCTTCTCACATTCAGAGGTATATCCTGTGTAATCAGCCCGAAATTTACCGTAAAATGAATATGTTTAGTGGTTATTTCAGAACTTACCTACTCTGTTACCTTGTGTATCCAATGTAACCAGATTGATATTTTCGGTATAATGAGTATATTTAGTAGTCATTTTTATATTTACCTACTCCATGTTCACATGTGTATCTCATATAACCAGCTTAAGATTTGCATAACTGTTCATGTTTTGTGGTTATATGAGGTATATCCTGTGTAATCAGCCCGAAATTTACTGTAAAATGAATATGTTTAGTGGTTATATCAAGACTTACCTACTCTGTTACTTTGTGTATTCTGTGTAACCAGATTGATATTTTCGTTATAAGGAGTATATTTGGCAGTCATTTCTATATTTAACTACTCCATGTTCACATGTGTATCTCATATAACCAGCCTAAGATTTGTATAACAATGTGTATGTTTTGTGGTTATTTCCGTACTTGCCTTCTGTATTTTTACTTTGTTGTCCTGCTTAAGAAGCATGACATTTACAGTAATATTTAGTAGTCACTGCAGTAGTTCTACTCATTCACAGGTGTATCCTGTGTAACCAACCTGACATGTACAGCATCATGGGTATGTTTGGTTTTTTCAGGACTTATGTACTCTGTTTCAAGCTGTGTCCTGTCTAACCAGCCTGACATTTATGGTTTAATGGGTATGTTTGGTGGTTATTTTTGTGCTTAACTACTTTATAGTCACAAATTTATACTGTCAAACCATTGTGACATTCATCTTATAATTGTTATTTTTAGTGGTTATTTCAGTACTTAACTACTTGTTGTTCACAATATATCCTGTATAACAAGCATGATATTTACAGTAGAATGGGTATGCTTAGTGGTTAATTTACTACTTACCTACTCTATGGTCAGAAATGTATAATCTGTGTGGCATTTGCAGTATAATTCCCCGCGGGAACCCCGGGAAGTGAAGCAGTGACTGTTCACTGCGGTAAACAGGCTCTGTTTTACTGGTAAACTAGGACACAGTCAACAATGCTTGGGAGGTGCAAACCCTGTCTAAAATGGACAGCATGGCTTATGAACGCTCACCCTTGGTCTTGAGTTGATACGCATGTTGTGGTCATGATTAGACATTGTGCAAAAATGTGACCTTAAACACCAATAAATAAATAAATAAATAATTTGCCATATAATGGGTATGTTTAGTCATTATTTCAGTACTTACATGTTTGCATGTGAGTCTCATGTAACCAGCCTTAAATTTATAGTATAATGGGAAGGTTTAGTTATTTTAGTTCTTTCCTACTCTATTGTCTTGAATGTATCCTGTATATCCAGTGTGACTTTTAAAGCATAATGGGTATGCTTGGTGGTTATTTCAGTAAATTGATCTTGATCTGTGAGTTCGGAGTAATCAGCCTTATATTTACAGTATTATGGGTATGTTTAGTGGTTATTTTAGAAATTACCTACTCTCTTGCCACAAATGTATCTTGTATTACCACTGTTACATTTGCAGTATAATAGGCATGTTTTTGTTTTGTGGTTATTCAATTCTTTCCTACTTTGTTTGATGGTTTACTCCTTTTCACCAGCCTGACACCTTCTGTGTAATGAGTATGTTCATACTAGTTACTTAAGTTATTATCTATGTTTGGCTGGTGTATCTCATGTAACCCACCTGACATCTACGTTATAATTGCTGTATTTAGTGGTTATTTCCGTACTTTCCTGCAATGTTTCTAGGTGTATCCTGTGTAACCACCCTTCCATTTACAATAAAATGGGTATTTTAGTGGTTACTTTGGGCATACCTTCCCTATGTCCATGTGTTTTTAGTGTAATCAGCATGATATTTTGGTTTATTTCGTGGTTATATCAGTTCTGACTGTATATTCTCAGGTGTATCCTGAAAAACCAGAATGATATTTACAGTATAAAGGGTACATTTAGTAGACATTTTGGTACTTCCTTCTCACATTCAGAGGTATATCCTGTGTAATCAGCCCGAAATTTACCGTAAAATGAATATGTTTAGTGGTTATTTCAGAACTTACCTACTCTGTTACCTTGTGTATCCAATGTAACCAGATTGATATTTTCGGTATAATGAGTATATTTAGTAGTCATTTTTATATTTACCTACTCCATGTTCACATGTGTATCTCATATAACCAGCTTAAGATTTGCATAACTGTTCATGTTTTGTGGTTATATGAGGTATATCCTGTGTAATCAGCCCGAAATTTACTGTAAAATGAATATGTTTAGTGGTTATATCAAGACTTACCTACTCTGTTACTTTGTGTATTCTGTGTAACCAGATTGATATTTTCGTTATAAGGAGTATATTTGGCAGTCATTTCTATATTTAACTACTCCATGTTCACATGTGTATCTCGTATAACCAGCCTAAGATTTGTATAACAATGTGTATGTTTTGTGGTTATTTCCGTACTTGCCTTCTGTATTTTTACTTTGTTGTCCTGCTTAAGAAGCATGACATTTACAGTAATATTTAGTAGTCACTGCAGTAGTTCTACTCGTTCACAGGTGTATCCTGTGTAACCAACCTGACATGTACAGCATCATGGGTATGTTTGGTTTTTTCAGGACTTATGTACTCTGTTTCAAGCTGTGTCCTGTCTAACCAGCCTGACATTTATGGTTTAATGGGTATGTTTGGTGGTTATTTTTGTGCTTAACTACTTTATAGTCACAAATTTATACTGTAAAACCATTGTGACATTCATCTTATAATTGTTATTTTTAGTGGTTATTTCAGTACTTAACTACTTGTTGTTCACAATATATCCTGTATAACAAGCATGATATTTACAGTAGAATGGGTATGCTTAGTGGTTAATTTACTACTTACCTACTCTATGGTCAGAAATGTATAACCTGTGTGGCATTTGCATTATAATTCCCCGCGGGAACCCAGGGAAGTGAAGCAGTGCCTGTTCACTGCGGTAAACAGGCTCTGTTTTACTGGTAAAATAGGACCCAGTCACCAATGCTTGGGAGGTGCAAACCCTCTCTAAAATGGACAACATGGCTTATTAACGCTCATCCTTGGTCTTGAGTTGATACTCATGTTGTGGTCACGATTAGCCATTGTGCAGAAATGTGACCTTGAACACCAATAAATAAATAAATAAATAAATAAATAATTTGCAGTATAATGGGTATGTTTAGTCGTTATTTCAGTACTTACATGTTTGCATGTGAGTCTCATGTAACCAGCCTTAAATTTATAGTATAATGGGAAGGTTTAGTTATTTTAGGTCTTTCCTACTCTATTGTCTTGAATGTATCCTGCATATCCAGTGTGACTTTTAAAGCATAATGGGTATGCTTGGTGGTTATTTCAGTAAATTGATCTTCATCTGTGGGTTCTGAGTAATCAGCCTTATATTTACAGTATTATGGGTATGTTTAGTGGTTATTTTAGAAATTACCTACTCTACTTCCACAAATGTATCTTGTATTACCAGTGTTACATTTGCAGTATAATAGGCATGTTTTGTGGTTATTCAATTCATTCCTACTTTGTTTGATGGTTTACTCCTTTTCACCAGCCTGACACCTTCTGTGTAATGAGTATGTTCATACTAGTTACTTAAGTTATTATCTATGTTTGGCTGGTGTATCTCATGTAACCCACCTGACATCTACGTTATAATTGCTGTATTTAGTGGTTATTTCCGTACTTTCCTGCAATGTTTCTAGGTGTATCCTGTGTAACCACCCTTCCATTTACAATAAAATGGGTATTTTAGTGGTTACTTTGGGCATACCTTCCCTATGTCCATGTGTTTTTAGTGTAATCAGCATGATATTTTGGTTTATTTCGTGGTTATTTCAGTTCTGACTGTATATTCACAGGTGTATCCTGAAAAACCAGAATGATATTTACAGTATAATGGGTACATTTAGTAGACATTTTGGTACTTCCTACTCACATTCAGAGGTATATCCTGTGTAATCAGCCCGAAATTTACCGTAAAATGAATATGTTTAGTGGTTATTTCAGAACTTACCTACTCTGTTACCTTGTGTATCCAATGTAACCAGATTGATATTTTCGGTATAATGAGTATATTTAGTAGTCATTTTTATATTTACCTACTCCATGTTCACATGTGTATCTCATATAACCAGCTTAAGATTTGCATAACTGTTCATGTTTTGTGGTTATATGAGGTATATCCTGTGTAATCAGCCCGAAATTTACTGTAAAATGAATATGTTTAGTGGTTATATCAAGACTTACCTACTCTGTTACTTTGTGTATTCTGTGTAACCAGATTGATATTTTCGTTATAAGGAGTATATTTGGCAGTCATTTCTATATTTAACTACTCCATGTTCACATGTGTATCTCGTATAACCAGCCTAAGATTTGTATAACAATGTGTTTGTTTTGTGGTTATTTCCGTACTTGCCTTCTGTATTTTTACTTTGTTGTCCTGCTTAAGAAGCATGACATTTACAGTAATATTTACTAGTCACTGCAGTACTTCTACTCGTTCACAGGTGTATCCTGTGTAACCAACCTGACATGTACAGCATCATGGGTATGTTTGGTTTTTTCAGGACTTATGTACTCTGTTTCAAGCTGTGTCCTGTCTAACCAGCCTGACATTTATGGTTTAATGGGTATGTTTGGTGGTTATTTTTGTGCTTAACTACTTTATAGTCACAAATTTATACTGTCAAACCATTGTGACATTCATCTTATAATTGTTATTTTTAGTGGTTATTTCAGTACTTAACTACTTGTTGTTCACAATATATCCTGTATAACAAGCATGATATTTACAGTAGAATGGGTATGCTTAGTGGTTAATTTACTACTTACCTACTCTATGGTCAGAAATGTATAACCTGTGTGGCATTTGCAGTATAATTCCCCGCGGGAACCCCGGGAAGTGAAGCAGTGACTGTTCACTGCGGTAAACAGGCTCTGTTTTACTGGTAAACTAGGACACAGTCACCAATGCTTGGGAGGTGCAAACCCTCTCTAAAATGGACAGCATGGCTTATGAACGCTCACCCTTGGTCTTGAGTTGATACTCATGTTGTGGTCATGATTAGACATTGTGCGAAAATGTGACCTTAAACACCAATAAATAAATAAATAAATAATTTGCCATATAATGGGTATGTTTAGTCATTATTTCAGTACTTACATGTTTGCATGTGAGTCTCATGTAACCAGCCTTAAATTTATAGTATAATGGGAAGGTTTAGTTATTTTAGTTCTTTCCTACTCTATTGTCTTGAATGTATCCTGTATATCCAGTGTGACTTTTAAAGCATAATGGGTATGCTTGGTGGTTATTTCAGTAAATTGATCTTGATCTGTGAGTTCGGAGTAATCAGCCTTATATTTACAGTATTATGGGTATGTTTAGTGGTTATTTTAGAAATTACCTACTCTCTTGCCACAAATGTATCTTGTATTACCAGTGTTACATTTGCAGTATAATAGGCATGTTTTTGTTTTGTGGTTATTCAATTCTTTCCTACTTTGTTTGATGGTTTACTCCTTTTCACCAGCCTGACACCTTCTGTATAATGAGTATGTTCATACTGGTTACTTAAGTTATTATCTATGTTGACTGGTGTATCTCATGTAACCAACCTGACATCTACGTTATAATTGCTATATTTAGTGGTTATTTCCATACTTTCCTGCAATGTTTCTAGGTGTATCCTGTGTAACCACCCTTCCATTTACAATAAAATGGGTATGTTAGTGGTTATTTTGGGCATACCTTCCCTATGTCCATGTGTTTTTAGTGTAATCAACATGATATTTTGGGTTTATTTTGTGGTTATTTCAGTTCTGACTGTATATTCACAGGTGTATCCTGAAAAACCAGAATGATATTTACAGTATAATGGGTACATTTAGTAGACATTTTGGTACTTTCTACTCTCATTCAGAGGTATATCCTGTGTAATCAGCCTGAAATTTACTGTAAAATGAATATGTTTAGTGGTTATTTCAAGACTTACCTACTCTGTTGCCTTGTGTATCCTGTGTAACCAGATTGATATTTTCGGTATAAGGAATATATTTAGTAGTCATTTCTATATTTACCTACTCCATGTTCACATGTGTATCTCATATAACCAGCCTAAGATTTGCATAACAATGTGTATGTTTTGTGGTTATTTCCGTACTTGCCTTCTGTATGTTCACTTTGTTGTCCTGCTTAAGAAGCATGACATTTACAGTAATATTTAGTAGTCACTGCAGTACTTCTACTCGTTCACAGGTGTATCCTGTGTAACCAACCCGACATGTACAGCATCATGGGCATGTTTAGTTATTTCAGTACTTATGTACTGTGTTTCAAGCTGTGTCCTGTCTAACCAGCCTGACATTTATGGTTTAATAGGTATGTTTGGTGGTTATTTTCCTGCTTAAGTACTTTATAGTCACAAATTTATACTGTCAGACCATTGTGACATTCATAGTATAATTGGTATTTTTAGTGGTTATTTCAGTACTTAACTACTTGTTGTTCACAATATATCCTGTATAACAAGCATGATATTTACAGTAGAATGGGTACGCTTAGTGGTTAATTTACTACTTACCTACTCTATGGTCAGAAATGTATAACCTGTGTGGTATTTTCAGGATAATTCCCCGCGGGAACCCCGGGAAGTGAAGCAGTGCCTGTTCACTGCGGTAAACAGGCTCTGTTTTACTGGTAAAATAGGACCCAGTCACCAATGCTTGGGAGGTGCAAACCCTCTCTAAAATGGACAGCATGTCTTATTAACGCTCACCGTTGGTCTTGAGTTGATACTCATGTTGTGGTCACGTTTAGCCATTGTGCAAAAATGTGACCTTAAACACCAATAAATACATAAACAAATAATTTCCAGTATAATTTGTATGTTTAGTCATTATATCAGTACCAACATGTTTGCATGTGAGTCTCATGTAACCAGCCTTAAATTTTTAGTATAATGGGAAGGTTTAGTTATTTTAGTTCTTTCCTACTCTATTGTCTTGAATGTATCCTGTATATCCAGTGTGACTTTTAAAGCATAATGGGTATGCTTGGTGGTTATTTCAGTAAATTAATCTTCATCTGTGTGTTCTGAGTAATCAACCTTTTATTTACAGTATAATGGGTATGTTTAGTGGTTATTTTAGAACTTACCTGCTCTATGGCTACAAATCTATCCTGTATAACCAGTTTTACATTTGCAGTATAATAGGCATGTTTTGTGGTTATTTCAATTCTTTCCTACTTTGATGGTTTACACCTTTTCACCAGCCTTACACCTTCTGTATAATGAGTATGTTCATACTGGTTACTGAAGTTATTATCTATGTTGGCTGGTGTATCTCATGTAACCAACCTGACATCTACGTTATAATTGCTATATTTAGTGGTTATTTCCATACTTTCCTGCAATGTTTCTAGGTGTATCCTGTGTAACCACCCTTCCATTTACAATAAAATGGGTATTTTAGTGGTTACTTTGGGCATACCTTCCCTATGTCCATGTGTTTTTAGTGTAATCAGCATGATATTTTTGGTTTATTTCGTGGTTATTTCAGTTCTGACTGTATGTTCACAGGTGTATCCTGAAAAACCAGAATGATATTTACAGTATAAAGGGTACATTTAGTAGACATTTTGGTACTTTCTACTCTCATTCAGAGATATATCCTGTGTAATCAGCCCAAAATTTACTGTAAAATGAATATGTTTAGTGGTTATTTCAAGACTTACCTACTCTGTTACCTTGTGTATCCTGTGTAACCAGATTCATATTTTCGGTATAAGGAATATATTTAGTAGTCATTTCTATATTTACCTTCTCCATGTTCACATGTGTATCTCATATAACCGGCCTAAGATTTGCATAACAATGTGTATGTTTTGTGGTTATTTCCGTACTTGCCTTCTGTATGTTCACTTTGTTGTCCTGCTTAAGAAGCATGACATTTACAGTAATATTTAGAAGTCACTGCAGTACTTCTACTCGTTCACAGGTGTATCCTTTGTAACCAACCTGACATGTACATCATCATGGGCATGTTTAGTTATTTCAGTACTTACATACTCTGTTTCAGGCTGTGTCCTGTCTTACCAGCCTGACATTTATGGGATAATGGGTATGTTTGGTGGTTATTTTTGTGCTTAACTACTTTATAGTCACAAATTTGTACTGTCAAACCATTGTGACATTCATAGTATGATTGGGATTTTTAGAGGTTATTTCAGTAGTTAACTACTTGTTGTTCACAATATATCCTGTATAACAAGCATGATATTTACAGTATACTGGGTATGCTTAGTGGTTAATTTACTACTTACCTACTCTAGGGTCAGAAATGTATAACCTGTGTGGCATTTGCATTATAATTCCCCGCGGGAACCCAGGGAAGTGAAGCAGTGCCTGTTCACTGCGGTAAACAGGCTCTGTTTTACTGGTAAAATAGGACCCAGTCACCAATGCTTGGGAGGTGCAAACCCTCTCTAAAATGGACAACATGGCTTATTAACGCTCATCCTTGGTCTTGAGTTGATACTCATGTTGTGGTCACGATTAGCCATTGTGCAAAAATGTGACCTTGAACACCAATAAATAAATAAATAAATAAATAATTTGCAGTATAATGGGTATGTTTAGTCGTTATTTCAGTACTTACATGTTTGCATGTGAGTCTCATGTAACCAGCCTTAAATTTATAGTATAATGGGAAGGTTTAGTTATTTTAGGTCTTTCCTACTCTATTGTCTTGAATGTATCCTGCATATCCAGTGTGACTTTTAAAGCATAATGGGTATGCTTGGTGGTTATTTCAGTAAATTGATCTTCATCTGTCGGTTCTGAGTAATCAGCCTTATATTTACAGTATTATGGGTATGTTTAGTGGTTATTTTAGAAATTACCTACTCTATGGCCACAAATGTATCTTGTATTACCAGTGTTACATTTGCAGTATAATAGGCATGTTTTGTGGTTATTCAATTCATTCCTACTTTGTTTGATGGTTTACTCCTTTTCACCAGCCTGACACCTTCTGTGTAATGAGTATGTTCATACTAGTTACTTAAGTTATTATCTATGTTTGGCTGGTGTATCTCATGTAACCCACCTGACATATACGTTATAATTGCTGTATTTAGTGGTTATTTCCGTACTTTCCTGCAATGTTTCTAGGTGTATCCTGTGTAACCACCCTTCCATTTACAATAAAATGGGTATTTTAGTGGTTACTTTGGGCATACCTTCCCTATGTCCATGTGTTTTTAGTGTAATCAGCATGATATTTTGGTTTATTTCGTGGTTATTTCAGTTCTGACTGTATATTCACAGGTGTATCCTGAAAAACCAGAATGATATTTACAGTATAATGGGTACATTTAGTAGACATTTTGGTACTTCCTACTCACATTCAGAGGTATATCCTGTGTAATCAGCCCGAAATTTACCGTAAAATGAATATGTTTAGTGGTTATTTCAGAACTTACCTACTCTGTTACCTTGTGTATCCAATGTAACCAGATTGATATTTTCGGTATAATGAGTATATTTAGTAGTCATTTTTATATTTACCTACTCCATGTTCACATGTGTATCTCATATAACCAGCTTAAGATTTGCATAACTGTTCATGTTTTGTGGTTATATGAGGTATATCCTGTGTAATCAGCCCGAAATTTACTGTAAAATGAATATGTTTAGTGGTTATATCAAGACTTACCTACTCTGTTACTTTGTGTATTCTGTGTAACCAGATTGATATTTTCGTTATAAGGAGTATATTTGGTAGTCATTTCTATATTTAACTACTCCATGTTCACATGTGTATCTCGTATAACCAGCCTAAGATTTGTATAACAATGTGTTTGTTTTATGGTTATTTCCGTACTTGCCTTCTGTATTTTTACTTTGTTGTCCTGCTTAAGAAGCATGACATTTACAGTAATATTTAGTAGTCACTGCAGTACTTCTACTCGTTCACAGGTGTATCCTGTGTAACAAACCTGACATGTACAGCATCATGGGTATGTTTGGTTTTTTCAGGACTTATGTACTCTGTTTCAAGCTGTGTCCTGTCTAACCAGCCTGACATTTATGGTTTAATGGGTATGTTTGGTGGTTATTTTTGTGCTTAACTACTTTATAGTCACAAATTTATACTGTCAAACCATTGTGACATTCATCTTATAATTGTTATTTTTAGTGGTTATTTCAGTACTTAACTACTTGTTGTTCACAATATATCCTGTATAACAAGCATGACATTTACAGTAGAATGGGTATGCTTAGTGGTTAATTTACTACTTACCTACTCTATGGTCAGAAATGTATAACCTGTGTGGCATTTGCAGTATAATTCCCCGCGGGAACCCCGGGAAGTGAAGCAGTGACTGTTCACTGCGGTAAACAGGCTCTGTTTTACTGGTAAACTAGGACACAGTCACCAATGCTTGGGAGGTGCAAACCCTCTCTAAAATGGACAGCATGGCTTATGAACGCTCACCCTTGGTCTTGAGTTGATACTCATGTTGTGGTCATGATTAGACATTGTGCGAAAATGTGACCTTAAACACCAATAAATAAATAAATAAATAATTTGCCATATAATGGGTATGTTTAGTCATTATTTCAGTACTTACATGTTTGCATGTGAGTCTCATGTAACCAGCCTTAAATTTATAGTATAATGGGAAGGTTTAGTTATTTTAGTTCTTTCCTACTCTATTGTCTTGAATGTATCCTGTATATCCAGTGTGACTTTTAAAGCATAATGTGTATGCTTGGTGGTTATTTCAGTAAATTGATCTTGATCTGTGAGTTCGGAGTAATCAGCCTTATATTTACAGTATTATGGGTATGTTTAGTGGTTATTTTAGAAATTACCTACTCTCTTGCCACAAATGTATCTTGTATTACCAGTGTTACATTTGCAGTATAATAGGCATGTTTTTGTTTTGTGGTTATTCAATTCTTTCCTACTTTGTTTGATGGTTTACTCCTTTTCACCAGCCTGACACCTTCTGTATAATGAGTATGTTCATACTGGTTACTTAAGTTATTATCTATGTTGACTGGTGTATCTCATGTAACCAACCTGACATCTACGTTATAATTGCTATATTTAGTGGTTATTTCCATACTTTCCTGCAATGTTTCTAGGTGTATCCTGTGTAACCACCCTTCCATTTACAATAAAATGGGTATGTTAGTGGTTATTTTGGGCATACCTTCCCTATGTCCATGTGTTTTTAGTGTAATCAACATGATATTTTGGGTTTATTTTGTGGTTATTTCAGTTCTGACTGTATATTCACAGGTGTATCCTGAAAAACCAGAATGATATTTACAGTATAATGGGTACATTTAGTAGACATTTTGGTACTTTCTACTCTCATTCAGAGGTATATCCTGTGTAATCAGCCTGAAATTTACTGTAAAATGAATATGTTTAGTGGTTATTTCAAGACTTACCTACTCTGTTGCCTTGTGTATCCTGTGTAACCAGATTGATATTTTCGGTATAAGGAATATATTTAGTAGTCATTTCTATATTTACCTACTCCATGTTCACATGTGTATCTCATATAACCAGCCTAAGATTTGCATAACAATGTGTATGTTTTGTGGTTATTTCCGTACTTGCCTTCTGTATGTTCACTTTGTTGTCCTGCTTAAGAAGCATGACATTTACAGTAATATTTAGTAGTCACTGCAGTACTTCTACTCGTTCACAGGTGTATCCTGTGTAACCAACCCGACATGTACAGCATCATGGGCATGTTTAGTTATTTCAGTACTTATGTACTGTGTTTCAAGCTGTGTCCTGTCTAACCAGCCTGACATTTATGGTTTAATAGGTATGTTTGGTGGTTATTTTCCTGCTTAAGTACTTTATAGTCACAAATTTATACTGTCAGACCATTGTGACATTCGTAGTATAATTGGTATTTTTAGTGGTTATTTCAGTACTTAACTACTTGTTGTTCACAATATAACCTGTATAACAAGCATGATATTTACAGTAGAATGGGTACGCTTAGTGGTTAATTTACTACTTACCTACTCTATGGTCAGAAATGTATAACCTGTGTGGTATTTTCAGGATAATTCCCCGCGGGAACCCCGGGAAGTGAAGCAGTGCCTGTTCACTGCGGTAAACAGGCTCTGTTTTACTGGTAAAATAGGACCCAGTCACCAATGCTTGGGAGGTGCAAACCCTCTCTAAAATGGACAGCATGTCTTATTAACGCTCACCGTTGGTCTTGAGTTGATACTCATGTTGTGGTCACGTTTAGCCATTGTGCAAAAATGTGACCTTAAACACCAATAAATACATAAACAAATAATTTCCAGTATAATTTGTATGTTTAGTCATTATATCAGTACCAACATGTTTACATGTGAGTCTCATGTAACCAGCCTTAAATTTTTAGTATAATGGGAAGGTTTAGTTATTGTAGCTCTTTCCTACTCTATTGTCTTGAATGTATCCTGTATATCCAGTGTGACTTTTAAAGCATAATGGGTATGCTTGGTGGTTATTTCAGTAAATTAATCTTCATCTGTGTGTTCTGAGTAATCAACCTTTTATTTAGAGTATAATGGGTATGTTTAGTGGTTATTTTAGAACTTACCTGCTCTATGGCTACAAATCTATCCTGTATAACCAGTTTTACATTTGCAGTATAATAGGCATGTTTTGTGGTTATTTCAATTCTTTCCTACTTTGATGGTTTACACCTTTTCACCAGCCTTACACCTTCTGTATAATGAGTATGTTCATACTGGTTACTTAAGTTATTATCTATGTTGGCTGGTGTATCTCATGTAACCAACCTGACATCTACGTTATAATTGCTATATTTAGTGGTTATTTCCATACTTTCCTGCAATGTTTCTAGGTGTATCCTGTGTAACCACCCTTCCATTTACAATAAAATGGGTATTTTAGTGGTTACTTTGGGCATACCTTCCCTATGTCCATGTGTTTTTAGTGTAATCAGCATGATATTTTTGGTTTATTTCGTGGTTATTTCAGTTCTGACTGTATGTTCACAGGTGTATCCTGAAAAACCAGAATGATATTTACAGTATAAAGGGTACATTTAGTAGACATTTTGGTACTTTCTACTCTCATTCAGAGATATATCCTGTGTAATCAGCCCAAAATTTACTGTAAAATGAATATGTTTAGTGGTTATTTCAAGACTTACCTACTCTGTTACCTTGTGTATCCTGTGTAACCAGATTCATATTTTCGGTATAAGGAATATATTTAGTAGTCATTTCTATATTTACCTTCTCCATGTTCACATGTGTATCTCATATAACCGGCCTAAGATTTGCATAACAATGTGTATGTTTTGTGGTTATTTCCGTACTTGCCTTCTGTATGTTCACTTTGTTGTCCTGCTTAAGAAGCATGACATTTACAGTAATATTTAGAAGTCACTGCAGTACTTCTACTCGTTCACAGGTGTATCCTTTGTAACCAACCTGACATGTACATCATCATGGGCATGTTTAGTTATTTCAGTACTTACATCCTCTGTTTCAATCTGTGTCCTGTCTTACCAGCCTGACATTTATGGGATAATGGGTATGTTTGGTGGTTATTTTTGTGCTTAACTACTTTATAGTCACAAATTTGTACTGTCAAACCATTGTGACATTCATAGTATGATTGGGATTTTTAGAGGTTATTTCAGTAGTTAACTACTTGTTGTTCACAATATATCCTGTATAACAAGCATGATATTTACAGTATACTGGGTATGCTTAGTGGTTAATTTACTACTTACCTACTCTATGGTCAGAAATGTATAACCTGTGTGGCATTTGCATTATAATTCCCCGCGGGAACCCCGGGAAGTGAAGCAGTGCCTGTTCACTGCGGTAAACAGGCTCTGTTTTACTGGTAAAATAGGACCCAGTCACCAATGCTTGGGAGGTGGAAACCCTCTCTAAAATGGACAACATGGCTTATTAACGCTCATCCTTAGTCTTGAGTTGATACTCATGTTGTGGTCACGATTAGCCATTGTGCAAAAATGTGACCTTGAACACCAATAAATAAATAAATAAATAAATAATTTGCAGTATAATGGGTATGTTTAGTCGTTATTTCAGTACTTACATGTTTGCATGTGAGTCTCATGTAATCAGCCTTAAATTTATAGTATAATGGGAAGGTTTAGTTATTTTAGTTCTTTCCTACTCTATTGTCTTGAATGTATCCTGCATATCCAGTGTGACTTTTAAAGCATAATGGGTATGCTTGGTGGTTATTTCAGTAAATTGATCTTCATCTGTGGGTTCTGAGTAATCAGCCTTATATTTACAGTATTATGGGTATGTTTAGTGGTTATTTTAGAAATTACCTACTGTATGGCCACAAATGTATCTTGTATTACCAGTGTTACATTTGCAGTATAATAGGCATGTTTTGTGGTTATTCAATTCATTCCTACTTTGTTTGATGGTTTACTCCTTTTCACCAGCCTGACACCTTCTGTGTAATGAGTATGTTCATACTAGTTACTTAAGTTATTATCTATGTTTGGCTGGTGTATCTCATGTAACCCACCTGACATCTACGTTATAATTGCTGTATTTAGTGGTTATTTCCGTACTTTCCTGCAATGTTTCTAGGTGTATCCTGTGTAACCACCCTTCCATTTACAATAAAATGGGTATTTTAGTGGTTACTTTGGGCATACCTTCCCTATGTCCATGTGTTTTTAGTGTAATCAGCATGATATTTTGGTTTATTTCGTGGTTATTTCAGTTCTGACTGTATATTCACAGGTGTATTCTGAAAAACCAGAATGATATTTACAGTATAAAGGGTACATTTAGTAGACATTTTGGTACTTCCTTCTCACATTCAGAGGTATATCCTGTGTAATCAGCCCGAAATTTACCGTAAAATGAATATGTTTAGTGGTTATTTCAGAACTTACCTACTCTGTTACCTTGTGTATCCAATGTAACCAGATTGATATTTTCGGTATAATGAGTATATTTAGTAGTCATTTTTATATTTACCTACTCCATGTTCACATGTGTATCTCATATAACCAGCTTAAGATTTGCATAACTGTTCATGTTTTGTGGTTATATGAGGTATATCCTGTGTAATCAGCCCGAAATTTACTGTAAAATGAATATGTTTAGTGCTTATATCAAGACTTACCTACTCTGTTACTTTGTGTATTCTGTGTAACCAGATTGATATTTTCGTTATAAGGAGTATATTTGGCAGTCATTTCTATATTTAACTACTCCATGTTCACATGTGTATCTCGTATAACCAGCCTAAGATTTGTATAACAATGTGTATGTTTTGTGGTTATTTCCGTACTTGCCTTCTGTATTTTTACTTTGTTGTCCTGCTTAAGAAGCATGACATTTACAGTAATATTTAGTAGTCACTGCAGTACTTCTACTCGTTCACAGGTGTATCCTGTGTAACCAACCTGACATGTACAGCATCATGGGTATGTTTGGTTTTTTCAGGACTTATGTACTCTGTTTCAAGCTGTGTCCTGTCTAACCAGCCTGACATTTATGGTTTAATGGGTATGTTTGGTGGTTATTTTTGTGCTTAACTACTTTATAGTCACAAATTTATACTGTCAAACCATTGTGACATTCATCTTATAATTGTTATTTTTAGTGGTTATTTCAGTACTTAACTACTTGTTGTTCACAATATATCCTGTATAACAAGCATGATATTTACAGTAGAATGGGTATGCTTAGTGGTTAATTTACTACTTACCTACTCTATGGTCAGAAATGTATAACCTGTGTGGCATTTGCAGTATATTTCCCTGCGGGAACCCCGGGAAGTGAAGCAGTGACTGTTCACTGCGGTAAACAGGCTCTGTTTTACTGGTAAACTAGGACACAGTCACCAATGCTTGGGAGGTGCAAACCCTCTCTAAAATGGACAGCATGGCTTATGAACGCTCACCCTTGGTCTTGAGTTGATACTCATGTTGTGGTCATGATTAGACATTGTGCGAAAATGTGACCTTAAATACCAATAAATAAATAAATAAATAATTTGCCATATAATGGGTATGTTTAGTCATTATTTCAGTACTTACATGTTTGCATGTGAGTCTCATGTAACCAGCCTTAAATTTATAGTATAATGGGAAGGTTTAGTTATTTTAGTTCTTTCCTACTCTATTGTCTTGAATGTATCCTGTATATCCAGTGTGACTTTTAAAGCATAATGGGTATGCTTGGTGGTTATTTCAGTAAATTGATCTTGATCTGTGAGTTCGGAGTAATCAGCCTTATATTTACAGTATTATGGGTATGTTTAGTGGTTATTTTAGAAATTACCTACTCTATGGCCACAATTTAGTCATATTTAGTAGTCATTTCTATATTTACCTACTCCATGTTCACATGTGTATCTCATATAACCAGCCTAAGATTTGCATAACAATGTGTATGTTTTGTGGTTATTTCCGTACTTGCCTTCTGTATGTTCACTTTGTTGTCCTGCTTAAGAAGCATGACATTTACAGTAATATTTAGTAGTCACTGCAGTACTTCTACTCGTTCACAGGTGTATCCTTTGTAACCAACCCGACATGTACATCATCATGGGCATGTTTAGTTATTTCAGTACTTACGTACTCTGTTTCAAGCTGCGTCCTGTCTTACCAGCCTGACATTTATGGTATAATGGGTATGTTTGGTGGTTATTTTTGTGCTTAACTACTTTATAGTCACAAATTTGTACTGTCAAACCATTGTGACATTCATTGTATGATTGGGATTTTTAGTGGTTATTTCAGTAGTTAACTACTTGTTGTTCACAATATATCCTGTATAACAAGCGTGATATTTACAGTATAATGGGTATGCTTAGTGGTTAATTTACTACTTACCTACTCTATGGTCAGAAATGTATAACCTGTGTGGCATTTGCATTATAATTCCCTGCGGGAACCCCGGGAAGTGAAGCAGTGTCTGTTCACTGTGGTAAACAGGCTCTGTTTTACTTGTAAAATAGGACCCAGTCACCAATGCTTGGGAGGTGCAAACCCTCTCTAAAATGGACAACATGGCTTATTAACGCTCACCCTTGGTCTTGAGTTGATACTCATGTTGTGGTCACGATTAGCCATTGTGCAAAAATGTGACCTTGAACACCAATAAATAAATAAGTAAATAAATAATTTGCAGTATAATGGGTATGTTTAGTCGTTATTTCAGTACTTACATGTTTGCATGTGAGTCTCATGTAACCAGCCTTAAATTTATAGTATAATGGGAAGGTTTAGTTATTTTAGTTCTTTCCTACTCTATTGTCTTGAATGTATCCTGCATATCCAGTGTGACTTTTAAAGCATAATGGGTATGCTTGGTGGTTATTTCAGTAAATTGATCTTCATCTGTGGGTTCTGAGTAATCAGCCTTATATTTACAGTATTATGGGTATGTTTAGTGGTTATTTTAGAAATTACCTACTCTCTGGCCACAAATGTATCTGGTATTACCAGTGTTACATTTGCAGTATAATAGGCATGTTTTGTGGTTATTCAATTCATTCCTACTTTGTTTGATGGTTTACTCCTTTTCACCAGCCTGACACCTGTGTAATGAGTATGTTCATACTAGTTACTTAAGTTATTATCTATGTTTGGCTGGTGTATCTCATGTAACCCACCTGACATCTACGTTTTAATTGCTGTATTTTGTGGTTATTTCCGTACTTTACTGCAATGTTTCTAGGTGTATCCTGTGTAACCACCCTTCCATTTACAATACAATGGGTATTTTAGTGGTTACTTTGGGCATACCTTCCCTATGTCCATGTGTTTTCAGTGTAATCAGCATGATATTTTTGGTTTATTTCGTGGTTTTTTCAGTTCTGACTGTATATTCACAGGTGTATCCTGAAAAACCAGATTGATATTTACAGTATAAAGGGTACATTTAGTAGACATTTTGGTACTTCCTTCTCACATTCAGAGGTATATCCTGTGTAATCAGCCCGAAATTTACCGTAAAATGAATATGTTTAGTGGTTATTTCAGAACTTACCTACTCTGTTACCTTGTGTATCCAATGTAACCAGATTGATATTTTCGGTATAATGAGTATATTTAGTAGTCATTTTTATATTTACCTACTCCATGTTCACACGTGTATCTCATATAACCAGCTTAAGATTTGCATAACTGTTCATGTTTTGTGGTTATATGAGGTATATCCTGTGTAATCAGCCCGAAATTTACTGTAAAATGAATATGTTTAGTGGTTATATCAAGACTTACCTACTCTGTTACCTTGAGTATGCTGTGTAACCAGATTGATATTTTCGTTATAAGGAGTATATTTGGCAGTCATTTCTATATTTAACTACTCCATGTTCACATGTGTATCTCGTATAACCAGCCTAAGATTTGTATAACAATGTGTATGTTTTGTGGTTATTTCCGTACTTGCCTTCTGTATGTTCACTTTGTTGTCCTGCTTAAGAAGCATGACATTTGCAGTAATATTTAGTAGTCACTGCAGTAGTTCTACTCGTTCACAGGTGTACCCTGTGTAACCAACCCGACATGTACAGCATCATGGGATTGTTTAGTTATTTCAGTACTTATGTACTGTGTTTCAAGCTGTGTCCTGTCTAACCAGCCTGACATTTATGGTTTAATAGGTGTGTTTGGTGGTTATTTTCGTGCTTAAGTACTTTATAGTCACAAATTTATACTGTCAAACCATTGTGACATTCATAGTATGATTGGGATTTTTAGTGGTTATTTCAATAGTTAACTACTTGTTGTTGACAATATATCCTGTATAACAAGCATGATATTTACAGTATAATGGGTATGCTTAGTGGTTAATTTACTACTTACCTACTCTATGGTCAGAAATGTATAACCTGTGTGGCATTTGCATTATAATTCCCCGTGGGAACCCCGGGAAATGAAGCAGTGCCTGTTCACTGCGGTAAACAGGCTCTGTTTAACTGGTAAAATAGGACACAGTCACCAATGCTTGGGAGGTGCAAACCCTCTCTAAAATGGACAGCATGGCTTATGAACGCTCACCCTTGGTCTTGAGTTGATACTCATGTTGTGGTCATGATTAGACATTGTGCGAAAATGTGACCTTAAACACCAATAAATAAATAAATAAATAATTTGCCGTATAATGGGTATGTTTAGTCGTTATTTCAGTACTTACATGTTTGCATGTGAGTCTCATGTAACCAGTCTTAAATTTATAGTATAATGGGAAGGTTTAGTTATTTTAGTTCTTTCCTACTCTATTGTCTTGAATGTATCCTGTATATCCAGTGTGACTTTTAAAGCGTAATGGGTATGCTTGGTGGTTATTTCAGTAAATTGATCTTGATCTGTGAGTTCGGAGTAATCAGCCTTGTATTTACAGTATTATGGGTATGTTTAGTGGTTATTTTAGAAATTACCTACTCTCTGGCCACAAATTTATCTTGTATTACCAGTGTTACATTTGCAGTATAATAGGCATGTTTTGTGGTTATTCAATTCTTTCCTACTTTGTTTGATGGTTTACTCCTTTTCACCAGCCTGACGCCTTCTGTATAATGACTATGTTCATACTGGTTTCTTGAGTTATCTATGTTGGCTGGTGTATCTCATGTAACCCACCTGACATCTACGTTATAATTGCTATATTTAGTGATTATTTCCATACTTTCCTGCAACGTTTCTATGTGTATCCTGTGTAACCACCCTTCCATTTACAATAAATTGGGTATGTTAGTGGTTATTTTGGGCATACCTTCCCTATGTCCATGTGTTTTTTGTGTAATCAACATGATATTTTGGGTTTATTTTGTGGTTATTTCAGTTCTGACTGTATATTCACAGGTGTATACTGAAAAACCAGAATGATATTTACAGTATAATGGGTACATTTAGTAGACATTTTGGTACTTTCTACTCTCATTCAGAGGTATATCCTGTGTAATCAGCCTGAAATTTACTGTAAAATGAATATGTTTAGTGGTTATTTCAAGACTTACCTACTCTGTTGCCTTGTGTATCCTGTGTAACCAGATTGATATTTTCGGTATAAGGAATATATTTAGTAGTCATTTCTATATTTACCTACTCCATGTTCACATGTGTATCTCATATAACCAGTCTAAGATTTGCATAACAATGTGTATGTTTTGTGGTTATTTCCGTACTTGCCTTCTGTATGTTCACTTTGTTGTCCTGCTTAAGAAGCATGACATTTACAGTAATATTTAGTAGTCACTGCAGTACTTCTACTCGTTCACAGGTGTATCCTGTGTAACCAACCTGACATGTACAGCATCATGGGCATGTTTAGTTATTTCAGTACTTATGTACTGTGTTTCAAGCTGTGTACTGTCTAACCAGCCTGACATTTATGGTTTAATAGGTATGTTTGGTGGTTATTTTTCTGCTTAAGTACTTTATAGTCACAAATTTATACTGTCAAACCATTGTGACATTCATAGTATAATTGGTATTTTTAGTGGTTATTTCAGTACTCAATTGCTTGTTGTTCACAATATATCCTGTATAACAAGCATGATATTTACAGTAGAATGGGTACTCTTAGTGGTTAATTTACTACTTACCTACTCTATGGTCAGAAATGTATAACCTGTGTGGCATTTTAAGGATAATTCCCCGCGGGAACCCCGGGAATTGAAGCAGTGCCTGTTCACTGCGGTAAACAGGCTCTGTTTTACTGGTAAAATAGGACCCAGTCACCAATGCTTGGGAGGTGCAAACCCTCTCTAAAATGGACAGCATGGCTTATTAACGCTCACCCTTGGTCTTGAGTTGATACTCATGTTGTGGTCACGATTATCCATTGTGCAAAAATGTGACCTTAAACACCAATACATAAATAAATAATTTGCAGTATAATGGGTATGTTAAGTCGTTATTTCAGTACTTACATGTTTGCATGTGAGTCTCATGTAACCAGCCTTAAATTTTTAGTATAATGGGAAGGTTTAGTTATTTTAGTTCTTTCCTACTCTATTGTCTTGAATGTATCCTGTATATCCAGTGTGACTTTTAAAGCATAATGGGTATGCTTGGTGGTTATTTCAGTAAATTGATCTTTATCTGTGTGTTCTGAGTAATCAGCATTTTATTTACAGTATAATGGGTATGTTTAGTGGTTACTTTAGAACTTACCTGCTCTATGGCTACAAATCTATCCTGTATAACCAGTTTTACATTTGCAGTATAATAGGCATGTTTTATGGTTATTTCAATTCTTTCCTACTTTGTTTGATGGTTTACACCTTTTCTCCAGCCTTACACCTTCTGTATAATGAGTATGTTCATACTGGTTACTTAAGTTATTGTCTATGTTGGCTGGTGTATCTCATGTAACCCACCTGACATCTACGTTTTAATTGCTGTATTTAGTGGTTATTTCCGTACTTTCCTGCAATGTTTCTAGGTGTATCCTGTGTAACCACCCTTCCATTTACAATACAATGGGTATTTTAGTGGTTACTTTGGGCATACCTTCCCTATGTCCATGTGTTTTTAGTGTAATCAGCATGATATTTTTGGTTTATTTCGTGTTTTTTTCAGTTCTGACTGTATATTCACAGGTGTATCCTGAAAAACCAGATTGATATTTACAGTATAAAGGGTACATTTAGTAGACATTTTGGTACTTCCTTCTCACATTCAGAGGTATATCCTGTGTAATCAGCCCGAAATTTACCGTAAAATGAATATGTTTAGTGGTTATTTCAGAACTTACCTACTCTGTTACCTTGTGTATCCAATGTAACCAGATTGATATTTTCGGTATAATGAGTATATTTAGTAGTCATTTTTATATTTACCTACTCCATGTTCACATGTGTATCTCATATAACCAGCTTAAGATTTGCATAACTGTTCATGTTTTGTGGTTATATGAGGTATATCCTGTGTAATCAGCCCGAAATTTACTGTAAAATGAATATGTTTAGTGGTTATATCAAGTCTTAACTACTCTGTTACCTTGAGTATACTGTGTAACCAGATTGATATTTTCATTATAAGGAGTATATTTGGCAGTCATTTCTATATTTAACTACTCCATGTTCACATGTGTATCTCGTATAACCAGCCTAAGATTTGTATAACAATGTGTATGTTTTGTGGTTATTTCCGTACTTGCCTTCTGTATGTTCACTTTGTTGTCCTGCTTAAGAAGCATGACATTTACGGTAATATTTAGTAGTCACTGCAGTACTTGTACTCGTTCACAGGTGTATCCTGTGTCACCAACCTGACATGTACAGCATCATGGGTATGTTTGGTTTTTTCAGGACTTATGTACTCTATTTCAAGCTGTGTCCTGTCTAACCAGCCTGACATTTATGGTTTAATGTGTATGTTTGGTTTGTTATTTTTGTGCTTAACTACTTTATAGTCACAAAGTTATACTGTCAAACCATTGTGACATTCATCTTATAATTGTTATTTTTAGTGGTTATTTCAGTACTTAACTACTTGTTGTTCACAATATATCCTGTATAACAAGCGTGATATTTACAGTAGAATGGGTATGCTTAGTGGTTAATTTACTACTTACCTACTCTATGGTCAGAAATGTATAACCTGTGTGGCATTTGCATTATAATTCCCCGCAGGAACCCCGGGAAGTGAAGCAGTGCCTGTTCACTGCGGTAAACAGGCTCTGTTTTACTGGTAAAATAGGACCCAGTCACCAATGCTTGGGAGGTGCAAACCCTCTCTAAAATGGACAGCATGGCTTATTAACGCTCACCCTTGGTCTTGAGTTGATACTCATGTTGTGGTCACGATTAGCCATTGTGTAAAAATGTGACCTTGAACACCAATAAATAAATAAATAAATAATTTGCAGTATAATGGGTATGTTTAGTCGTTATTTCAGTACTTACATGTTTGCATGTGAGTCTCATGTAACCAGCCTTAAATTTATAGTATAATGGGAAGGTTTAGTTATTTTAGTTCTTTCCTACTCTATTGTCTTGAATGTATCCTGTATATCCAGTGTGACTTTTAAAGCATAATGGGTATGCTTGGTGGTTATTTCAGTAAATTGATCTTGATCTGTGAGTTCGGAGTAATCAGCCTTATATTTACAGTATTATGGGTATGTTTAGTGGTTATTTTAGAAATTACCTACTCTCTGGCCACAAATGTATCTTGTATTACCAGTGTTACATTTGCAGTATAATAGGCATGTTTTGTGGTTATTCAATTCTTTCCTACTTTGTTTGATGGTTTACTCCTTTTCACCAGCCTGACACCTTCTGTATAATGACTATGTTCATACTGGTTACTTGAGTTATCTATGTTGGCTGGTGTATCTCATGTAACCAACCTGACATCTACGTTATAATTGCTATATTTAGTGATTATTTCCATACTTTCCTGCAATGTTTCTAGGTGTATCCTGTGTAACCACCCTTCCATTTATGGGTATGTTAGTGGTTATTTTGGGCATACCTTCCCTATGTCCATGTGTTTTTAGTGTAATCAACATGATATTTTGGGTTTATTTTGTGCTTATTTCAGTTCTGACTGTATATTCACAGGTGTATCCTGTGTAACCACCCTTCCATTTACAATAAAATGGGTATTTTAGTGGTTATTTTGGGCATACCTTCCCTATGTTCATGTGTTTTTAGTGTAATCAGCATGATGTTTTGGGTTTATTTCGTGGTTTTTTCAGCTCTGACTGTATATTCACAGGTGTATCCTGAAAAACCAGAATGATATTTACAGTATAATGGGTACATTTAGTAGACATTTTGGTACTTTCTACTCTCATTCAGAGGTATATCCTGTGTAATCAGCCCGAAATTTACTGTAAAATGAATATGTTTAGTGGTTATTTCAAGACTTACCTACTCTGTTGCCTTGTGTATCCTGTGTAACCAGATTGATATTTTCGGTATATGGAATATATTTAGTAGTCATTTCTATATTTACCTACTCCATGTTCAAATGTGTATCTCATATAACCAGTCTAAGATTTGCATAACAATGTGTATGGTTTGTGGTTATTTCCGTACTTGCCTTCTGTATGTTCACTTTGTTGTCCTGCTTAAGAAGCATGACATTTACAGTAATATTTAGTAGTCACTGCAGTACTTCTACTCGTTCACAGGTGTATCCTGTGTAACCAACCCGACATGTACAGCATCATGGGCATGTTTAGTTATTTCAGTACTTATGTACTGTGTTTCAAGCTGTGTCCTGTCTAACCAGCCTGACATTTATGGTTTAATAGGTATGTTTGGTGGTTATTTTTGTGCTTAAGTACTTTATAGTCACAAATTTATACTGTCAGACCATTGTGACATTCATAGTATAATTGGTATTTTTAGTGGTTATTTCAGTATTTAATTGCTTGTTGTTCACAATATATCCTGTATAACAAGCATGATATTTACAGTAGAATGGGTACGCTTAGTGGTTAATTTACTACTTACCTACTCTATGGTCAGAAATGTATAACCTGTGTGGCATTTCAGGATAATTCCCCGCAGGAACCCCGGGAAGTGAAGCAGTGCCTGTTCACTGCGGTAAACAGGCTCTGTTTTACTGGTAAAATACGACCCAGTCACCAATGCTTGGGAGGTGCAAACCCTCTCTAAAATGGACAGCATGGCTTATTAACGCTCACACTTGGTCTTGAGTTGATACTCATGTTGTGGTCACGATTAGCCATTGTGCAAAAATGTGACCTTAAACACCAATAAATACATAAACAAATAATTTCCAGTATAATTTATATGTTTAGTCATTATATCAGTACCAACATGTTTGCATGTGAGTCTCATGTAACCAGCCTTAAATTTTTAGTATAATGGGAAGGTTTAGTTATTTTAGTTCTTTCCTACTCTATTGTCTTGAATGTATCCTGTATATCCAGTGTGACTTTTAAAGCATAATGGGTATGCTTGGTGGTTATTTCAGTAAATTGATCTTCATCTGTGTGTTCTGAGTAACCAACCTTTTATTTACAGTATAATGGGTATGTTTAGAGGTTACTTTAGAACTTACCTGCTCTATGGCTACAAATCTATCCTGTATAACCAGTTTTACATTTGCAGTATAATAGGCATGTTTTGTGGTTATTTCAATTCTTTCCTACTTTGTTTGATGGTTTACACCTTTTCACCAGCCTTACACCTTCTGTATAATGAGTATGTTCATACTGGTTACTTAAGTTATTATCTATGTTGGCTGGTGTATCTCATGTAACCAACCTGACATCTATTTTATAATTGCTATATTTAGTGGTTATTTCCATACTTTCCTGCAATGTTTCTAGGTGTATCCTGTGTAACCACCCTTCCATTTACAATAAAATGGGTATTTTAGTGGTTATTTTGGGCATACCTTCCCTATGTCCATGTGTTTTTAGTGTAATCAGCATGATATTTTGGGTTTATTTCGTGGTTATTTCAGCTCTGACTGTATATTCACAGGTGTATCCTGAAAAACCAGAATGATATTTACAGTATAATGGGTACATTTAGTAGACATTTTGGTACTTTCTACTCACATTCAGAGGTATATCCTGTGTAATCAGCCCGAAATTTACTGTAATATGAATATGTTTAGTGGTTATTTCAAGACTTACCTACTCTCTTACCTTGTGTATCCTGTGTAACCAGATTGATATTTTCGGTATAAGGAATATATTTAGTAGTCATTTCTATATTTACCTACTCTATGTTCACATGTGTATCTCATATAACCAGCCTAAGATTTGCATAACAATGTGTATGTTTTGTGGTTATTTCCGTACTTGCCTTCTGTATGTTCACTTTGTTGTCCTGCTTAAGAAGCATGACATTTACAGTAATATTTAGTAGTCACTGCAGTACTTCTACTCGTTCACAGGTGTATCCTTTTTAACCAACCCGACATGTACGTCATCATGGGCATGTTTAGTTATTTCAGTACTTACGTACTCTGTTTCAGGCTGTGTCCTGTCTTACCAGCCTGACATTATGGGATAATGGGTATGTTTGGTGGTTATTTTTGTGCTTAACTACTTTATTGTCACAAATTTGTACTGTCAAACCATTATGACATTCATAGTATGATTGGGATTTTTAGTGGTTATTTCAGTAGTTAACTACTTGTTGTTCACAATATATCCTGTATAACAAGCGTGATATCTACAGTATAATGGGTATGCTTAGTGGTTAATTTACTACTTACCTACTCTATGGTCAGAAATGTATAACCTGTGTGGCATTTGCATTATAATTCCCCGCGGGAACCCCGGGAAGTGAAGCAGTGCCTGTTCACTGCAGTAAACAGGCTCTGTTTTACTGGTAAAATAGGACCCAGTCACCAATGCTTGGGAGGTGCAAACCCTCTCTAAAATGGACAGCATGGCTTATTAACGCTCACCCTTGGTCTTGAGTTGATACTCATGTTGTGGTCACGATTAGCCATTGTGCAAAAATGTGACCTTGAACACCAATAAATAAATAAATAAATAATTTGCAGTATAATGGGTATGTTGAGTCGTTATTTCAGTACTTACATGTTTGCATGTGAGTCTCATGTAACCAGCCTTAAATTTATAGTATAATGGGAAGGTTTAGTTATTTTAGTTGTTTCCTACTCTATTGTCTTGAATGTATCCTGCATATCCAGTGTGACTTTTAAAGCATAATGGGTATGCTTGGTGGTTATTTCAGTAAATTGATCTTCATCTGTGGGTTCTGAGTAATCAGCCTTATATTTACAGTATCATGGGTATGTTTAGTGGTTATTTTAGAAATTACCTACTCTATGGCCACAAATGTATCTTGTAGTACCAGTGTTACATTTGCAGTATAATAGGCATGTTTTGTGGTTATTCAATTCATTCCTACTTTGTTTGATGGTTTACTCCTTTTCACCAGCCTGACACCTTCTGTGTAATGAGTATGTTCATACTAGTTACTTAAGTTATTATCAATGTTTGGCTGGTGTATCTCATGTAACCTCCCTGTGGGAACCCCGGGAAGTAAGCAGCACTTGTTTACTTTGGTAAACCAGTTCCGCTTTACTAGTAAAATAGGACCCAGTCACCAATGCTTGGGGTGAAAGTCCTCTAAAATGGGCAACATGTTGATCAACGATTGACTAAACTTGACTTCATCTCCATGTTGTGTCACGATTAGCCATGGTGCATAAATGTGTGACGTTAACCACCAACAAACAAACATCTCATGTAACCAACCTGACATCTACGTTATAATTGCTGTATTTAGTGGTTATTTCCGTACTTTCCTGCAATGTTTCTAGGTGTATCCTGTGTAACCACCCTTCCATTTACAATAAAATGGGTATTTTAGTGGTTACTTTGGGCATACCTTCCCTATGTCCATGTGTTTTTAGTTTAATCAGCATGATATTTTTGGTTTATTTCGTGGTTATTTCCGTTCTGACTGTATATTCACAGGTGTATCCTGAAAAACCAGAATGATATTTACAGTACAAAGGGTACATTTAGTAGACATTTTGGTACTTCCTTCTCACATTCAGAGGTATATCCTGTGTAATCAGCCCAAAATTTACCGTAAAATGAATATGTTTAGTGGTTATTTCAGAACTTACCTACTCTGTTACCTTGTGTATCCAATGTAACCAGATTGATATTTTCGGTATAATGAGTATATTTAGTAGTCATTTTTATATTTACCTACTCCATGTTCACATGTGTATCTCATATAACCAGCTTAAGATTTGCATAACTGTTCATGTTTTGTGGTTATATGAGGTATATCCTGTGTAATCAGCCCGAAATTTACTGTAAAATGAATATGTTTAGTGGTTGTATCAAGACTTACCTACTCTGTTACCTTGTGTATACTGTGTAACCAGATTGATATTTTCGTTATAAGGAGTATATTTGGCAGTCATTTCTATATTTAACTACTCCATGTTAGTGTCATGCGAATATGAAATTTTTTTCGACTCGAACATCGACTCGAATTTCCCCTTTGAATGTTCGATTCGGTCGAATATCGAATTCGAATACTATAATTACAAAAGAAACGTGTTACAAATACAAGACCCTGATTTTTAGATTTTCTTGTATATATTACATTAATTCCCTGGTATATTCATCCCATACATAACTATAAGTATAATAAGTAACATTGTAACTAGATCTAGGAATTCTGGGAAATGTAATGGAAATGAGAAATATTGAGAATGAACACGCGTCTTTTTGCTCGTTTTCGCTGGCCAGCGATATGGTAATGGCGGTCTGGAAACTACCATTAGACTTATCGCTGGTAGAGTTACTACTTCCCTTGGATCACTGAGAGAGTGATATTGACAGTCCGCTTATGAACGAATCGCAGCCATCAATGCGTGAATCTTTTGTGAGTCACAAAAGATTCACGCATTGATGGCTGCGATTCGTTCATAAGCGGACTGTCAATATCACTCTCTCAGTGGTCCAAGGGAAGTAACTCTACGAGCGATAAGTCTAATGGTAGTTTCCAGACCGCCATTACCATATCGCTTTGTGACGTTTTGTCATATAGATTTACAAGAAAGAAACGATATTTTTGACATAAATTAACACCAGGTTTAATCATTAACACTATTAATTAACATATTAAACAATTGCAAAAAGATGCGTTAGAGTCGTTAGACCTACACTTCCTACAGCCCTACTTGAACCTTTGAATCAGAGATATACCATAAGATCCGACTCTGAAAACTGAAATAAATTTAAAATCAAAGTGAGTTGGCCGAATCGCAATACAACTGTTACAACAACAAGAACGAAATGAGTCCATTGTCACTTTTTTAGTTCAACTACAGAAAAGTCATTCAATCAGGTCGCCGTTTTTTCTGGCCCAAATCAATGTGGCGGCGTTCTGTCTAGATAACCGATGTCTTCTATCTGTGATAGTGCAAGAACCCACCGAATTTACTCTTTCGGAGGAACAGTTGGTTGCTTGAATGGAAAACAAATCCCGAGCCACAGATGATAAAAGAGGGAAACTTCCTGCATTCTCACGCCAAAATTGTAAGGGGCTCTCATTTCTGTTAGCAACAGGGCAAACTGTGTACCCACTTAATTCGGCGGTTAAACGGGCTTCTTGATTCATCTGGGCACCCGACTCTGTTGAACAGCTCGAGCTTTGTATGTCTTTAAATATAGCATCCATCAAAGATGGATGCTTAGGGGATTTATCCGAGTCATCGACGCTAGCTTGCTGGGTGTGATGATGCGAAGAATCAGCACTCGGTTCGTCATCCTTGAGACAAGCTACGGAATCAACAATGTACCGCTTTGCAATGTCAAAGTTATCCTGCTTTATCAATGTCTTAAAGCGGGGGTCTAAAAATGTTGAGGCTAGCAGATAGCCTTGGCTGAGATCAAACCTCCCTTCTAATTCTGAAATTAGACCATCACGAAATGCCTTCGTACCATGTGAAGTTTGGGATGACAGCTCTCGTTTCAAGGTTTGAATACAGGGAAATATCATCGATATGCTGACAACAGTGTCCGCGCTAAGGATAGTTGTAGCCTCAGAAAGGGGTTTCAGTAGTGGCAGAACTGACTGTCTAATTTGATTTAAAGCCGACGATATGGGCGGTGGTGGCGAACTTGCACATTTTCTGTTCTGCTCACATTCTACCAATGCCATGGCTATGGGTGATGCGTTCTACTCACTCCATTCCAATAATGTACACGTGCTATTAAAGCGAGTTGACACGTCAAGGGGTGGGTCCGATTCAGAGAGGCCCGCTGCTAACTGGTGTTTATGTAAAGCGTGCAGCCCAACCGTTGATGAATTAAAGAATGTAGTTATTCTGTGTGTGGCATCTATCAGGTTCTTAACCATTGGTTGTTGCTTTAGATTTGAATTTATACACAGCTGTAGTTTATGGGATGCACAACCGTGCCATTTAACTTCCAATATTCTGGCAGTGGCAGGCATAGTGTTGGTTGTGTCTGTAGAAACGAACATAATGTCTTCCGGTAAAAGATCAAATTTCTCTAACTGATTTTTGACAACTGAAGCCGTAGCAGCCGTGGTATGATCGAGGTCCAGGTCTTCTAAGTTGACGACCGCGAGGCACCTCGAAATTAGCCTCCAACATTTATCAATGGCGTGAATAGTTATGACCAGATAATTAGTGTTATTATCGGCCTTCCAATGGTCGAAGGTAAGCGATTTTTTACAATCACCTGCATCTGATTTGATAATATCTCGAAGTTCCGACTCTGCTTTTTGGCACATATCAACCAGCCTTCTAGATAGTGACGATGGATGCGGGGGAATGTAACTGCCGTCTGTTAAAGTGCTGCATAGTTTTTGGAACCCTTTCCCAGCTACTAACTCAAATGGGCGCCCATCTGCCACCACAAAAGAAAGAACAGCCGCGTCATATTTACTTTTCATATTGCTGTCGATTTTTCTTCGTGTAAATGCGGTCATACTGGCTTGTTTCTTGGAGTGTGAGCCTGAGGTAGCTGTAGTTTGGGCTTGGCTATGGTCGACAATAGTACTGGGACGAGGCCTCTTAATACCCTGTCCCTGTGCTTTTCTAATTTTTTCATCATCTTCTTTTGCCTTGTCGTACAGCTCTGTGTTTTTTCAAATGCACCCACAGGTGACTAGTTGTCCCAGTAGATTGGACTTTGTAAATCGTGGAACATGTGTTACACTTATAGGTTCCCGATACTTTGTCAAGAGAAAAGTAGGAATGTATTATCGAGTGCGACATTTTCTATTGATACAGACGACAATAATCACCAAATGACGTATTTCGGTATTTGGGACGGTAGGTAAAAAACTCCGACCTGGAAACGACATAGCGTAACTCAACACAAACCGGAACATAACTGTGTGCCAGTGTGTGGCGTAAACGTAATTCCTCTTTATGTAGAATACATTATTAAACCCACACGTTCAAAGAAACAAGCCATACACCGATACACGGTCATACACCATACACGCTTCACATTTTCACGATTAGGATTTGACTTCGTAATTGAAATTTGAGAACCACAGATCAAGGCTACGTTCCTGTATATTGCACCATTTTGCACGCGATTGTTGTCGTTATCGTGGTGGAAATTTACGACATTAGAGATTGTTCGTCGTCGCTATATTCGAAATTGTTATATTCGGGTTTCAAATCGACTCGAACTCGACTCGAATTTAAATGTCGACTCGAATTCGACTCGAATTTTCGAATATTCGCATGACACTACTCCATGTTCACATGTGTATCTCGTATAACCAGCCTAAGATTTGTATAACAATGTCTATGTTTTGTGGTTATTTCCGTACTTGCCTTCTGTATGTTCACTTTGTTGTCCTGCTTAAGAAGCATGACATTTACAGTAATATTTAGTAGTCACTGCAGTACTTCTACTCGTTCACAGGTGTATCCTGTGTAACCAACCTGACATGTACAGCATCATGGGTATGTTTGGTTTTTTCAGGACTTATGTACTCTGTTTCAAGCTGTGTCCTGTCTAACCAGCCTGACATTTATGGTTTAATGGGTATGTTTGGTGGTTATTTTTGTGCTTAACTACTTTATAGTCACAAATTTATACTGTCAAACCATTGTGACATTCATCTTATAATTGTTATTTTTAGTGGTTATTTCAGTACTTAACTACTTGTTGTTCACAATATATCCTGTATAACAAGCGTGATATTTACAGTAGAATGGGTGCTTAGTGGTTAATTTACTACTTACCTACCCTATGGTCAGAAATGTATAACCTGTGTGGCATTTGCAGTATAATTCCCCGCGGGAACCCTGGGAAGTGAAACAGTGACTGTTCACTGCGGTAAACAGGCTCTGTTTTCCTGGTAAAATAGGACACAGTCACCAATGCTTGGGAGGTGCAAACCCTCTCTAAAATGGACAGCATGGCTTATGAACGCTCACCCTTGGTCTTGAGTTGATACTCATGTTGTGGTCATGATTAGACATTGTGTGAAAATGTGACCTTAAACACCAATAAATAAATAAATAAATAAATAATTTGCCATATAATGGGTATGTGTAGTCGTTATTTCAGTACTTACATGTTTGCATGTGAGTCTCATGTAACCAGCCTTAAATTTATAGTATAATGGGAAGGTTTAGTTATTTTAGTTCTTTCCTACTCTATTGTCTTGAATGTATCCTGTATATCCAGTGTGACTTTTAAAGCATAATGGGTATGCTTGGTGGTTATTTCAGTAAATTGATCTTGATCTGTGAGTTCGGAGTTATCAGCCTTATATTTACAGTATTATGGGTATGTTTAGTGGTTATTTTAGAAATTACCTACTCTCTGGCCACAAATGTATCTTGTATTACCAGTGTTACATTTGCAGTATAATAGGCATGTTTTGCGGTTATTCAATTCTTTCCTACTTTGTTTGATGGTTTACTCCTTTTCACCAGCCTGACACCTTCTGTATAATGACTATGTTCATACTGCTTACTTGAGTTATCTATGTTGGCTGGTGTATCTCATGTAACCAACCTGACATCTACGTTATAATTGCTATATTTAGTGATTATTTCCATACTTTCCTGCAATGTTTCTAGGTGTATCCTGTGTAACCACCCTTCCATTTATGGGTATGTTAGTGGTTATTTTGGGCATACCTTCCCTATGTCCATGTGTTTTTAGTGTAATCAACATGATATTTTGGGTTTATTTTGTGGTTATTTCAGTTCTGACTGTATATTCACAGGTGTATCCTGAAAAACCAGAATGATATTTACAGTATAATGGGTACATTTAGTAGACATTTTGGTACTTTCTACTCTCATTCAGAGGTATATCCTGTGTAATCAGCCTGAAATTTACTGTAAAATGAATATGTTTAGTGGTTATTTCAAGACTTACCTACTCTGTTGCCTTGTGTATCCTGTGTAACCAGATTGATATTTTCGGTATAAGGAATATATTTAGTAGTCATTTCTATATTTACCTACTCCATGTTCACATGTGTATCTCATATAACCAGTCTAAGATTTGCATAACAATGTGTATGTTTTGTGGTTATTTCCGTACTTGCCTTCTGTATGTTCACTTTGTTGTCCTGCTTAAGAAGCATGACATTTACAGTAATATTTAGTAGTCACTGCAGTACTTCTACTCGTTCACAGGTGTATCCTGTGTCACCAACCCGACATGTACAGCATCATGGGCATGTTTAGTTATTTCAGTACTTATGTACTGTGTTTCAAGCTGTGTCCTGTCTAACCAGCCTGACATTTATGGTTTAATAGGTATGTTTGGTGGTTATTTTTGTGCTTAAGTACTTTATAGTCACAAATTTATACTGTCAAACCATTGTGACATTCATAGTATAATTGGTATTTTTAGTGGTTATTTCAGTACTTAACTACTTGTTCACAATATATCCTGTATAACAAGCGTGATATTTACAGTATAATGGGTATGCTTAGTGGTTAATTTACTACTTACCTACTCTATGGTCAGAAATGTATAACCTGTGTGGCATTTGCAGTATAATTCCCCGTAGGAATCCCGGGAAGTGAAGCACTGCCTGTTCACTGTGGTAAACAGGCTCTGTTTTACTGGTAAAATGGGACCCAGTCACCAATGCTTGGGAGGTGCAAACCCTCTCTAAAATGGACAGCATGGCTTATTAACTCTCACCCTTGGTGTTGAGTTGATACTCATGTTGTGGTCACGATTAGCCATTGTGCAAAAATGTGACCTTAAACACCAATAAATATATAAATAATTTGCAGTGTAATGGGTATGTTTAGTCGTTATTTCAGTTCTTACATGTTTGCATGTGAGTCTCATGTAACCAGCCTTAGATTTATAGCATAATGGGAAGATTTAGTTATTTTAATTTTTTCCTACTCTATTGTCTTGAATGTATCCTGTATATCCAGTGTGACTTTTAAAGCATAATGGGTATGCTTGGTGGTTATTTCAGGAAATTGATCTTCATCTGTGTGTTCTGGGTAATCGGCCTTTTATTTACAGTATAATGGGTATGTTTATTGGTTACTTTAGAACTTACCTGCTCCATGGCCACAAATGTATCCTGTATAACCAGTTTTACATTTGCAGTATAATAGGCATCTTTTGTGGTTATTTCAATTCTTTCCTACTTTGTTCGATGATTTACTCCTTTTCACCAGCCTTATACCTTCTGTATAATGAGTATGTTCATTCTGGTTACTTAAGTTATTATCTATGTTGGCTGGTGTATCTCATGTAACCAACCTGACATCTACGTTATAATTGCTATATTTAGTGGTTATTTCCATACTTTCCTGCAATGTTTCTAGGTGTATCCTGTGTAAGCACCCTTCCATTTACAATAAAATGGGTATTTTAGTGGTTATTTTGGGCATACCTTCCCTATGTCCATGTGTTTTTAGTGTAATCAGCATGATATTTTGGGTTTATTTCATGGTTATTTCAGTTCTGACTGTATATTCACAGGTGTATCTTGAAAAACCAGAATGCTATTTACAGTATATTGGGTACATTTAGTGGACATTTTGGTACTTCCTACTCACATTCAGAGGTACATTCTGTGTAATCAGCCCGAAATTTTCCGTAAAATGAATATGTTTAGTGGTTATTTCAAGACTTACCTACTCTATTACCTTGTGTATCCTGTGTTACCAGATTGATATTTTCAGTATAAGGAGTATATTTAGTAGTCATTTCTATATTTACCTACTCCATGTTCACATGTGTATCTCGTATAACCAGCCTAAGATTTGCATAACAATGTGTATGTTTTGTGGTTATTTCCGTACTTGCCTTCTGTATGTTCACTTTGTTGTCCTGCTTAAGAAGCATGACATTTACAGTAATATTTAGTAGTCTCTGCCGTACTTTTACTCGTTCACAAGTGCATCCTGTGTAACCAACCCGACATGTACAGCATCATGGGCATGTTTAGTTATTTCAGTACTTATGTACTCTGTTTCAAGCTGTGTCCTGTCTAACCAGCCTGACATTCATGGTTTAATGGTTATGTTTGGTGGTTATTTTTGTGCTTAACTACTTTATAGTCACAAATTTATACTGTCAAACCATTGTGACATTCCTAGTATAATTGGTATTTTTAGTGGTTATTTCAGTACTCAACTACTTGTTGTTCACAATATATCCTGTATAACAAGCATGATATTTACAGTAGAATGGGTATGCTCAGTGGTTAATTTACTACTTACCTACTCTATGGTCAGAAATGTATAACCTGTGTGGCATTTGCAGTATAATTCCCCGCGAAGTGAAGCAGTGCCTGTTCACTGCGGTAAACAGGCTCTGTTTTACTGGTAAAATACGACCCAGTCACCAATGCTTTGGAGGTGCAAACCCTCTCTAAAATGGACAGCATGGCTTATTAACGCTCACCCTTGGTCTTGAGTTGATACTCATGTTGTGGTCACGATTAGCCATTGTGCAAAAATGTGACCTTAAACACCAATAAATAAATAAATAATTTGCAGTGTAATGGGTATGTTTAGTCGTTATTTCAGTTCTTACATGTTTGCATGTGAGTCTCATGTAACCAGCCTTAAATTCATAGTATAATGGGAAGGTTTAGTTATTTTAGTTCTTTCCTACTCTATTGTCTTGAATGTATCCTGCATATCCAGTGTGACTTTTAAAGCATAATGGGTATGCTTGGTGGTTATTTCAGTAAATTGATCTTCATCTGTGTGTTCTGAGTAATCAGCCTTTTATTTACAGTATAATGGGTATGTTTAGTGGTTATTTTTTAACTTACCTGCTCTATGGCCACAAATGTATCCTGTATAACCAGTGTTACATTTGCAGTATAATAGGCATGTTTTGTGGTTATTTCAATTCTTTCCTACTTTGTTTGATGGTTTACTTTTCACCAGCCTGACATCTTTTTAATGAATATGTTCATACTGGTTACTTAAGTTGTCTGGTGTATCTCATGTAACCAACCTGACATCTACGTTATAATTGCTGTATTTAGTTGTTATTTCCGTACTTTCCTGCAATGTTTCTAGGTGTATCCTGTGTAACCACCCTTCCATTTACAACAAAATGGGTATTTTAGTGGTTATTTTGGGCATACCTTCCCTATGCCCATGTGTTTTTAGTGTAATCAACATGACATTTTGGGTTTATTTCGTGGTTATTTCAGTTCTGACTGTATATTCACAGGTGTATCCTGAAAAACCAGAATGATATTTACAGTATAATGGTTACATTTAGTAGACATTTTGGTACTTCCTACTCACATTCAGAGGTATATCCTGTGTAATCAGCCCGAAATTTACTGTAAAATGAATATGTTTAGTGGTTATTTCAAGACTTACCTACTCTGTTACCTTGTGTATCCAGTGTAACCAGATTAATATTTTCGGTATAAGGAGTATATTTAGTAGTCATTTCTATATTTACCTACTCCACGTTCACATGTGTATCTTGTATAACCAGCCTAAGATTTGCATAACACTGTGTATGTTTTGTGGTTATTAATGTACTTGCCTTCTGTATGTTCACTTTGTTATCCTGCTTAAGATTTACATTAATATTTAATAGTCACTGCAGTACTTCTACTCGTTCACAGGTGTATCATGTGTAACCAACCCGACATGTACAGCATCATGGGCATGTTTAGTTATTTCAGTTCTTACATACTCTGTTTCAGGCTGTGTCCTGTCTAACCAGCCTGACATTTATGGTATAATGGGTATGTTTGGTGGTTATTTTTGTGGTTAACTACTTTATAGTCACAAATTTGTACTGTCAAACCAATGTGACATTCATAGTATAATTGGTATTTTTATTCGTTATTTCAGTACTTAACTACTTGTTGTTCACAATATATCCTGTATAACAAGCATGATATTTACAGTAGAATGGGTATGCTTAGTGGTTAATTTACTACTTACCTACTCTATGGTCAGAAATGTATAACCTGTGTGGCATTTGCAGTATTATTCCCCGCGGGAACCCCGGCAAGTGAAGCAGTGCCTGTTCACTGCGGTAAACAGGCTCTGTTTTACTGGTAAAATAGGACCCAGTCACCAATGCTTGGGAGGTGCAAACCCTCTCTAAAATGGACAGCATGGCTTATGAACGCTCACCCTTGGTCTTGGGTTGATACTCATGTTGTGGTAAGGATTAGCCATTGTGCAGAAATGTGACCTTAAACACCATTAAATAAATAAAAAAATAACTTGCAGTATAATGGGTATGTTTAGTCGTTATTTTGGTACTTACATGTTTGAATGTGAGTCTCATGTAACCAACCTTAAATTTATAGTATAATGGGAAAGTTTAGTTATTTTAGTTCTTTTCTACTCTATTGTCTTGAATGTATCCTGTATATCCAGTGTGACATTTAAAGCATAATGGGTATGCTTGGTGGTTATTTTAGTAAATTGATCTTTATCTGTGAGTTCTGAGTAATCTGCCTTATATTTACAGTATTATGGGTATGTTTAGTGGTTATTTTAGAAATTACCTACTCTATGGCCACAAATGTATCTTGTATTACCAGTGTTACATTTGCAGTATAATAGGCATGTTTTGTGGTTATTCAATTCTTTCCTACTTTGAGGGTTTACTCCTTTTCACCAGCCTGACACCTTCTGTGTAATGAGTATGTTCATAATAGTTACTTAAGTTATTATCTATGTTGACTGGTGTATCTCATGTAACCAACCTGACATCTACGTTATAATTGCTGTATTTAGTGGTTATTTCCGTACTGTCTTGCAATGTTTCTAGGTGTATCCTGTGTAACCACCCTTCCATTTACAATAAAATGGGTAATTTAGTGGTTATTTTGGGCATACCTTCCCTATCCCCATGTGTTTTTAGTGTAATCAACATGATATTTTGGGTTTATTTCGTGGTTATTTCAGTTCTGACTGTATATTCACAGGTGTATCCTGAAAAACCAGAATGATATTTACAGTATAATGGATACATTTAGTAGACATTTTGGTACTTCCTACTCACATTCAGAGGTATATCCTGTGTAATCAGCCCGAAATTTACCGTAAAATGAATATGTTTAGTGGTTATTTCAAAACTTACCTACTCTGTTACCTTGTGTATCCAGTGTAACCAGATTGATATTTTCGGTATAATGTGTATATTTAGTAGTCATTTCTATATTTACGTACTCCATGTTCACATGTGTATCTCATATAACCAGCCTAAGATTTGCATAACTGTGCATGTTTTGTTTTGTGGTTATTTCCATACTTGCTTTCCGTAAGTTCACTTTGTTATCCTGCTTAAGAAGCATGACATTTACGGTAATATTTAGTAGTCACTGCAGTACTTCTACCTGTTCACAGGTTTATCCTGTGTAACCAACACGACATGTACAGCATCATGGGCATATTTAGTTATTTTAGTACTTACGTTCGCTGTTTCAGGCTGTGGCCTGTCTAACCAGCCTGACATTTATGATATAATGGGTATGTTTAGTGGTTATTTTCGTGCTTAACTACTTTATAGTCACAAATTTATACTGTCAAACCATTGTGACATTCATAGTATAATTGGTATTTTTAGTGGTTATTTCAGTACTTAACTACTTGTTGTTCAGAATATATCCTGTATAACAAGCGTGATATTTACAGTAGAATGGGTATGCTTAGTGGTTAATTTACTACTTACCTACTCTATGGTCAGAAATGTATAACCTGTGTGGCATTTGCATTATAATTCCCCGCGGGAACCCCGGAAGTTAAGCAGTGCCTGATCACTGCGGTAAACAGGCTCTGTTTTACTGGTAAAATAGGACCCAGCCACCAATGATTGGGAGGTGCAAACCGTCTCTAAAATGGACTGCATGGCTTATTAACGCGACCCTTGGTATTGAGTTGATACTCATGTTGTGGTCAGGATTAGCCATTGTGCAAAAATGTGACATTAAACACCAATAAATAAATAAATAATTTGCAGTATAATGGGTACGTTTAGTCGTTTTAAATTTATAGTATAATGGGAAGGTTTAGTTATGTTAGTTCTTTCCTACTCTATTGTCTTGAATGTATCCTGTATATCCAGTGTGACATTTAAAGCATAATTGGTATGCTTGGTGGTTATTTCAGTAAATTGATCTTCATCTGTGTGTTCTGAGTGATCAGCCTTATATTTACAGTATTATGGGTATGTTTAGTGGTTATTTTAGAAATTACCTACTCTATGGCCACAAATGTATCTTGTATTACCAGTGTTACATTTGCAGTATAATAGACATGTTTTGTGGTTATTCAATTCTTTCCTACTTTGTTTGATGGTTTATTCCTTTTCACCAGCCTGATACCTTCTGTATAATGAGTATGTTCATACTGGTTACCTAAGTTATTATCTATGTTGGCTGGTGTATCTCATGTAACAAACCTGACATCTACGTTATAATTGCTATATTTAGTGGTTATTTCCATACTTTCCTGCAATGTTTCTAGGTGTATCCTGTGTAACCACCCTGCCATTTACAATAAAATGGGTATTTTAGTGGTTACTTTGGGATACCTTCCCTATGTCCATGTGTTTTTAGTGTAATCAGCATGATATTTTGGGTTTATTTCGTGGTTATTTCAGTTCTGACTGTATATTCACAGGTGTATCCTGAAAAACCAGAATGATATTTACAGTATAATGGATACATTTAGTAGACATTTTGGTACTTCCTACTCACATTCAGAGGTATATCCTGTGTAATAAGCCCTAAATTTACCGTAAAATGAATATGTTTAGTGGTTATTTCAAGACTTACCTACTCTGTTACGTTGTGTATCCAATGTAACCAGATTGATATTTTCGGTGTAAGGAGTATATTTAGTAGTCATTTCTATATTTACCTACTCCATGTTCACATGTGAATTTCGTATAACCAGCCTAAGATTTGCATATGAATGTGTATGTTTTGTGGTTATTTCCGTACTTGCCTTCTGTATGTTCACTTTGTTGTCCTGCTTAAGAAGCATGACATTTACTGTAATACTTAGTAGTCACTGCAGTACTTCTACTCGTTCACAGGTGTATCCTGTGTAACCAACCCGACATGTACAGCATCATGGGCATGTTTAGTTATTTCAGTTGTTATGTACTCTGTTTAAGCTGTGTCCTGTCTAACCAGCCTGACATTTATGGTTTAATGGGTATGTTTGGTGGTTATTTTCGTGCTTAACTACTTTATAGTGTTGTAGGGTTAACTGGTTGTATAAGTCGGTTTCGGTTTTGCTTGAAAACCAAAACCGAAACCGTGTAACTGGTAAATGAGTACGGTTTCGGTTTTTTCCTAAGATGTCGGGAAGAGATGTTTTCTTTATTCAGTTTGCAGTAACAATGTCTGAAATGTCAAGCTTTGTCAGAAAATAACAGTGTCGTCAATGCACGCCACATTCTGGGTGTAAAGGGGCCACTGCAGCATGTCCAGATCACTCGAGAATGATGTATGACAAGTTGTCAATCACACATCGTTGACGTAACAGGCCCATCGGAACGAAATTTATATTGGGGGGGCTGATATTGCTAATTTGGGTGAACTGGCCGATACTAAATGGGTATGGGGTATCCAGATGCCGAAGGCATCTGGCGCGAGTGCCGAAGGCCCGAGCTTTTTGAGGGGGGAGGGGAGGGGAGGAGGGGGGTACTCCCCCAGAAAATTTTTTGAAAAGGACAATCAAAGGAAGCATTCTGGTAGCTTTTGAAGCAAAAACCTCTTGATTTTTTTAAATGGCAAAAGTTGTTTTTTTAACAAAATGTTTCAAAAATCCCAATAGAACCCCATAACATTTGTGGACCTCACACCGGGCTCACTTGCAGGCCGTGGCCGTATTCCGTCATGCTAAAAAACAGTCAGGCCTTAGGGTGGATTCATTAGTTTTATCATTACGCCAACGGTTGTCGTGGTCTTCGGACCTGCCAAAGGAATTGCTCAAAACGTTTGCACATCAACATATGCAGGTGCATGTTATACATTCAGTGATACGTTCATAATTCTAATCCAGGGGCGTAGTAAGCTAATTTTATTGGGGGGGGGGGGGGGGGGGTAGGACCTATATTCTCATGACGCGACGTGTCATCCGAGCGGCGAGTGGGGGTGAACACGAGAGGGGATATCCTCCGTCGGGTTGGTGGGGGTCCGGGGGCCTCCCCCGGGAAAATTTTCGAATTTAAGATGTAAAAACATGCATTCTGGTTGATTCTGAGCAAATAAATCGTATATTCCTATGACGCGAAATGTCATCCGAACCGCGAAAAGGCGAGTGGGGGTGAGCACGAGAGGGGGTACCTCCCCGTCTCGTAGGTGGGTGTCCGGGGACCTCCCCCGGGAAATTTTTTTAATTTAAGATGTACAAATATGCATTCTGAGTGATTCTGAGCAAATACATTTGTCAATAAGGAAATACGTCAGCTCTCTGTTCAATTCAGCGTGATTTCCGAGCAGAATGACAGGAATAGTGAACATGCAATGAATTACCCTGTGGTTGGTTGGGGTTTAACATCGCTTTCCACAATTAGGCGAAAACACGACTGTCAGTTTTATTGGTGGAAGAAAGCCCACATGGAACCCACTCAATCCAGTAATCATTAACAGTAATGTCGGAATTTGGTAACCAGTGTGCATCCCGTGTGGAGAAACCACCAACCCAGCCCAGTAAAGCCTACTTTTGACAAATTTGTGGGGGTGGGGGAATATCTCCCTTACCCAAAAACCGGTTCCTACGCCACTGTTCTAATCTGAGTTCAATAATGTAATGTCCAGTTTATTCAGATTACATTGGTTGCTCCCATCATGGATAAACTAACGACGAAATATGAGCAAATTATTGGGGGGGCTGCAGCCCCCCCAGCCCCCCCGGTTCCGACGGGCCTGCATAAAAATGGCTTGTGTTTTCTGTGAGAATAACAAAACAGACAGCCAACAGCCCAACACGCCTACATTTCACTGATTACAGGAAATACCTTGTGCAATTGGCTTCGTTTTTGAACAGGTTTGTATGACATAGACAATCAGTTTAATTAAAATTACTTAAAATTACTTATCAACAATCTGTTGGACAGGGAATAATATCATATCAGAAAAAAGGTCTTGGCATTTCATTGTCGTATTCGATAATAACATTTGTCACGGGTTGCCCACCATGTGTTTTGGACATGTAGTCTGTTGCCTCCCTTGATGTGCTTATCTGGGAAGAGGTTTTACTGCAATTCAGTCTTGGGACGTTCCGACCCGAGACGATTTGTGCTGAAGGCTTCAGCCCACTACAAACACGAAACCGCAAGTTCTTATTCTATTTAGTTCAATATATGAAGGCCAAAACGTCTTGAACCGAAACGTCCCAAGGCCTGAATGTCCCAAGACCGAATCATCCATATCCATGGGAAAAAGCTGCATTCCATAATATCGCTGTCAGCGTGCCACGGTTGCATTCCCACACAACTTTAAGAGGGCCAATCAAAGGAACAAATCAGCGGTAGAAATTGGAATGCCAAGAGGCAAACTCAAGAAAGTTACAATATATAACAATACACCACTGAATTTGTGAAATCAATTCCGTTGAGCTAAAACCATTGCATGCGCGAGGTGGGGCCATGTGGGGGGGGGGGGAGGAAAGACAATAGGTATTTGGTAAAGTGGTTCGTTTTGAAGCCCACCCAGCTACAAACAATATGACTTTCCCATTCCAGGCTGACATGAAATGATTGCTGATTATTTTAATAGGGCGGGTGGTGGCACTAGTCACCACTCTGCGTGTGTGTGTGTGGGGGGGGGGGGGGGGGGGGGGGGTATTGAAAAGAGTCCATACATCATTTCATTGTCAAATATGTTAGGATGGGTGTCTAGGTGACCCACTTGGCAACGCTTGTTATTATTTGCAATGCCTGGTAGGGTCACTTTGCTAGGCTGCCCAGGGCCCTACCCAGGAGTGAACACTGAACAGAGCCCTGGGAAATTGTGAATTAGCTCTTTACACACCCATGTGTTAATATCAATTCATCATAGACTCTCTTATGCCTGAACTTAAAGACTAGAGGTGTGTGTGGGGGGGGGGGGGGGGGGGGATGTGCCTAGAATTGGTGAGTGGTGATATTCTGCGAACACTGTTACATTTTATTTTCTTACATATTTTTTTTGTTTTGATAATGCCTGCCATTTATACACTTAGCACAAATGCTAGTCACTGCCAATTAAATCATCATTGAAAATATGACAGTATGGGCATTATATTGACACTACATAGTTTCTGTTGGAAACTGCAGATGTCTTACTATAAAAAACTGAAAACCGACCTATAAACCGAGTTTTTTTTAAAAAACCAAACCGAAACCGAAACAAGAAAAATAAAACCGCACAACACTACTACTTTATAGTAACAAATTTATACTGTCAAACCATTGTGACATTCATAGTATAATTGGTATTTTTAGTGGCTATTTCAGTACTTAAATACTTGTTGTTCACAATATATCCTGTATAACAAGCGTGATATTTACAGTAGAATGGGTATCCTTAGTGGTTAATTTACTACTTACCTACTCTATGGTCAGAAATGTATAACCTGTGGCATTTGCATTATGATTCCCCGTGGGAACCCCGGGAAGTGAAGCAGTGCCTGTTCACTGCGGTTAACAGGCTCTGTTTTACTGGTAAAATAGGACACAGTCACCAATGCTTGGGAGGTGCAAACCCTCTCTAAAATAGACAGCATGGCTTATTAACGCTCACCCTTGGTCTTGAGTTGATACTCATGTTGTGGTCACGATTAGCCTTTGTGCAAAAATGTGACCTTAAACACCAATAAATACATAAACAAATAATTTCCAGTATAATTTATATGTTTAGTCATTATATCAGTTCCAACATGTTTGCATGTGAGTCTCATGTAACCAGCCTTAAATTTATAGTATAATGGGAAGGTTTAGTTATTTTAGTTCTTTCCTGCTCTATTGTCTTGAATGTATCCTGTATATCCAATGTGACTTTTAAAGCATAATGGGTATGCTTGGTGGTTATTTCAGTAAATTGATCTTCATCTGTGTGTTCTGAGTAATCAGCCTTTTATTTACAATATAATGGGTATGTTTAGTGGTTATTTTAGAAATTACCTGCTCTATGGCCACAAATCTATCCTGTATAACCAGTTTTACATTTGCAGTATAATAGGCATGTTTTGTGGTTATTTCAATTCTTTCCTACTTTGTTTGATGGTTTACACCTTTTCTCCAGCCTTACACCTTCTGTATAATGAGTATGTTCATACTGGTTACTTAAGTTATTATCTATGTTGGCTGGTGTATCTCATGTAACCAACCTGACATCTACGTTATAATTGCTATATTTTGTGGTTATTTCCATACTTTCCTGCAATGTTTCTAGGTGTATCCTGTGTAACCACCCTTCCATTTACAATAAAATGGGTATTTTAGTGGTTATTTTGGGCATACCTTCCCTATGTCCATGTGTTTTTAGTGTAATCAGCATGATATTTTGGGTTTATTTCGTGGTTATTTCAGCTCTGACTGTATATTCACAGGTGTATCCTGAAAAACCAGAATGATATTTACAGTATAATGGGTACATTTAGTAGACATTTTGGTACTTTCTACTCACATTCAGAGGTATATCCTGTGTAATCAGCCCGAAATTTACTGTAAAATGAATATGTTTAGTGGTTATTTGAAGACTTACCTACTCTGTTTCCTTGTGTATCCTGTGTAACCAGATTGATATTTTCGGTATAAGGAATATATTTAGTAGTCATTTCTATATTTACCTACTCCATGTTCACATGTTTATCTCATATAACCAGCCTAAGATTTGCATAACAATGTGTATGTTTTGTGGTTATTTCCGTACTTGCCTTCTGTATGTTCACTTTGTTGTCCTGCTTAAGAAGCATGATATTTACAGTAATATTTAGTAGTCACAGCAGTACTTCTACTCGTTCCCCGTGGGAACCCCGGGAAGTAAGCAGCACTTGTTTACTGTGGTAAACCAGTTCCGCTTTACTAGTAAAATAGGACCCAGTCACCAATGCTTGGGGTGGAAAGTCCTCTAAAATGGGCAACATGTTGATAAACGATTGACTAAACTTGACTTCATCGCCATGTTGTGTCACGATTAGCCATTGTGCATAAATATGTGACGTTAACCACCAACAAACAAACAAACTTCTACTCGTTCACAGGTGTATCCTGTGTAACCAACCCGACATGTACAGCATCATGGGCATGTTTAGTTATTTCAGTACTCTTTTTCAAGCTGTGTCCTGTCTAACCAGCCTGACATTTATGGTTTAATGGGTATGTTTGGTGGTTATTTTCGTGCTTAACTACTTTATAGTCACAAATTTATACTGACAAACCATTGTGACATTCATAGTATAATTGGTATTTTTAGTGGTTTTTTCAGTACTTAACTACTTGTTGTTCACAATATATCCTGTATAACAAGCATGATATTTACAGTAGAATGGGTATGCTTAGTGGGTTAATTTACTACTTACCTACTCGACGGTGAGAAATGTTATAACCTGTGTGGCATTTGCAGTATAATTCCCCGCGGGAACCCCGGGAAGTGAAGCAGTGCCTGTTCACTGGGGTAAGCAGGCTCTGTTTTACTTGTAAAATAGGACCCAGTCACCAATGCTTGGGAGGTGCAAACCCTCTGTAAATGGACAGCATGGCTTATTAATGCTCACCCTTGGTCTTCAGTTGATACTCATGTTGTGGTCACGATTGGCCATTGTGCAAAAATGTGACCTTAGACACCAATAAATAAATAAGTAATTTGCAGTATAATGGTTATGTTTAGTCATTATTTCAGTACTTACATGTTTGCATGTGAGTCTCATGTAACCAGCCTTAAATTTATAGTATAATGGGAAGGTTTAGTTATTTTAGTTCTTTCCTACTCTATTGACTTGAATGTATCCTCTATATCCAGTGTGACTTTTAAAGCATAATTGGTATGCTCGGTGTTTATTTCAGTAAATTGATCTTCATCTGTGAGTTCTGAGTAATCAGCCTTATATTTACAGTGTTATGGGTATGTTTAGTGGTTATTTTAGAAATTACCTACTCTATGGTCACAAATGTATCTTGTATTACCAGTGTTAAATTTGCAGCATAATAGGCATGTTTTGTGGTTGTTCAATTCTTTCCTACTTTGTTTGATGGTTTACTCCTTTTCACCAGCCTGACACCTTCTGTGTAATGAGTATGTTTATACTAGTTACTTAAGTTATGATCTATGTTGGCTGGTGTGTATCTCATGTAACCAACCTGACATCTACATTATAATTGCTGTATTTAGTGGTTATTTCCGTACTTTCCTGCAATGGTTTCTAGGTGTATCCTGTGTAACCACCCTTCCATTTACAATAAAATGGGTTGTTTAGTGGTTATTTTGGGCATACCTTCCCTATGCCCATGTGTTTTTAGTGTAATCTGCATGATATTTGGGGTTTATTTCGTGGTTATTTCAGTTCTGAGTGTATATTCACAGGTGTATCCTGAAAAACCAGAATGATATTTACAGTATAATGAGTACATTTAGTAGACATTTTGGTACTTTCTACTCACATTCAGAGGTATATCCTGTGTAATCAGCCCGAAATTTACTGTGAAATGAATATGTTTAGTGGTTATTTCAAGGCTTACCTACTCTGTTACCTTGTGTATCCTGTGTAACCACATTGATATTTTCGGTATAAGGAGTATATTTAGTAGTCATTTCTATATTTACCTACTCCATGTTCACATGTGTATCTCGTATAACCAGCCTAAGATTTGCATAACAATGTGTATGTTTTGTGGTTATTTCCGTACTTGCCTTCTGTATGTTCACTTTTTTGTCCTGCTTAAGAAGCATGACATTTACAGTAATATTTAGTAGTCACTGCAGTACTTCTACTCATTCTCAGGTGTATCCTGTGTAACCAACCCGACATGTACAGCATCATGGGCATGTTTAGTTATTTCAGTACTTATGTACTCTGTTTCAAGCTGTGTCCTGTCTAACCAGCCTGACATTTATGGTTTAATGGGTATGTTTGGTGGTTATTTTTGTGCTTAACTACTTTATAGTCACAAATTTATATTGTCAAACCATTGTGACATTCATAGTATATTTGGTATTTTTAGTGGTTATTTCAGTACTTAACTACTTGTTGTTCACAATATATCCTGGATAATAAGCGTGATATTTACAGTATAATAGGTATCCTTAGTGGTTAATTTACTACTTACCTACTCTATGGTCAGAAATGTATAACCTGTGTGGCATTTGCATTTTAATTCCCCCGCGGGAACCCCGGGAAGTAAAGCAGTGCCTGTTCACTGCGGTAAACAGGCTCTGTTTTACTGGTAAAATAGGACCCAGTGACCAATGCTTGGGAGGTGCAAACCCTCTCTAAAATGAACAGCATGGCTTATTAACGCTCACCCTTGGTCTTGAGTTGATACTCATGTTGTGGTCACGATTAGCCAATGTGCAAAAATGTGACCTTAAACGCCAGTAAATAAATAAATAAATAATTTGCAGTATAATGGGTATGTTTAGTCGTTATTTCAGTACTTACATGTTTGCATGTGAGTCTCATGTAACCAGCCTTAAATTTATAGTATAATGGGAAGGTTTAGTTATTTTAGTTCTTTTCTACTCTATTGTCTTGAATGTATCCTGTATATCCAGTGTGACTTTTAAAGCATAATGGGTATGCTTGGTGGTTATTTCAGTAAATTGATCTTCATCTGTGGGTTCTGAGTTATCAGCCTTATATTTACAGTATTATGGGTATGTTTAGTGGTTACTTCAGAAATTATCTGCTCTATGGCCACAAATGTATCTTGTATTACCAGTGTTACATTAGCAGTATAATAGGCATGTTTTGTGGTTATTCAATTCATTTCTACTTTGTTTGATGGTTTACTCCTTTTCACCAGCCTGACACCTTCTGTGTAATGAGTTTGTTCATGCTAGTTACTTAAGTTATTATCTATGTTGGCTGGTGCAGGCTGCAACCCGAGAGGTCCTCTGTTCGAATCCCACTTGCGGCAACCGCATTGTGTCCTTGGGCAAGACACTTCACCCCCATTGCCCATGTGGGGGCACGATGACGCCGTGCACTAAGGCGTACTGCACGTCGATGGTATGCATGTCTTCAACGAATCTAACCCTGTCTGTGCTGCAGTGCGGAGTAACGATGTTGGGGAGCTGGCAGCTGCTGGTCGTTGCTCGGTGGTTCTATCCGGGTACTCCGGCTTCCTCCACCCGTAAAACTGTCACGGTCATGAATAGCCATTGTGCATAAATATGTGACCTTAAACATCAATAAATAAATAGATAATCTATGTTGGCTGGTGTATCTCATGTAACCAACCTGACATCTAAGCTATAATTGCTGTATTTAGTGGTTATTTCAGGACTTTCCTGCAATGTTTCTAGGTGTATCCTGTGTAATCGCCCTTCCATTTACAATAAAATGGGTAGTTTAGTGGTTATTTTGGGCATACCTTCCCTATGCCCATGTGTTTTTAGTGTAATCAACATGATATTTGGGGTTTATTTCATGGTTATTTCAGTTCTGACTGTATATTCACAGGTGTATCCTGAAAAACCAGAATGATATTTACAGTATGGGTACATTTAGTAGATATTTTGGTACTTCCTACTCACATTCAGTTGTATATCCTGTGTAATCAGCCCGAATTTTACCATAAAATGAATATGTTCAGTGGTTATTTCAAAACTTACCTACTCTGTATCCAGTGTAACCAGATTGATATTTTCGGTATAATGAGTATATTTAGTAGTCATTTCTATTTTTACCTACTCCATGTTCACATGTGTATCTCTCATAACCAGCTTAAGATTTGCATAACTGTGCATGTTTTGTGGTTATTTCCATACTTGCTTTCCGTATGTTCACTTTGTTATCCTGCTTAAGAAGCATGACATTTACAGTAATATTTAGTAGTCACTGCAGTACTTCTACTCATTCACAGGTGTATCCTGTGTAACCAACCCGACATGTACAGCATCATGGGCATATTTAGTTATTTCAGTACTTACGTACGCTGTTTCAGGCTGTGTCCTGTCTAACCAGCCTGACATTTATGATATAATGGGTATGTTTAGTGGTTATTTTCGTGCTTAACTACTTTATAGTCACAAATTTATACTGTCAAACCATTGTGACATTCATAGTATAATTGGTATTTTTAGTGGCTATTTCAGTACTTAACTACTTGTTGTTTACAAAATATGTCCTGTATAACAAGCGTGATATTTACAGTACAATGGGTATCCTTAGTGGTTAATTTACTACTGACCTACTCTATGGTCAGAAATGTATAACCTGTGTGGCATTTGCATTATAATTCCACGCGGGAACCCCGGGAAGTGAAGCAGTGCTTGTTCACTGCGGTAAACAGGCTCTGTTTTACTGGTAAAATAGGACCCAGTCACCAATGCTTGGGAGGTGCAAACCCTCTCTAAAATGGACAGCATGGCTTATTAATGCTCACCCTTGGTCTTGAGTTGATACTCATGTTGTGGTCACGATTGGCCATAGTGCAAAAATGTGACCTTAAACACCAATAAATAAATAATTTCCAGTATAATGGGTATGTTTAGTCGTTATTTCAGTACTTACATGTTTGCATGTGAGTCTCATGTAACCAGCCTAAAAGTTATAGTATAATGGGAAGGTTTAGTTATTTTAGTCTCTCCTACTCTATTGTCTGGAATGTATCCTGTATATCCAGTGTGACTTTTGAAGCATAATGGGTATGCTTGGTGGTTATTTCAGTAAATTGATCTTCATCTGTGAGTTCTGAGTAATCAGCCTTATATTTACAGTATAATGGGTATGTTTAGTGGTTATTTTAGAAATTACCTGCTCTATGGCCACAAATGTATCCTGTATAACCAGTGTTACATTTGCAGTATAATAGGCATGTTTTGTGGTTATTTCAATTCTTTCCTACTTTGTTTGATGGTTTACTCCTTTTCACCAGCCTGACACCTTCTGTATAATGAATATGTTCATACTGGTTACTTAAGTTATTATCTATGTTGGCTGGTGTATCTCATGTAACCAACCTGACGTCTACGTTATAATAGCTATATTTAGTGCTTATTTCCATACTTTCCTGCAATGTTTCTAGGTATATCCTGTGTAACCACCCTTCCATTTACAGTAAAATGGGTATTTTAGTGGTTATTTTGGGCATACCTTCCCTATGCCCATTTGTTTTTAGTGTAATCAACATGATATTTTGGGTTTATTCTGTGGTTATTTCAGTTCTGACTGTATATTCACAGGTGTATCCTGAAAAACCAGAATGCTATTTACAGTATAATGAGTACATTTAGTAGACATTTTGGTACTTCCTACTCACATTCAGACTTATATCCTGTGTAATCACCCCAAAATTTACCGTAAAATGAATATGTTTAGTGTTTTTTTCAAGACTTACCTACTCTGTTACCTTGTGTATCCTGTGTAACCAGATTGATATTTTTGGAATAAGGAGTATATTTAGTAGTCATTTCTATATTTACCTACTCCATGTTCACATGTGTATATTGTATAACCAGCCTAAGATTTGCATAACAATGTGTATGTTTTGTGGTTATTTCCGTACTTGCCTTCTGTATGTTCACTTTGTTGTCCTGCTTAAGAAGCATGACATTTACAGTAATATTTAGTAGTCATAGCAGTACTTCTACTCGTTCACAGGTGTATCCTGTGTAACCAACCCTACATGTACAGCATCATGGGAATGTTTGGTTATTTCAGTACTGACGTACTCTGTTTCAATCTGTGTCCTGTCTAACCAGCCTGACATTTATGATATATGGGTGTATCCTGAAAAACCAGAATGATATTTACAGTATAATGGGTACATTTAGTAGACATTTTGGTACTTCCTACTCGCATTCAGAGGTATATCCTGTGTAATCAGCCTGAAGTTTACCGTAAAATGAATATGTTTAGTGGTTATTTCAAGACTTACTTACTTTGTTACCTTGTGTATCCTGTGTAACCACATTGATATTTTCGGTATAAGGAATATATTTAGTAGTCATTTCTATATTTACCTGCTCCATGTTCACATGTGTATCTCATATAACCAGCCTAAGATTTGCATAACAATATGTATATTTTGTGGGTTATTTCCGTACTTTCCTTCTGTATGTTCACTCTGTTATCCTGCTTAAGAAGCATGACCATTTACAGTAATATTTAGTAGTCACTGCAGTACTTCTACCCGTTCACAGGTTGTATCCTGTGTAACCAACCCGACATGTACAGTATCATGGGCATGTTTAGTTATTTCAGTACTGATGTACTTTGTTTCAAGCTGTGTCCTGTCTAACCAGCCTGTCATTTATGGTATAATGGGTATGTTTGGTGGTTATTTTCGTGCTTAACTACTTTATAGTCACAAATTTATACTGTCAAACCATTGTGACATTTCATAGTATAATTGGTATCTTTAGTGGTTATTTCAGTACTTAACTACTTGTTGTTCACAATATATCCTGTATAACAAGCATGATAGAATGGGTATGCTTAGTGGTTAATTTACTACTTACCTACTCTATGGTCAGAAATGTATAACCTGTGTGGCATTTGCATTATAATTCCCCGCGGGAACCCCGGGAAGTGAAGCAGTGCCTGTTCACTGCGGTAAACAGGCTCTGTTTTACTGGTAAAATAGGACCCAGTCACCAATGCTTGGGAGGTGCAAACCCTCTCTAAAATGGACAGAATGGCTTATTACGCTCACCCTTGGTCTTGAGTTGATACTCATGTTGTGGTCACGATTAGCCATTGTGCAAAAATGTGACCTTAAATACCAATAAATAAATAAATAATTTCCAGTATTATTTATATGTTTAGTCATTATATCAGTACCAACATGTTTGCATGTGAGTCTCATGTAACCAGCCTTAAATTTTTAGTATAATGGGAAGGTTTAGTTATTTTAGTTCTTTCCTACTCTATTGTCTTGAATGTATCCTGTATATCCAGTGTGACTTTTAAAGCATAATGGATATGCTTGGTGGTTATTTCAGTAAATTGATCTTCATCTGTGTGTTTTGAGTAATCAGCCTTTTATTTACAGTATAATGGGTATGTTTAGTGGTTATTTTAGAACTTACCTGCTCTATGGCTACAAATCTATCCTATATAACCAGTTTTACATTTGCAGTATAATAGTTGTGGTTATTTCAATTCTTTCCTACTTTGTTTGATGGTTTACACCTTTTCACCAGCCTTACACCTTCTGTATAATGAGTATGTTCATACTGGTTACTTAAGTTATTATCTATGTTGGCTGGTGTATCTCATGTAACCAACCTGACATCTACGTTATAATTGCTATATTTAGTGGTTATTTCCATACTTTCCTGCAATGTTTCTAGGTGTATCCTGTGTAACCACCCTTCCATTTACAATAAAATGGCTATTTTAGTGGTTATTTTGGGCATACCTTCCCTATGTCCATGTGTTTTTAGTGTAATCAGCATGATATTTTGGGTTTATTTTTTGGTTATTTCAGTTCTGACTGTATATTCACAGATGTATCCTGAAAAACCAGAATGATATTTACAGTATAATGGGTACATTTAGTAGACATTTTGGTACTTTCTACTCACATTCAGAGGTATATCCTGTGTAATCAGCCCGAAATTTACTGTAAAATGAATATGTTTAGTGGTTATTTCAAGACTTACCTACTCTGTTACCTTGTGTATCCTGTGTAACCAGATTGATATTTTCGGTATAAGGAATATATTTAGTAGTCATTTCTATATTTACCTACTCCATGTTCACATGTGTATCTCATATAACCAGCCTAAGATTTGCATAACAATGTGTATGTTTTGTGGTTATTTCCGTACTTGCCTTCTGTATGTTCACTTTGTTGTCCTGCTTAAGAAGCATGACATTTACAGTAATATTTAGTAGTCACTGCAGTACTTCTACTCGTTCACAGGTGTATCCTTTGTAACCAACCCTACATGTACATCATCATGGGCATGTTTAGTTATTTCAGTACTTACGTACTCTGTTTCAGGCTGTGTCCTGTCTTACCAGCCTGACCATTTATGGGATAATGGGTATGTTTGGTGGTTATTTTTGTGCTTAACTACTTTATAGTCACAAATTTGTACTGTCAAACCATTGTGACATTCATAGTATGATTGGGATTTTTAGTGGTTATTTCAGTACTTAACTACTTGTTGTTCACAATATATCCTGTATAACAAGCGTGATATTTACAGTATAATGGGTATGCTTAGTGGTTAATTTACTACTTACCTACTCTATGGTCAGAAATGTATAACCTGTGTGGCATTTGCATTATAATTCCCCGCGGGAACCCCGGGAAGTGAAGCAGTGCCTGTTCACTGCGGTAAACAGGCTCTGTTTTACTGGTAAAATAGGACCCAGTCACCAGTGCTTGGGAGGTGCAAACCCTCTCTAAAATGGACAGCATGGCTTATTAACGCTCACCCTTGGTCTTGAGTTGATACTCATGTTGTGGTCACGATTAGCCATTGTGCAAAAATGTGACCTTGAACACCAATAAATAAATAAATAATTTGCAGTATAATGGGTATGTTTAGTCGTTATTTCAGTACTTACATGTTTGCATGTGAGTCTCATGTAACCAGCCTTAAATTTATAGTATAATGGGAAGGTTTAGTTATTTTAGTTGTTTCCTACTCTATTGTCTTGAATGTATCCTGCATATCCAGTGTGACTTTTAAAGCATAATGGGTATGCTTGGTGGTTATTTCAGTAAATTGATCTTGATCTGTGAGTTCGGAGTAATCAGCCTTATATTTACAGTATTATGGGTATGTTTAGTGGTTATTTTAGAAATTACCTACTCTCTTGCCACAAATGTATCTTGTATTACCAGTGTTACATTTGCAGTATAATAGGCATGTTTTGTGGTTATTCAATTCTTTCCTACTTTGTTTGATGGTTTACTCCTTTTCACCAGCCTGACACCTTCTGTGTAATGAGTATGTTCATACTGGTTACTTGAGTTATCTATGTTGGCTGGTGTATCTCATGTAACCAACCTGACATCTACTTTATAATTGCTATATTTAGTGATTATTTCCATACTTTCCTGCAATGTTTCTAGGTGTATCCTGTGTAACCACCCTTCCATTTATGGGTATGTTAGTGGTTATTTTGGGCATACCTTCCCTATGTCCATGTATTTTTATTGTAATCAACATGATATTTTGGGTTTATTTTGTGGTTATTTCAGTTCTGACTGTATATTCACAGGTGTATCCTGAAAAACCAGAATGATATTTACAGTATAATGGGTACATTTAGTAGACATTTTGCTACTTTCTACTCTCATTCAGAGGTATATCCTGTGTAATCAGCCTGAAATTTACCGTAAAATAAATATGTTTAGTGGTTATTTCAGAACTTACCTACTCTGTTACCTTGTGTATCCAATGTAACCAGATTGATATTTTCGGTATAATGAGTGTATTTAGTAGTCATTTTTATATTTACCTACTCCATGTTCACATGTGTATCTCATATAACCAGCTTAAGATTTGCATAACTGTTCATGTTTTGTGGTTATATGAGGTATATCCTGTGTAATCAGCCCGAAATTTACTGTAAAATGAATATGTTTAGTGGTTATATCAAGACTTACCTACTCTGTTACCTTGTGTATCCAGTGTAACCAGATTGATATTTTCGTTATAAGGAGTATATTTGGCAGTCATTTCTATATTTAACTACTCCATTTCACATGTGTATCTCGTATAACCAGCCTAAGATTTGTTTAACAATGTGTATGTTTTGTGGTTATTTCCGTACTTGCCTTCTGTATGTTCACTTTGTTGTCCTGCTTAAGAAGCACGACATTTAAATATTTAGTAGTCACTGCAGTACTTCTACTCGTTCACAGGTGTATCCTGTGTAACCAACCTCACATGTACAGCATCATGAGTATGTTTGGTTTTTTCAGGACTTATGTACTCTGTTTCAAGCTGTGTCCTGTCTAACCAGCCTGACATTTATGGTTTAATGGTTATGTTTGGTGGTTATTTTTGTGCTTAACTACTTTATAGTCACCAATTTATACTGTCAAACCATTGTGACATTCATCTTATAATTGTTATTTTTAGTCGAGTTGTGACGAAGTCAAACTCGACTTATAGTTTGGTGAATGGCGGGCGTCCGGGCGTGCGGGCGGGCGTGCGGGCGTAAACAATTGGTTTCCGGATGATAACTTGATAGTGGTTCAACTCACATTCATTAAACTTCATACGTAGGTTGGGCTTGGTGGGAGGAAGAACCCTATTGATTTTGGACATGCTACGTCGAAGGTCAAGGTCACAGTGACCTTGAACGTAGTAAATCTTAAACAATTGGTTTCCGTATGATAACTTGATAATGGTTCAACTCACATTCATGAAACTTCATAGGTAGATTGGCCTTGGTGAGGGGAAGAACCCTATTGATTTTGGACTGGCTACGTCAAAGGTCAAGGTCAATGTGACCTTGAACATAGTAAATCGCAACAATTCCTTTCTGGATGGTAACTTGATAGGAGTTCAACCTACATTCATGAAACTTCATAGGTGGGTTGGCCTTGGTGCAAGGAAGAACTCTATTGATCTTGGACTCACCAGATCAAAGGTCAAGGTCACAGTGACCTTTAACATAGTATATCGCAACAATTGGTTTCCGGATGATAACTTGATAGTGGTTCAACCTAGAGTCATGAAACTTCATAGGTGTGTTGGCCTTGGTGCGAGGAAGTACCCTATTGATGTTGGACTCACCAGGTCAAAGGTCAAGGTCACAGTGACCTTGAACATAGTATATCGTAACAATTGGTTTCCGGATGATAACTTGATATTGGTTCAACCTAGAGTCATGAAACTTTACAGGCATGTTGGCCTTCGTGCGAGAAAGAACCCTATTGATGTTGGACTCACCAGGTCAAAGGTCAAGGTCACAGTGACCAAATTGCAACAATTGGTTTCCAGACAATAACTTGACAGTGGATCAGCCTATAGTCATGAAACTTAATAGCTGCATTGGCCTTGCTGTGAGGAAGAACCCTACTGATCTTGAACTCGCCAGGTCAAAGGTCAAGGTCACAGTGACCTTGAACATAGGAAAAACCCTATTGATATTGGAATTCAGTACGTCAAATGTAAAGGACACAGACCCAGCACACACTCAATAATTCATTTGCAGACAATAACTTCATAATGATCAAACCCACCTTTTCTGTTGTCACAACTCGACATTGGATCGGTGATCCTGAGCGGCATTTTTAGTGGTTATTTCAGTACTTAACTACTTGTTGTTCACAATATATCCTGTATAACAAGCATGATATTTACAGTAGAATGGGTATGCTTAGTGGTTAATTTACTACTTACCTACTCTATGGTCAGAAATGTATAACCTGTGTGGCATTTGCAGTATAATTCCCCACGGGAACCCCGGGAAGTGAAGCAGTGACTGTTCACTGCGGTAAACAGGCTCTGTTTTACTGGTAAAATAGGACACAGTCACCAATGCTTGGGAGGTGCAAACCCTCTCTAAAATGGACAGCATGGCTTATGAATGCTCACCCTTGGTCTTGAGTTGATACTCATGTTGTGGTCATGTTTAGACATTGTGCAAAAATGTGACCTTAAACACCAATAAATAAATAAATAAATAATTTGCCGTATAATGGGTATGTTTAGTCGTTATTTCAGTACTTACATGTTTGCATGTGAGTCTCATGTAACCAGCCTTAAATTTAAAGTATAATGGGAAGGTTTAGTTATTTTAGTTCTTTCCTACTCTATTTTCTTGAATGTATCCTGTATATCCAGTGTGACTTTTAAAGCATAATGGTTATGCTTGGTGGTTATTTCAGTAAATTGATCTTGATCTGTGAGTTCGGGGTAATCAGCCTTATATTTACAGTATTATGGGTATGTTTAGTGGTTAGTTTAGAAATTACCTACTCTCTGACCACAAATGTATCTTGTATTACCAGTGTTACATTTGTTGTATAATAGGCATGTTTTGTGGTTATTCAATTCTTTCCTACTTTGATGGTTTACTCCTTTTCACCAGCCTGACACCTTCTGTATAATGACTATGTTCATACTAGTTACTTAAGTTATTATCAATGTTTGGCTGGTGTATCTCATGTAACCAACCTGACATCTACGTTATAATTGCTGTATTTGGTGGTTATTTCCGTACTTTCCTGCAATGTTTCTAGGTGTATCCTGTGTAACCACCCTTCCATTTACAATAAAATGGGTATTTTAGTGGTTACTTTGGTCATACCTTCCCTATGTCTATGTGTTTTTAGTGTAATCAGCATGATATTTTTGGTTTATTTCGTGGTTATTTCAGTTCTGACTGTATATTCACAGGTGTATCCTGAAAAACCAGAATGATATTTACAGTATAAAGGGTACATTTAGTAGACATTTTGGTACTTCCTTCTCACATTCAGAGGTATACCCTGTTTAATCAGCCCAAAATTTACCGTAAAATGAATATGTTTAGTGGTTATTTCAGAACTTACCTACTCTGTTACCTTGTGTATCCAATGTAACCAGATTGATATTTTCGGTATAATGAGTATATTTAGTAGTCATTTTTATATTTACCTACTCCATGTTCACATGTGTATCTCATATAACCAGCTTAAGATTTGCATAACTGTTCATGTTTTGTGGTTATATGAGGTATATCCTGTGTAATCAGCCCGAAATTTACTGTAAAATGAATATGTTTAGTGGTTATATCAAGACTTACCTACTCTGTTACCTTGTGTATCCAGTGTAACCACATTGATATTTTCGTTATAAGGAGTATATTTGGCAGTCATTTCTATATTTAACTACTCCATGTTCACATGTGTATCTCGTATAACCAGCCTAAGATTTGTATAACAATGTGTATGTTTTGTGGTTATTTCCGTACTTGCCTTCTGTATGTTCACTTTGTTGTCCTGCTTAAGAAGCATGACATTTACAGTAATATTTAGTAGTCACTGCAGTACTTCTACTCGTTCACAGGTGTATCCTGTGTAACCAACCTGACATGTACAGCATCATGGGTATGTTTGGTTTTTTCAGGACTTATGTACTCTGTTTCAAGCTGTGTCCTGTCTAACCAGCCTGACATTTATGGTTTAATGGGTATGTTTGGTGGTTATTTTTGTGCTTAACTACTTTATAGTCACAAATTTATACTGTCAAACCATTGTGACATTCATCTTATAATTGTTATTTTTAGTGGTTATTTCAGTACTTAACTACTTGTTGTTCACAATATATCCTGTATAACAAGCGTGATATTTACAGTAGAATGGGTATGCTTAGTGGTTAATTCACTACTTACCTACTCTATGGTCAGAAATGTATAACCTGTGTGGCATTTGCAGTATAATTCCCCGCGGGAACCCTGGGAAGTGAAGCAGTGACTGTTTACTGCGGTAAACAGGCTCTGTTTTACTGGTAAAATAGGACACAGTCACCAATGCTTGGGAGGTGCAAACCCTCTCTAGAATGGACAGCATGGCTTATGAACACTCACCCTTGGTCTTGAGTTGATACTCATGTTGTGGTCATGATTAGACATTGTGCAAAAATGTGACCTTAAACACCAATAAATAAATAAATAAATAATTTGCCGTATAATGGGTATGTTTAGTCGTTATTTCAGTACTTACATGTTTGCATGTGAGTCTCATGTAACCAGCCTTAAATTTATAGTATAATGGGAAGGTTTAGTTATTTTAGTTCTTTCCTACTCTATTATCTTGAATGTATCCTGTATATCCAGTGTGACTTTTAAAGCATAATGGGTATGCTTGGTGGTTATTTCAGTAAATTGATCTTGATCTGTGAGTTCGGAGTAATCAGCCTTATATTTACAGTATTATGGGTATGTTTAGTGGTTATTTTAGAAATTACCTACTCTCTGGCCACAAATGTATCTTGTATTACCAGTGTTACATTTGCAGTATAATAGGCATGTTTTGTGGTTATTCAATTCTTTCCTACTTTGTTTGATGGTTTATTCCTTTTCACCAGCCTGACACCTTCTGTATAATGACTATGTTCATACTGGTTACTTGAGTTGTCTATGTTGGCTGGTGTATCTCATGTAACCAACCTGACATCTACGTTATAATTGCTATATTTAGTGATTATTTCCATACTTTCCTGCAATGTTTCTAGGTGTATCCTGTGTAACCACCCTTCCATTTATGGGTATGTTAGTGGTTATTTTGGGCATACCTTCCCTATGTCCATGTGTTTTTAGTGTAATCAACATGATATTTTGGGTTTATTTTGTGGTTATTTCAGTTCTGACTGTATATTCACAGGTGTATCCTGAAAAACCAGAATGATATTTACAGTATAATGGGTACATTTAGTAGACATTTTGGTACTTTCTACTCTCATTCAGAGGTATATCCTGTGTAATCAGCCTGAAATTTACTGTAAAATGAGTATGTTTAGTGGTTATTTCAAGACTTACCTACTCTGTTGCCTTGTGTATCCTGTGTAACCAGATTGATATTTTCGGTATAAGGAATATATTTAGTAGTCATTTCTATATTTACCTACTCCATGTTCACATGTGTATCTCATATAACCAGTCTAAGATTTGCATAACAATGTGTATGTTTTGTGGTTATTTCCGTACTTGCCTTCTGTATGTTCACTTTGTTGTCCTGCTTAAGAAGCATGACATTTACAGTAATATTTAGTAGTCACTGCAGTACTTCTACTCGTTCCCAGGTGTATCCTGTGTAACCAACCTGACATGTACAGCATCATGGGCATGTTTAGTTATTTCAGTACTTATGTACTGTGTTTCAAGCTGTGTCCTGTCTAACCAGCCTGACATTTATGGTTTAATAGGTATGTTTGGTGGTTATTTTTTGTGCTTAAGTACTTTATAGTCACAAATTTATACTGTCAAACCATTGTGACATTCATAGTATAATTGGTATTTTTAGTGGTTATTTCAGTACTTAATTGCTTGTTGTTCACAATATATCCTGTATAACAAGCATGATATTTACAGTAGAATGGGTACGCTTAGTGGTTAATTTACTACTTACCTACTCTATGGTGAGAAATGTATAACCTGTGTGGCATTTTCAGGATAATTCCCCGCGGAACCCCGGGAAGTGAAGCAGTGCCTGTTCACTGCGGTAAACAGGCTCTGTTTTACTGGTAAAATAGGACCAGTCACCAATGCTTGGGAGGTGCAAACTCTCTCTAAAATGGACAGCATGGCTTATTAACGCTCACCCTTGGTCTTGAGTTGATACTCATGTTGTGGTCACGATTATCCATTGTGCAAAAATGTGACCTTAAACACCAATAAATACATAAACAAATAATTTCCAGTATAATTTATATGTTTAGTCATTATATCAGTACCTACATGTTTACATGTGAGTCTCATGTAACCAGCCTTAAATTTTTAGTATAATGGGAAGGTTTAGTTATTTTAGTTGTTTCCTACTCTATTGTCTTGAATGTATCCTGCATATCCAGTGTGACTTTTAAAGCATAATGGGTATGCTTGGTGGTTATTTCAGTAAATTGATCTTCATCTGTGGGTTCTGAGTAATCAGCCTTATATTTACAGTATTATGGGTATGTTTAGTGGTTATTTTAGAAATTACCTACTCTATGGCCACAAATGTATCTTGTATTACCAGTGTTACATTTGCAGTATAATAGGCATGTTTTGTGGTTATTCAATTCATTCCTACTTTGTTTGATGGTTTACTCCTTTTCCCAAGCCTGACACCTTCTGTGTAATGAGTATGTTCATACTAGTTACTTAAGTTATTATCAATGTTTGGCTGGTGTATCTTATGTAACCAACCTGACATCTACGTTATAATTGCTGTATTTAGTGGTTATTTCCGTACTTTCCTGCAATGTTTCTAGGTGTATCCTGTGTAACCACCTTTCCATTTACAATAAAATGGGTATTTTAGTGGTTACTTTGGGCATACCTTCCCTATGTCCATGTGTTTTTAGTGTAATGAGCATGATATTTTTGGTTTATTTCGTGGTTATTTCAGTTCTGACTGTATATTCACAGGTGTATCCTGAAAAACCAGAATGATATTTACAGTATAAAGGGTACATTTAGTAGACATTTTGGTACTTCCTTCTCACATTCAGAGGTATACCCTGTTTAATCAGCCCAAAATTTACCGTAAAATGAATATGTTTAGTGGTTATTTCAGAACTTACCTACTCTGTTACCTTGTGTATCCAATGTAACCAGATTGATATTTTCGGTATAATGAGTATATTTAGTAGTCATTTTTATATTTACCTACTCCATGTTCACATGTGTATCTCATATAACCAGCTTAAGATTTGCATAACTGTTCATGTTTTGTGGTTATATGAGGTATATCCTGTGTAATCAGCCCGAAATTTACTGTAAAATGAATATGTTTAGTGGTTATATCAAGACTTACCTACTCTGTTACCTTGTGTATCCAGTGTAACCACATTGATATTTTCGTTATAAGGAGTATATTTGGCAGTCATTTCTATATTTAACTACTCCATGTTCACATGTGTATCTCGTATAACCAGCCTAAGATTTGTATAACAATGTGTATGTTTTGTGGTTATTTCCGTACTTGCCTTCTGTATGTTCACTTTGTTGTCCTGCTTAAGAAGCATGACATTTACAGTAATATTTAGTAGTCACTGCAGTACTTCTACTCGTTCACAGGTGTATCCTGTGTAACCAACCTGACATGTACAGCATCATGGGTATGTTTGGTTTTTTCAGGACTTATGTACTCTGTTTCAAGCTGTGTCCTGTCTAACCAGCCTGACATTTATGGTTTAATGGGTATGTTTGGTGGTTATTTTTGTGCTTAACTACTTTATAGTCACAAATTTATACTGTCAAACCATTGTGACATTCATCTTATAATTGTTATTTTTAGTGGTTATTTCAGTACTTAACTACTTGTTGTTCACAATATATCCTGTATAACAAGCGTGATATTTACAGTAGAATGGGTATGCTTAGTGGTTAATTCACTACTTACCTACTCTATGGTCAGAAATGTATAACCTGTGTGGCATTTGCAGTATAATTCCCCGCGGGAACCCTGGGAAGTGAAGCAGTGACTGTTCACTGCGGTAAACAGGCTCTGTTTTACTGGTAAAATAGGACACAGTCACCAATGCTTGGGAGGTGCAAACCCTCTCTAGAATGGACAGCATGGCTTATGAACACTCAGCCTTGGTCTTGAGTTGATACTCATGTTGTGGTCATGATTAGACATTGTGCGAAAATGTGACCTTAAACACCAATAAATAAATAAATAAATAATTTGCCGTATAATGGGTATGTTTAGTCGTTATTTCAGTACTTACATGTTTGCATGTGAGTCTCATGTAACCAGCCTTAAATTTATAGTATAATGGGAAGGTTGAGTTATTTTAGTTCTTTCCTACTCTATTATCTTGAATGTATCCTGTATATCCAGTGTGACTTTTAAAGCATAATGGGTATGCTTGGTGGTTATTTCAGTAAATTGATCTTGATCTGTGAGTTCGGAGTAATCAGCCTTATATTTACAGTATTATGGGTATGTTTAGTGGTTAGTTTAGAAATTACCTACTCTCTGGCCACAAATGTATCTTGTATTACCAGTGTTACATTTGCAGTATAATAGGCATGTTTTTTGGTTATTCAATTCTTTCCTACTTTGTTTGATGGTTTACTCCTTTTCACCAGCCTGACGCATTCTGTATAATGACTATGTTCATACTGGTTACTTGAGTTATCTATGTTGGCTGGTGTATCTCATGTAACCAATCTGACATCTATGTTATAATTGCTATATTTAGTGATTATTTCCATACTTTCCTGTAATGTTTCTAGGTGTATCCTGTGTAACCACCCTTCCATTTACAATAAATTGGGTATGTTAGTGGTTATTTTGGGCATACCTTCCCTATGTCCATATGTTTTTAGTGTAATCAACATGATATTTTGGGTTTATTTTGTGGTTATTTCAGTTCTGACTGTATACTCACAGGTGTATCCTGAAAAACCAGAATGTTATTTACAGTATAATGGGTACATTTAGTAGACATTTTGGTACTTTCTACTCTCATTCAGAGGTATATCCTGTGTAATCAGCCTGAAATTTACTGTAAAATGAATATGTTTAGTGGTTATTTCAAGACTTACCTACTCTGTTACCTTGTGTATACTGTGTAACCAGATTGATATTTTCGGTATAAGGAATATATTTAGTAGTCATTTCTATATTTACCTACTCCATGTTCACACGTGTATCTCATATAACCAGCCTAAGATTTGCATAACAATGTTTATGTTTTGTGGTTATTTCCGTACTTGCCTTCTGTATGTTCACTTTGTTGTCCTGCTTAAGAAGCATGACATTTACAGTAATATTTAGTAGTCACTGCAGTACTTCTACTCGTTCACAGGTGTATCCTTTGTAACCAACCCAACATGTACATCATCATGGGCATGTTTAGTTATTTCAGTACTTATGTACTGTGTTTCAAGCTGTGTCCTGTCTAACCAGCCTGACATTTATGGTTTAATGGGTATATTTGGTGGTTATTTTCGTGCTTAACTACTTTATAGTCACAAATTTATACTGTCAAAGCATTGTGACATTCATAGTATTGGGATTTTTAGTGGTTATTTCAGTACTTAACTACTTGTTGTTCACAATATATCCTGTATAACAAGCATGATATTTACAGTAGAATGGGTACGCTTAGTGGTTAATTTACTACTTACCTACTCTATGGTCAGAAATGTATAACCTGTGTGGCATTTTCAGGATAATTCCCCGCAGGAACCCCGGGAAGTGAAGCAGTGCCTGTTCACTGCGGTAAACAGGCTCTGTTTTACTGGTAAAATAGGACCCAGTCACCAATGCTTGGGAGGTGCAAACCCTCTCTAAAATGGACAGCATGGCTTATTAATGCTCACCCTTGGTCTTGAGTTGATACTCATGTTGTGGTCACGATTAGCCATTGTGCAAAAATGTGACCTTAAACACCAATAAATACATAAACAAATAATTTCCAGTATAATTTATATGTTTAGTCATTATATCAGTACCAACATGTTTGCATGTGAGTCTCATGTAACCAGCCTTAAATTTTTAGTATAATGGGAAGGTTTAGTTATTTTAGTTGTTTCCTACTCTATTGTCTTGAATGTATCCTGTATATCCAGTGTGACTTTTAAAGCATAATGGGTATGCTTGGTGGTTATTTCAGTAAATTGATGTTCATCTGTGTGTTCTGAGTAATCAGCCTTTTATTTACAGTATAATGGGTATGTTTAGTGGTTATTTTAGAACTTACCTGCTCTATGGCTACAAATCTATCCTGTCTAACCAGTTTTTACATTTGCAGTATAATAGGCATGTTTTGTGGTTATTTCAATTCTTTCCTACTTTGTTGATGGTTTACACCTTTTCACCAGCCTTACACCTTCTGTATAATGAGTATGTTCATACTGGTTACTTAAGTTATTATCTATGTTGGCTGGTGTATCTCATGTAACCAACCTGACATCTACGTTATAATGGCTATATTTAGTGGTTATTTCCATACTTTCCTGCAATGTTTCTAGGTGTATCCTGTGTAACCACCCTTCCATTTACAATAAAATGGGTATTTTAGTGGTTATTTTGGGCATACCTTCCCTATGTCCATGTGTTTTTAGTGTAATCAGCATGATATTTTGGGTTCATTTTGTGGTTATTTCAGCTCTGACTGTATATTCACAGGTGTATCCTGAAAAAACCAGAATGATATTTACAGTATAATGGGTACATTTAGTAGACATTTTGGTACTTTCTACTCACATTCAGAGGTATATCCTGTGTAATCAGCCCGAAATTTACTGTAAAATGAATATGTTTAGTGGTTATTTCAAGACTTACCTTCTCTGTTACCTTGTGTATCCTGTGTAACCAGATTGATATTTTCGGTATAAGGAATATATTTAGTAGTCATTTCTATATTTACCTACTCCATCTTCACATGTGTATCTCATATAACCAGCCTAAGATTTGCATAACAATGTGTATGTTTTGTGGTTATTTCCGTACTTGCCTTCTGTATGTTCACTTTGTTGTCCTGCTTAAGAAGCATGACATTTACAGTAATATTTAGTAGTCACTGCAGTACTTCTCGTTCACAGGTGTATCCTTTGTAACCAACCCGACATGTACATCATCATGGGCATGTTTAGTTATTTCAGTACTTACGTACTCTGTTTCAGGCTGTGTCCTGTCTTACCAGCCTGACATTTATGGGATAATGGGTATGTTTGGTGGTTATTTTTGTGCTTAACTACTTTATAGTCACAAATTTGTACTGTCAAACCATTATGACATTCATAGTATGATTGGGATTTTTAGTGGTTATTTCAGTACTTAACTACTTGTTGTTCACAATATATCCTGTATAACAAGCGTGATATTTACAGTATAATGGGTATGCTTAGTGGTTAATTTACTACTTACCTACTCTATGGTCAGAAATGTATAACCTGTGTGGCATTTGCATTATGATTCCCCGCGGGAACCCCGGGAAGTGAAGCAGTGCCTGTTCACTGCGGTAAACAGGCTCTGTTTTACTGGTAAAATAGGACCCAGTCACCAATGCTTGGGAGGTGCAAACCCTCTCTAAAATGGACAGCATGGCTTATTAACGCTCACCCTTGGTCTTGAGTTGATACTCATGTTGTGGTCACGATTAGCCATTGTGCAAAAATGTGACCTTGAACACCAATAAATAAATAAATAAATAATTTGCAGTATAATGGGTATGTTTAGTCGTTATTTCAGTACTTACATGTTTGCATGTGAGTCTCATGTAACCAGCCTTAAATTTATAGTATAATGGGAAGGTTTAGTTATTTTAGTTCTTTCCTACACTATTGTCTTGAATGTATCCTGCATATCCAGTGTGACTTTTAAAGCATAATGGGTATGCTTGGTGGTTATTTCAGTAAATTGATCTTCATCTGTGGGTTCTGAGTAATCAGCCTTATATTTACAGTATCAGGTATGTTTAGTGGTTATTTTAGAAATTACCTACTCTATGGCCACAAATGTATCTTGTATTACCAGTGTTACATTTGCAGTATAATAGGCATGTTTTGTGGTTATTCAATTCATTCCTACTTTGTTTGATGGTTTACTCCTTTTCACCAGCCTGACACCTTCTGTGTAATGAGTATGTTCATACTAGTTACTTAAGTTATTATCAATGTTTGGCTGGTGTATCTCATGTAACCAACCTGACATCTACGTTATAATTGCTGTATTTAGTGGTTATTTCCGTACTTTCCTGCAATGTTTCTAGGTGTATCCTGTGTAACCACCCTTCCATTTACAATAAAATGGGTATTTTAGTGGTTACTTTGGGCATACCTTCCCTATGTCCATGTGTTTTTAGTGTAATCAGCATGATATTTTTGGTTTATTTCGTGGTTATTTCAGTTCTGACTGTATATTCACAGGTGTATCCTGAAAAACCAGAATGATATTTACAGTATAAAGGGTACATTTAGTAGACATTTTGGTACTTCCTTCTCACATTCAGAGGTATATCCTGTGTAATCAGCCCAAAATTTACCAGAAAATGAATATGTTTAGTGGTTATTTCATAACTTACCTACTCTGTTACCTTGTGTATCCAATGTAACCAGATTGATATTTTCGGTATAATGAGTATATTTAGTAGTCATTTTTATATTTACCTACTCCATGTTCACATGTGTATCTCATATAACCAGCCTAAGATTTGCATAACAATGTGTATGTTTTGTGGTTATTTCCGTACTTGCCTTCTGTATGTTCACTTTGTTGTCCTGCTTAAGAAGCATGACATTTACAGTAATATTTAGTAGTCACTGCAGTACTTCTACTCGTTCACAGGTGTATCCTGTGTAACCAACCTGACATGTACAGCATCATGGGCATGTTTAGTTATTTCAGTACTTATGTACTGTGTTTCAGGCTGTGTCCTGTTTAACCAGCCTGACATTTATGGTTTAATAGGTATGTTTGGTGGTTATTTTTGTGCTTAAGTACTTTATAGTCACAAATTTATACTGTCAAACCATTGTGACATTCATAATATGATTGGGATTTTTAGTGGTTATTTCAGTAGTCAACTACTTGTTGTTCACAATATATCCTGTATAACAAGCGTGATATTTACAGTATAATGGGTATGCTTAGTGGTTAATTTACTACTTACCTACTCTATGGTCAGAAATGTTTAACCTGTGTGGCATTTGCATTATAATTCCCCGCGGGAACCCCGGGAAGTGAAGCAGTGTCTGTTCACTGCGGTAAACAGGCTCTGTTTTACTGGTAAAATAGGACCCAGTCACCAATGCTTGGGAGGTGCAAACCCTCTCTAAAATGGACGGCATGGCTTATTAACGCTCACCCTTGGTCTTGAGTTGATACTCATGTTGTGGTCACGATTAGCCATTGTGCAAAAATGTGACCTTGAACACCAATAAATAAATAAATAAATAATTCGCAGTATAATGGGTATGTTTAGTCGTTATTTCAGTACTTACATGTTTGCATGTGAGTCTCATGTAACCAGCCTTAAATTTATAGTATAATGTGAAGGTTTACTTATTTTAGTTGTTTCCTACTCTATTGTCTTGAATGTATCCTGTATATCGAGTGTGACTTTTAAAGCATAATGGGTATGCTTGGTGGTTTTTTCAGGAAATTCAGTTCTGCTTTACTAGTAAAATAGGACCCAGTCACCAATGCTTGGGGTGAAAGTCCTCTAAAATGGGCAACATGTTGATCAACGATTGACTAAACTTGACTTCATCTCCATGTTGTGTCACGATTAGCCATGGTGCATAAGTATGTGACGTTAACCACCAACAAACAAACAAACAAACATTTTCAGGAAATTGATCTTCATCTGTGAGTTCTGAGTAATCAGCCTTATATTTACATTATAATGGGTATGTTTAGTGGTTATTTGAGACCTCACCTGCTGTTTGGCCACAAATGCATCCTGTATAACTAGTGTGACATTTCCAGTATAATAGACATGTTTTGTGGTTATTTCAATTCTTTCCTTTTTTATTTGATGGTTTACTCCTTTTCACCAGCCTGACATCTTCTGTATAATGACTATGATCATACTGGTTACTTAAGTTATTATCTATGTTGGCTGGTGTATCTCATGTAACCAACCTGACATTTACGTTTTAATTGCTATATTTAGTGGTTATTTCCATACTTTCCTGCAATGTTTCTAGGTGTATCCTGTGTAACCACCCTTCCATTTACAATAAAATGGGTATTTTAGTGGTTATTTTGGGCATACCTTCCCTATGTCCATGTGTTTTTAGTGTAATCAGCATGATGTTTTGGGTTTATTTCGTGGTTATTTCAGCTCTGACTGTATATTCACAGGTGTATACTGAAAAACCAGAATGATATTTACAGTATAATGGGTACATTTAGTAGACATTTTGGTACTTTCTACTCACATTCAGAGGTATATCCTGTGTAATCAGCCCGAAATTTACTGTAAAATGAATATGTTTAGTGGTTATTTCAAGACTTACCTACTCTGTTACCTTGTGTATCCTGTGTAACCAGATTGATATTTTCGGTATAAGGAATATATTTAGTAGTCATTTCTATATTTACCTACTCCATGTTCACATGTGTATCTCATATAACCAGCCTAAGATTTGCATAACAATGTGTATGTTTTGTGGTTATTTCCGTACTTGCCTTCTGTATGTTCACTTTGTTGTCCTGCTTAAGAAGCATGACATTTAAAGTAATATTTAGTAGTCACTGCAGTACTTCTACTCGTTCACAGGTGTATCCTTTGTAACCAACCCGACATGTACATCATCATGGGCATGTTTAGTTATTTCAGTACTTACGTACTCTGTTTCAGGCTGTGTCCTGTCTTACCAGCCTGACATTTATGGTATAATGGGTATGTTTGGTGGTTATTTTTGTGCTTAACTACTTTATAGTCATAAATTTGTTCTGTCAAACCATTGTGACATTCATAGTATGATTGGGATTTTTAGTGGTTATTTCAGTAGTTAACTACTTGTTGTTCACAATATATCCTGTATAACAAGCGTGATATTTACAGTATAATGGGTATGCTTAGTGGTTGATTTACTACTTACCTACTCTATGGTCAGAAATGTATAACCTGTGTGTCATTTGCATTATAATTCCCCGCAGGAACCCCGGGAAGTGAAGCAGTGTCTGTTCACTGCGGTAAACAGGCTCTGTTTTACTGGTAAAATAGGACCCAGTCACCAATGCTTGGGAGGTGCAAACCCTCTCTAAAATGGACAGCATGGCTTATTAACACTCACCCTTGGTCTTGAGTTGATACTCATGTTGTGGTCACGATTAGCCATTGTGCAAAAATGTGACCTTGAACACCAGTAAATAAATAAATAAATAAATAATTTGCAGTATAATGGGTATGCTTAGTCGTTATTTCAGTACTTACATGTTTGCATGTGAGTCTCATGTAACCAGCCTTAAATTTATAGTATAATGGGAAGGTTTACTTATTTTAGTTGTTTCCTACTCTATTGTCTTGAATGTATCCTGTATATCCAGTGTGACTTTTAAAGCATAATGGGTATGCTTGGTGGTTTTTTCAGTAAATTGATCTTCATCTGTGAGTTCTGAGTAATCTGCCTTATATTTACATTATAATGGGTATGTTTAGTGGTTATTTGAGACCTCACCTGCTGTTTGGCCACAAATGTATCCTGTATAACTAGTGTGACATTTCCAGTATAATAGACATGTTTTGTGGTTATTTCAATTCTTTCCTTTTTTGTTTGATGGTTTACTCCTTTTCACCAGCCTGACATCTTCTGTATAATGACTATGTTCATACTGCTTACTTAAATTATTATCTATGTTGGCTGGTGTATCTCATGTAACCAACCTGACATCTACGTTTTAATTGCTATATTTAGTGGTTATTTCCATACCTTCCTGCAATGTTTCTAGGTGTATCCTGTGTAACCACCCTTCCATTTACAATAAAATGGGCAGTTTAGTGGTTATTTTGGGCATACCTTCCCTATATCCATGTGTTTTTAGTGTAATCATCATGATATTTTGGGTTTATTTCATGGTTATTTCAGTTCTGACTGTATATTCACAGGTGTATCCTGAAAAACCAGAATGATATTTACAGTATAATGGGTCCATTTAGTAGACATTTTGGTACTTTCTACTCACATTCAGAGGTATATCCTGTGTAATCAGCCCGAAATTTACCGTAAAATGAATATGTTTAGTGGTTATTTCAAGACTTACCTACTTTGTTACCTTGTGTATCCTGTGTAACCAGATTGTTCTTTTCGGTATAAGGAGTATATTTAATAGTCATTTCTATATTTACCTACTCCATGTTCACATGTGTATCTCGTTTAACCAGCCTAAGATTTGCATAACAATGTGTATGTTTTGTGGTTATTTCCTTACTTGCCTTCTGTATGTTCACTCTGTTATCCTGCTTAAGAAGCATGACATTTACAGTAATATTTAGTAGTCACTGCAGTACTTCTACCCGTTCACAGGTGTATCCTGTGTAACCAACTCGACATGTACAGCATCATGGGCATGTTTAGTTATTTCAGTACTTATGTACTTTGTTTCAAGCTGTGTCCTGTCTAACCAGCCTGACATTAATGGTATAATGGGTATGTTTGGTGGTTATTTTAGTGCTTAACTACTTTATAGTCAGAAATTTATACTGTCAAACCATTGTGACATTCATGGTATGATTGGTGTCTTTAGTGGTTATTTCAGTACTTAACTACTTGTTGTTCACAATATATCCTGTATGGCAAGCATGATAGAATGGGTATGCTTAGTGGTTAATTTACTACTTACCTACTCTATGGTCAGAAATGTATAACCTGTGTGGCATTTGCAGTATAATTCCCCGCGGGAACCCCGGGAAGTGAAGCAGTGCCTGTTCACTGCGGTAAACAGGGTCTGTTTTACTTGTAAAATAGGACCCAGTCACCAATGCTTGGGAGGTGCAAACCCTCTCTAAAATGGACAGCATGGCTTATTAACGCTCAACCTTGGTCTTGAGTTGATACTCATGTTGTGGTCACGATTAGCCATTGTTCAAAAAAGTGACCTTAAACACCAATAAATACATAAACAAATAATTTCCAGTATAATTTATATGTTTAGTCATTATATCAGTACCAACACGTTTGCATGTGAGTCTCATGTAACCAGCCTTAAATTTTTAGTATAATGGGAAGGTTTAGTTATTTTAGTTCTTTCCTACTCTATTGTCTTGAATGTATCCTGTATATCCAGTGTGACTTTTAAAGCATAATGGGTATGCTTGGTGGTTATTTCAGTAAATTGATCTTCATCTATGTGTTCTGAGTAACCAGCCTTTTATTTACAGCATAATGGGTATGTTTAGTGGTTATTTTAGAACTTACCTGCTCTATGGCTACAAATCTATCCTGTATAACCAGTTTTACATTTGCAGTATAATAGGCATGTTTTGTGGTTATTTCAATTCTTTCCTACTTTGTTTGATGGTTTACTCCTTTTCACCAGCCTTACACCTTCTGTATAATGAGTATGTTCATACTGGTTACTTAAGTTATTATCTATGTTGGCTGGTGTATCTCATGTAACCAACCTGACATCTACATTATAATTGCTATATTTAGTGGTTATTTCCATACTTTCCTGCAATGTTTCTAGGTGTATCCTGTGTAACCACCCTTCCATATACAATAAAATGGGTATTTTAGTGGTTATATTGGGCATCCCTTCCCTATGTCCATGTGTTTTTAGTGTAATCAGCATGATATTTTGGGTTTATTTCGTGGTTATTTCAGCTCTGACTGTATATTCACAGGTGTATCCTGAAAAACCAGAATGATATTTACAGTGTAATGGGTACATTTAGTAGACATTTTGGTACTTTCTACTCACATTCAGAGGTATATCCTGTGTAATCAGCCCGAAATTTACTGTAAAATGAATATGCTTAGTGGTTATTTCAAGACTTACCTACTCTGTTACCTTGTGTATCCTGTGTAACCAGATTGATATTTTCGGTATAAGGAATATATTTAGTAGTCATTTCTATATTTACCTACTCCATGTTCACATGTGTATCTCATATAACCAGCCTAAGATTTGCATAACAATGTGTATGTTTTGTGGTTATTTCCGTACTTGCCTTCTGTATGTTCACTTTGTTGTCCTGCTTAAGAAGCATGACATTTACAGTAATATTTAGTAGTCACTGCAGTACTTCTACTCGTTCACAGGTGTATCCTTTGTAACCAACCCGACATGTACATCATCATGGGCATGTTTAGTTATTTCAGTAATTACGTACTCTGTTTCAGGCTGTGTCCTGTCTTACCAGCCTGACATTTATGGTATAATGGGTATGTTTGGTGGTTATTTTTGGGCTTAACTACTTTATAGTCACAAATTTGTACTGTCAAACCATTGTGACATTCATAGTATGATTGGGATTTTTAGTGGTTATTTCAGTAGTTAACTACTTGTTGTTCACAATATATCCTGTATAACAAGCGTGATATTTACAGTATAATGGGTATGCTTAGTGGTTAATTTACTACTTACCTACTCTATGGTCAGAAATGTATAACCTGTGTGGCATTTGCATTATAATTCCCCGCGGGAACCCCGGGAAGTGAAGCAGTGCCTGTTCACTGCGGTAAACAGGCTCTGTTTTACTGGTAAAATAGGACCCAGTCACCAATGCTTGGGAGGTGCAAACCCTCTCTAAAATGGACAGCATGGCTTATTAACGCTCACCCTTGGTCTTGAGTTGATACTCATGTTGTGGTCACGATTAGCCATTGTGCAAAAATGTGACCTTAAACACCAATAAATACATAAACAAATAATTTCCAGTATAATTTATATGTTTAGTCATTATATCAGTACCAACATGTTTGCATGTGAGTCTCATGTAACCAGCCTTAAATTTTTAGTATAATGGGAAGGTTTAGTTATTTTAGTTCTTTCCTACTCTATTGTCTTGAATGTATCCTGCATATCCAGTGTGACTTTTAAAGCATAATGGGTATGCTTGGTGGTTATTTCAGTAAATTGATCTTCATCTGTGTGTTCTGAGTAATCAGCCTTATATTTACAGTATTATGGGTATGTTTAGTGGTTATTTTAGAAATTACCTACTCTATGGCCACAAATGTAACTTGTATTACCAGTGTTACATTTGCAGTATAATAGGCATGTTTTGTGGTTATTCAATTCATTCCTACTTTGTTTGATGGTTTACTCCTTTTCACCAGCCTGACACCTTCTGTGTAATGAGTATGTTCATACTAGTCACTTCAGTTATTATCAATGTTTGGCTGATGTATCTCATGTAACCAACCTGACATCTACGTTATAATTGCTGTATTTAGTGGTTATTTCCGTACTTTCCTGCAATGTTTCTAGGTGTATCCTGTGTAACCACCCTTTCATTTACAATAAAATGGGTATTTTAGTGGTTACTTTGGGCATACCTTCCCTATGTCCATGTGTTTTTAGTGTAATCAGCATGATATTTTTGGTTTATTTTGTGGTTATTTCAGTTCTGACTGTACATTCACAGGTGTATCCTGAAAAACCAGAATGATATTTACAGTATAAAGGGTACATTTAGTAGACATTTTGGTACTTCCTTCTCACATTCAGAGGTATATCCTGTGTAATCAGCCCGAAATTTACCGTAAAATAAATATGTTTAGTGGTTATTTCAGAACTTACCTACTCTGTTACCTTGTGTATCCAATGTAACCAGATTGATATTTTCGGTATAATGTGTATATTTAGTAGTCATTTTTATATTTACCTACTCCATGTTCACATGTGTATCTCATATAACCAGCTTAAGATTTGCATAACTGTTCATGTTTTGTGGTTATATGAGGTATATCCTGTGTAATCAGCCCGAAATTTACTGTAAAATGAATATGTTTAGTGGTTATATCAAGACTTACCTACTCTGTTACCTTGTGTATCCAGTGTAACCAGATTGATATTTTCGTTATAAGGAGTATATTTGGCAGTCATTTCTATATTTAACTACTCCATTTCACATGTGTATCTCGTATAACCAGCCTAAGATTTGTTTAACAATGTGTATGTTTTGTGGTTATTTCCGTACTTGCCTTCTGTATGTTCACTTTGTTGTCCTGCTTAAGAAGCACGACATTTACAGTAATATTTAGTAGTCACTGCAGTACTTCTACTCGTTCACAGGTGTATCCTGTGTAACCAACCTGACATGTACAGCATCATGAGTATGTTTGGTTTTTTCAGGACTTATGTACTCTGTTTCAAGCTGTGTCCTGTCTAACCAGCCTGACATTTATGGTTTAATGGGTATGTTTGGTGGTTATTTTTGTGCTTAACTACTTTATAGTCACAAATTTATACGGTCAAACCATTGTGACATTCATCTTATAATTGTTATTTTTAGTCGAGTTGTGACGAAGTCAAACTCGACTTATAGTTTAGTGAATGCCGGGAGGATGGGCGGGCGTGCGGGCGGGCGGTCGTAAACAATTGGTTTCCGGATGATAACTTGATAGTGGTTCAAGTCACATTCATTAAACTTCATACATAGGTTGGTCTTGGTGGGAGGAAGAAACCTATTGATTTTGGACATGCTACATCGAAGGTCAAGGTCACAGTGACCTTGAACGTAGTAAATCTTAAACAAATGGTTTCCGGATGATAACTTGATAAAGGTTCAACTCACATTCATGAACCTTCATAGGTAGATTGGCCTTGGTGAGGGGAAGAACCCTATTGATTTTGGACTCGCTACGTCAAAGGTCAGGGTCAACGTGACCTTGAACATAGTAAATCGCAACAATTCCTTTCCGGATGATAACTTGATAGTAGTTCAAAACCTACATTCATGAAACTTCATAGGTTGGTTGGCCTTGGTGCGAGGAAGAACTCTATTGATCTTGGACTCACCAGATAAAACGTCAAGGTCACAGTGACCTTTAACATAGTATATCGCAACAATTGGTTTCTGGGTGATAACTTGATAGTGGTTCAACCTAGAGTCATGAAACTTCATAGGTGTGTTGGCCTTGGTGCAAGGAAGAACCCTATTGATCTTGGACTCACCAGGTCAAAGGTCAAGGTCACAGTGACCTTGAACATAGTATATCGCAACAATTGGTTTCCGGATGATAACTTGATAGTGGTTCAACCTAGAGTCATGAAACTTTACAGGCATGTTGGCCTTGGTGCGAGGAAGAACCCTATTGATGTTGGACTCACCAGGTCAAAGGTCAAGGTCACACTGACCTTGAACATAGTATATCGCAACAATTGGTTTCCGGATGAGAACTTGATAGTGGTTCAACCTAGAGTCATGAAACTTCATAGGTGTGTTGGCCTTGGTGCGAGGAAGAACCCTATTGACCTTGGACTCGCCAGGTCAAAGGTCAAGGTCACAGTGACCAAATTGCAACAATTGGTTTCCAGACAATAACTTGACAGTGGTTCAGCCTATAGTCATGGAACTTAATAGCTGCATTGGCCTTGCTGTGAGGAAGAAACCTACTGATCTTGAACTCGCCAGGTCAAAGGTCAAGGTCACAGTGACCTTGAACATAGGAAAAACCCTATTGATATTGGAATTCAGTACGTCAAATGTAAAGGTCACAGACCCAGCACACACTCAATAATTCATTTGCAGACAATAACTTCATAATGATCAAACCCACCTTTTCTGTTGTCACAACTCGACATTGGATTGGTGATCCTGAGCGGCATTTTTAGTGGTTATTTCAGTACTTAACTACTTGTTGTTCACAATATATCCTGTATAACAAGCATGATATTTACAGTAGAATGGGTATGCTTAGTGGTTAATTTACTACTTACCTACTCTATGGTCAGAAATGTATAACCTGTGTGGCATTTGCAGTATAATTACCCGCGGGAACCCCGGGAAGTGAAGCAGTGACTGTTCACTGCGGTAAACAGGCTCTGTTTTACTGGTAAAATAGGACACAGTCACCAATGCTTGGGAGGTGCAAACCCTCTCTAAAATGGACAGCATGGCTTATGAACGCTCACCCTTGGTCTTGAGTTGATACTCATGTTGTGGTCATGTTTAGACATTGTGCGAAAATGTGACCTTAAACACCAATAAATAAATAAATAAATAATTTGCAGTATAATGGGTATGTTTAGTCGTTATTTCAGTACTTACATGTTTGCATGTGAGTCTCATGTAACCAGCCTTAAATTTATAGTATAATGGGAAGGTTTAGTTATTTTAGTTCTTTCCTACTCTATTGTCTTGGATGTATCCTGTATATCCAGTGGGACTTTTAAAGCATAATGGGTATGCTTGGTGGTTATTTCGGTAAATTGATCTTGATCTGTGAGTTCGGAGTAATCAGCCTTATATTTACAGTATTATGGGTATGTTTAGTGGTTATTTTAGAAATTACCTACTCTCTGGCCACAAATGTATCTTGTATTACCAGTGTTACATTTGCAGTATAATAGGCATGTTTTGTGGTTATTCAATTCTTTCCTACTTTGTTTGATGGTTTACACCTTTTCACCAGCCTGACACCTTCTGTATAATGACTATGTTCATACTGGTTACTTGAGTTATCTATGTTGGCTGGTGTATCTCATGTAACCAACCTGACATCTACGTTATAATTGCTATATTTAGTAATTATTTCCATACTTTCCTGCAATGTTTCTAGGTGTATCCTATGTAACCACCCTTCCATTTACAATAAAATGGGTATGTTAGTGGTTATTTTGGGCATACCTTCCCTATGTCCATGTGTTTTTAGTGTAATCAACATGATATTTTGGGTTTATTTTGTGGTTATTTCAGTTCTGACTGTATGTTCACAGGTGTATCCTGAAAAACCAGAATGATATTTACAGTATAATGGGTACATTTAGTAGACATTTTGGTACTTTCTACTCTCATTCAGAGGTATATCCTGTGTAATCAGCCCGAAATTTACCGTAAAATAAATGTTTAGTGGTTATTTCAGAACTTACCTACTCTGTTACCTTGTATATTTAGTAGTCATTTTTATATTTACCTACTCCATGTTCACATGTGTATCTCATATAACCAGCCTAAGATTTGCATAACAATGTGTATGTTTTGTGGTTATTTCCGTACTTGCCTTCTGTATGTTCACTTTGTTGTCCTGCTTAAGAAACATGACATTTACAGTAATATTTAGTAGTCACTGCAGTACTTCTACTCGTTCACAGGTGTATCCTGTGTAACCAACCCGACATGTACAGCATCATGGGCATGTTTAGTTATTTCAGTACTTATGTACTGTGTTTCAAGCTGTGTCCTGTCTAACCAGCCTGACATTTATCGTTTAATAGGTATGTTTGGTGGTTATTTTTGTGCTTAAGTACTTTATAGTCACAAATTTATACTGTCAAACCATTGTGACATTCATAGTATAATTGGTATTTTTAGTGGTTATTTCAGTACTTAACTACTTGTTGTTCACAATATATCCTGTATAACAAGCATGATATTTACAGTAGAATGGGTACGCTTAGTGGTTAATTTACTACTTACCTACTCTATGGTCAGAAATGTATAACCTGTGTGGCATTTTCAGGATAATTCCCCGTGGGAACCCCGGGAAGTGAAGCAGTGCCTGTTCACTGCGGTAAACAGGCTCTGTTTTACTGGTAAAATAGGACCCAGTCACCAATGCTTGGGAGGTGTAAACCCTCTCTAAAATGGACAGCATGGCTTATTAACGCTCACCCTTGGTCTTGAGTTGATACTCATGTTGTGGTCACGATTAGCCATTGTGCAAAAATGTGACCTTAAACACCAATAAATACATAAACAAATAATTTCCAGTATAATTTATATGTTTAGTCATTATATCAGTACCAACATGTTTGCATGTGAGTCTCATGTAACCAGCCTTAAATTTTTAGTATAATGGGAAGGTTTAGTTATTTTAGTTCTTTTCTGCTCTATTGTCTTGAATGTATCCTGTATATCCAGTGTGACTTTTAAAGCATAATGGGTATGCTTGGTGGTTATTTCAGTAAATTGATCTTCATCTGTGTGTTCTGAGTAATCAGCCTTTTATTTACAGTATAATGGGTATGTTTAGTGGTTATTTTAGAACTTACCTGCTCTATGGCTGCAAATCTATCCTGTATAACCAGTTTTACATTTGCAGTATAATAGGCATGTTTTGTGGTTATTTCAATTCTTTCCTACTTTGTTTGATGGTTTACACCTTTTCACCAGCCTTACACCTCCTGTATAATGAGTATGTTCATACTGGTTACTTAAGTTTTTATCTATGTTGGCTGGTGTATCTCATGTAACCAACCTGACATCTACGTTATAATTGCTGTATTTAGTCGTTATTTCCGTACTTTCCTGCAATGTTTCTAGGTGTATCCTGTGTAACCACCCTTCCATTTACAATAAAATGGGTATTTTAGTGGTTACTTTGGGCATACCTTTCCTATGTCCATGTGTTTTTAGTGTAATCAGCATGATATTTTTGGTTTATTTCGTGGTTATTTCAGTTCTGACTGTATATTCACAGGTGTATCCTGAAAAACCAGAATGATATTTACAGTATAATGGGTACATTTAGTAGACATTTTGGTACTTTCTACTCTCATTCAGAGGTATATCCTGTGTAATCAGCCTGAAATATACTGTAAAATGAATATGTTTAGTGGTTATTTCAAGACTTACCTACTCTGTTACCTTGTGTATCCTGTGTAACCAGATTGATATTCTCGGTATAAGGAATATACTTAGTAGTCATTTCTATATTTACCTACTCCATGTTCACATGTGTATCTCATATAACCAGCCTAAGATTTGCATAACAATGTGTATGTTTTGTGGTTATTTCCGTACTTGCCTTCTGTATGTTCACTTTGTTGTCCTGCTTCAGAAGCATGACATTTACAGTAATATTTAGTAGTCACTGCAGTACTTCTACTCGTTCACAGGTGTATCCTGTGTAACCAACCCGACATGTACAGCATCATGGGCATGTTTAGTTATTTCAGTACTTATGTACGCTGTTTCTGGCTGTGTCCTGTCTAACCAGCCTGACATTTATGATATAATGGGTATGTTTAGTGGTTATTTTCGCGCTTAACTACTTTATAGTCACAAATTTGTACTGTCAAACCATTGTGACATTCATAGTATAATTGGTATTTTTAGTGGTTATTTCAGTACTTAACTACTTGTTGTTCACAATATATCCTGTATAACAAGCATGATATTTACAGTATAATGGGTATGCTTAGTGGTTAATTTACTACTTACCTACTCTATGGTCAGAAATGTATAACCTGTGTGGCATTTGCAGTATAATTCCCCGTAGGAACCCCGGGAAGTGAGGCAGTGCCTGTTCACTGTGGTAAACAGGCTCTGTTTTACTGGTAAAATAGGACCCAGTCACCAATGCTTGGGAGGTGCAAACCCTCTCTAAAATGGACAGCATGGCTTATTAATGCTCACCCTTGGTCTTGGGTTGATACTCATGTTGTGGTAAGGATTAGCCATTGTGCAGAAATGTGACCTTAAACACCAATAAATAAATAAAAAAATAACTTGCAGTATAATGGGTATGTTTAGTCGTTATTTCAGTACTTACATGTTTGAATGTGAGTCTCATGTAACCAGCCTTAAATTTATAGTATAATGGGAAAGTTTAGTTATTTTAGTTCTTTTCTACTCTATTGTCTTGAATGTATCCTGTATATCCAGTGTGACATTTAAAGCATAATGGGTATGCTTGGTGGTTATTTTAGTAAATTGATCTTTATCTGTGAGTTCTGAGTAATCTGCCTTATATTTACAGTATTATGGGTATGTTTAGTGGTTATTTTAGAAATTACCTACTCTATGGCCACAAAAGTATCTTGTATTACCAGTGTTACATTTGCAGTATAATAGACATGTTTTGTGGTTATTTCAATTCTTTCCTACTTTGTTTGATGGTTTACTCCTTTTCACCAGCCTTACACCTTCTGTATAATGAGTATGTTCATACTGGTTACCTAAGTTATTATCTATGTTGACTGGTGTATCTCATGTAACCAACCTGACATCTACGTTATAATTGCTGTATTTAGTGGTTATTTCCGTACTGTCTTGCAATGTTTCTAGGTGTATCCTGTGTAACCACCCTTCCATTTACAATAAAATGGGTAATTTAGTGGTTATTTTGGGCATACCTTCCCTATCCCCATGTGTTTTTAGTGTAATCAACATGATATTTTGGGTTTATTTCGTGGTTATTTCAGTTCTGACTGTATATTCACAGGTGTATCCTGAAAAACCAGAATGCTATTTACAGTATAATGGATATATTTAGTAGACATTTTGGTATTTCCTACTCACATTCAGAGGTATATCCTGTGTAATGAGCCCGAAATTTACCGTAAAATGAATATGTTTAGTGGTTATTTCAAAACTTACCTACTCTGTTACCTTGTGTATCCAGTGTAACCAGATTGATATTTTCGGTATAATGTGTATATTTAGTAGTCATTTCTATATTTACGTACTCCATGTTCACATGTGTATCTCATATAACCAGCCTAAGATTTGCATAACTGTGCATGTTTTGTTTTGTGGTTATTTCCATACTTGCTTTCCGTAAGTTCACTTTGTTATCCTGCTTAAGAAGCATGACATTTACGGTAATATTTAGTAGTCACTGCAGTACTTCTACCTGTTCACAGGTTTATCCTGTGTAACCAACCCGACATGTACAGCATCATGGGCATATTTAGTTATTTTAGTACTTACGTTCGCTGTTTCAGGCTGCGGCCTGTCTAACCAGCCTGACATTTATGATATAATGGGTATGTTTAGTGGTTATTTTCGTGCTTAACTACTTTATAGTCACAAATTTATACTGTTAAACCATTGTGACATTCATAGTATAATTGGTATTTTTAGTGGTTATTTCAGTACTTAACTACTTGTTGTTCAGAATATATCCTGTATAACAAGCATGATATTTACAGTAGAATGGGTATGCTTAGTGGTTAATTTACTACTTACCTACTCTATGGTCAGAAATGTATAACCTGTGTGGCATTTGCATTATAATTCCCCGCGGGAACCCCGGGAAGTTAAGCAGTGCCTGATCACTGCGGTAAACAGGCTCTGTTTTACTGGTAAAATAGGACCCAGCCACCAATGATTGGGAGGTGCAAACCGTCTCTAAAATGGACTGCATGGCTTATTAACGCGCACCCTTGGTATTGAGTTGATACTCATGTTGTGGTCAGGATTAGCCATTGTGCAAAAATGTGACATTGAACACCAATAAATAAATAAATAAATAAATAATTTGCAGTATAATGGGTACGTTTAGTCGTTTTAAATTTATAGTATAATGGGAAGGTTTAGTTATTTTAGTTCTTTCCTACTCTATTGTCTTGAATGTATCCTGTATATCCAGTGTGACATTTAAAGCATAATGGGTATGCTTGGTGGTTATTTCAGTAAATTGATCTTTATATGTGAGTTCTGAGTCATCAGCCTTATATTTACAGTATTATGGGTATGTTTAGTCGTTATTTTAGAAATTACCTACTCTATGGCCACAAAAGTATCTTGTATTACCAGTGTTACATTTGCAGTATAATAGACATGTTTTGTGGTTATTTCAATTCTTTCCTACTTTGTTTGATGGTTTACTCCTTTTCACCAGCCTTACACCTTCTGTATAATGAGTATGTTCATACTTGTTACCTAAGTTATTATCTATGTTGGCTAGTGTATCTCATGTAATCAACCTGACATCTACGTTATAATTGCTATATTTAGTGGTTATTTCCATACTTTCCTGCAATGTTTCCAGGTGTATCCTGTGTAACCACCCTTCCATTTACAATAAAATGGGTAGTTTAGTGATGATTTTGGGCATACCTTCCCTATGCCCATGTGTTTTTAGTGTAATCAACATGATATTTTGGGTTTATTTCGTGGTTATTTCAGTTCTGACTGTATATTCACAGGTGTATCCTAAAAAACAAGAATGATATTTTAAATATAATGGGTACATTTAGTAGACATTTTGGTACTTCGTACTCACATTCAGAGGTATATCCTGTGTAATCAGCCCCAAATTTACCGTAAAATGAATATGCTTAGTGGTTATTTCAAAACTTACCTACTCTGTTACCTTATGTATCCAGTGTAACCAGATTGATATTTTCGGTATAATGAGTATATTTAGTAGTCACTTCTATATTTACCTACTCCATGTCCTCCCCGTGGGAACCCCGGGAAGTAAGCAGCACTTGTTTACTGTGGTAAACCTGTTCCGCTTTACTAGTAAAATAGGACCCAGTCGCCAATGCTTGGGGTGAAAGTCCTCTAAAATGGGCAACATGTAGATCAACGATTGACTAAACTTGACTTCATCTCCATATTGTGTCACGATTAGCCATAGTGCATAAATATGTATCGTTAACCACCAACAAACAAACAAACAAACTCCATGTTCATATGTGTATCTCATATAACCAGCCTAAGATTTGCATAACTGTGCATGTTTTCTGGTTATTTCCGTACTTGCTTTCTGTATGTTCACTTTGTTGTCCTGCTTAAGAAGCATGACATTTACAGTAATATTTAGTAGTCACTGCAGTACTTCTACTCGTTCACAGGTGTATCCTGTGTAACCAACCCGACATGTACAACATCATGGGCATGTTTAGTTATTTCAGTACTTATGTACTCTGTTTGAAGCTGTGTCCTGTCTAACCAGCCTGACATTTATGGTTTAATGGGTATGTCTTTGGGTTATTTTTGGGCTTAACTACTTTATAGTCACAAATTTATACTCTCAAACCATTGTGACATTCATGGTATAATTGGTATTTTTAGTGGTTATTTCAGTACTTAACTACTTGTTGTTCACAATATATCCTGTATAACAAGCGTGATATTTACAGTAGAATGGGTATGCTTAGTGGTTAATTTACTACTTACCTACTCTATGGTCAGAAATGTATAACCTGTGTAGCATTTGCAGTATAATTCCCCGCGGGAACCCCGGGAAGTGAAGCAGTGCCTGTTCACTGCGGTAAACAGGCTCTGTTTTACCGGTATAATAGGACCCAGTCACCAATGCTTGGGAGGTGCAAACCCTCTCTAAAATGGACAGCATGGCTTATTAAAGCTCACCCTTGGTCTTGAGTTGATACTCATGTTGTGGTCACGATTAGCCATTGTGCGAAAATGTGACCTTAAACACCAATAAATAAATAAATAAATAATTTGCAGTATAATGGGTATGTTTAGTCGTTATTTCAGTACTTACATGTTTGCATGTGAGTCTCATGTAACCAGCCTTAAATTTATAGTATAATGGGAAGGTTTAGTTATTTTAGTTCTTTCCTACTCTGTTGTTTTGAATGTATCCTGTATATCCAGTGTGACTTTTAAAGCATAATGGGTATGCTTGGTGGTTATTTGAGTAAATTGATCTTCATCTGTGAGTTCTGAGTTATCTGCCTTATATTTACAGTATTATGGGTATGTTTAGTGGTTATTTTAGAAATTACCTACTCTATGGCCACAAATGTATCTTGTATTACCAGTGTTACATTTGCAGTATAATAGGCATGTTTTGTGGTTATTCAATTCTTTCCTACTTTGTTTGATGGTTTTCTCCTTTTCACCAGCCTGTCATCTTATGTGTAATGAGTATGTTCATACTAGTTACTTAAGTTATTATCTATGTTGGCTGGTGTATCTCATGTAACCAACCTGACATCTACGTTATAATTGCTGTATTTAGTGGTTATTTCCGTACTTTCCTGCTATGTTTCTAGGTGTATCCTGTGTAAACACCCTTCCATATTTAATAAAATGGGTAGTTTAGTGGTTATTTTGGGCATACCTTCCCTATGCCCTTGTGTCTTTAGTGTAATCAGCTTGATATTTTGGGTTTATTTCGTGGTTATTTCAGTTCTGACTGTATATTCACAGGTGTATCCTGAAAAGCCAGAATGATATTTACAGTATAATGGTTACATTTAGTAGACATTTTGGTACTTCCTACTCACATTCAGTGGTATATCCTGTGTAATCAGCCCGAAATTTACCGTAAATGAATATGTTTAGTGGTTAATTCAAAACTTACCTACTCTGTTACCTTGTGTATCCTGGGTAACCAGATTGATATTTTCGGTATAATGAGTATATTTAGTAGTCATTTCTATATTTACCTACTCCATGTTCACATGTGTATCTCATATAACCAGCTTAAGATTTGCATAACTGTGCATGTTTTGTGGTTATTTCCATACTTGCTTTCCGTATGTTCACTTTGACGCATGACATTTACGGTAATATTTAGTAGTCACTGCAGTACTTCTGCTCATTCACAGGTGTATCCTGTGCAACCAACCTGACATGTACAGCATCATGGGCATATTTAGTTATTTCAGTACTTATGTACGCTGTTTCAGGCTGTGTCCTGTCTAACCAGCCTGACATTTATGATATAATGGGTATGTTTGGTGGCTATTTTTGTGCTTAACTACTTTATAGTCACAAATTTATACTGTCAAAGCATTGTGACATTCATAGTATAATTGGTATTTTTAGTGGCTATTTCAGTACTTAACTACTTGTTGTTCACAATATATCCTGTATAACAAGCGTGATATTTACAGTATAATGGGTATCCTTAGTGGTTAATTTACTACTTACCTACTCTATGGTCAGAAATCTATGACCTGTGTGGCATTTGCATTATAATTCCCCGCGGGAACCTCGGGAAGTGAAGCAGTGCCTGTTCACTGCGGTAAACAGGCTCTGTTTTACTGGTAAAATAGGACCCAGTCACTAATGCTTGGGAGGTGCAAACCCTCTCTAAAATGGACAACATGGCTTATTAACACTCACCCTTGGTCTTGAGTTGATACTCATGTTGTGGTCACGATTAGCCATTGTGCAAAAATGTGATCTTAAACACCAATAAATAAATAAACAAATAATTTCCAGTATAATTTATATGTTTAGTCATTATTTCAGTACCAACATGTTTGCATGTGAGTCTCATGTAACCAGCCTTAAATTTATAGTATAATGGGAAGGTTTAGTTATTTCAGTTCTTTCCTACTCTATTGTCTTGAATGTATCCTGTATATCCAGTGTGACTTTTAAAGCATAATGGGTATGCTTGGTGGTTATTTCAGTAAATTGATCTTCATCTGTGTGTTCTGAGTAATCAGCCTTTTATTTACAGTATAATGGGTATGTTTAGTGGTTATTTTTGAACTTACCTGCTCTATGGCCACAAATGTATCCTGTATAACCAATGTTACATTTGCCGTATAATAGGCATGTTTTGTGGTTATTTCAATTCTTTCCTACTTTGTTTGATGGTTTACTCCTTTTCACCAGCCTGACACCTTCTGTATAATGAGTATGTTCATACTGGTTACCTAAGTTATTATCTATGTTGGCTGGTGTATCTCATGTAACCAACCTGACATCTACGTTATAATTGCTATATTTAGTGGTTATTTCCATACTTTCCTTCAATGTTTCTAGTTGTATCCTGTGTAACCACCCTTCCATTTACAATAAAATGGGTATTTTAGTGGTTACTTTGGGCATACCTTTCCTATGTCCATGTGTTTTTAGTGTAATCAGCATGATATTTTTGGTTTATTTCGTGGTTATTTCAGTTCTGACTGTATATTCACAGGTGTATCCTGAAAAACCAGAATGATATTTACAGTATAATGGGTACATTTAGTAGACATTTTGGTACTTTCTACTCTCATTCAGAGGTATATCCTGTGTAATCAGCCTGAAATATACTGTAAAATGAATATGTTTAGTGGTTATTTCAAGACTTACCTACTCTGTTACCTTGTGTATCCTGTGTAACCAGATTGATATTCTCGGTATAAGGAATATACTTAGTAGTCATTTCTATATTTACCTACTCCATGTTCACATGTGTATCTCATATAACCAGCCTAAGATTTGCATAACAATGTGTATGTTTTGTGGTTATTTCCGTACTTGCCTTCTGTATGTTCACTTTGTTGTCCTGCTTCAGAAGCATGACATTTACAGTAATATTTAGTAGTCACTGCAGTACTTCTACTCGTTCACAGGTGTATCCTGTGTAACCAACCCGACATGTACAGCATCATGGGCATGTTTAGTTATTTCAGTACTTATGTACGCTGTTTCTGGCTGTGTCCTGTCTAACCAGCCTGACATTTATGATATAATGGGTATGTTTAGTGGTTATTTTCGCGCTTAACTACTTTATAGTCACAAATTTGTACTGTCAAACCATTGTGACATTCATAGTATAATTGGTATTTTTAGTGGTTATTTCAGTACTTAACTACTTGTTGTTCACAATATATCCTGTATAACAAGCATGATATTTACAGTATAATGGGTATGCTTAGTGGTTAATTTACTACTTACCTACTCTATGGTCAGAAATGTATAACCTGTGTGGCATTTGCAGTATAATTCCCCGTAGGAACCCCGGGAAGTGAGGCAGTGCCTGTTCACTGTGGTAAACAGGCTCTGTTTTACTGGTAAAATAGGACCCAGTCACCAATGCTTGGGAGGTGCAAACCCTCTCTAAAATGGACAGCATGGCTTATTAATGCTCACCCTTGGTCTTGGGTTGATACTCATGTTGTGGTAAGGATTAGCCATTGTGCAGAAATGTGACCTTAAACACCAATAAATAAATAAAAAAATAACTTGCAGTATAATGGGTATGTTTAGTCGTTATTTTGGTACTTACATGTTTGAATGTGAGTCTCATGTAACCAGCCTTAAATTTATAGTATAATGGGAAAGTTTAGTTATTTTAGTTCTTTTCTACTCTATTGTCTTGAATGTATCCTGTATATCCAGTGTGACATTTAAAGCATAATGGGTATGCTTGGTGGTTATTTTAGTAAATTGATCTTTATCTGTGAGTTCTGAGTAATCTGCCTTATATTTACAGTATTATGGGTATGTTTAGTGGTTATTTTAGAAATTACCTACTCTATGGCCACAAAAGTATCTTGTATTACCAGTGTTACATTTGCAGTATAATAGACATGTTTTGTGGTTATTTCAATTCTTTCCTACTTTGTTTGATGGTTTACTCCTTTTCACCAGCCTTACACCTTCTGTATAATGAGTATGTTCATACTGGTTACCTAAGTTATTATCTATGTTGACTGGTGTATCTCATGTAACCAACCTGACATCTACGTTATAATTGCTGTATTTAGTGGTTATTTCCGTACTGTCTTGCAATGTTTCTAGGTGTATCCTGTGTAACCACCCTTCCATTTACAATAAAATGGGTAATTTAGTGGTTATTTTGGGCATACCTTCCCTATCCCCATGTGTTTTTAGTGTAATCAACATGATATTTTGGGTTTATTTCATGGTTATTTCAGTTCTGACTGTATATTCACAGGTGTATCCTGAAAAACCAGAATGCTATTTACAGTATAATGGATATATTTAGTAGACATTTTGGTATTTCCTACTCACATTCAGAGGTATATCCTGTGTAATGAGCCCGAAATTTACCGTAAAATGAATATGTTTAGTGGTTATTTCAAAACTTACCTACTCTGTTACCTTGTGTATCCAGTGTAACCAGATTGATATTTTCGGTATAATGTGTATATTTAGTAGTCATTTCTATATTTACGTACTCCATGTTCACATGTGTATCTCATATAACCAGCCTAAGATTTGCATAACTGTGCATGTTTTGTTTTGTGGTTATTTCCATACTTGCTTTCCGTAAGTTCACTTTGTTATCCTGCTTAAGAAGCATGACATTTACGGTAATATTTAGTAGTCACTGCAGTACTTCTACCTGTTCACAGGTTTATCCTGTGTAACCAACCCGACATGTACAGCATCATGGGCATATTTAGTTATTTTAGTACTTACGTTCGCTGTTTCAGGCTGCGGCCTGTCTAACCAGCCTGACATTTATGATATAATGGGTATGTTTAGTGGTTATTTTCGTGCTTAACTACTTTATAGTCACAAATTTATACTGTTAAACCATTGTGACATTCATAGTATAATTGGTATTTTTAGTGGTTATTTCAGTACTTAACTACTTGTTGTTCAGAATATATCCTGTATAACAAGCATGATATTTACAGTAGAATGGGTATGCTTAGTGGTTAATTTACTACTTACCTACTCTATGGTCAGAAATGTATAACCTGTGTGGCATTTGCATTATAATTCCCCGCGGGAACCCCGGGAAGTTAAGCAGTGCCTGATCACTGCGGTAAACAGGCTCTGTTTTACTGGTAAAATAGGACCCAGCCACCAATGATTGGGAGGTGCAAACCGTCTCTAAAATGGACTGCATGGCTTATTAACGCGCACCCTTGGTATTGAGTTGATACTCATGTTGTGGTCAGGATTAGCCATTGTGCAAAAATGTGACATTGAACACCAATAAATAAATAAATAAATAAATAATTTGCAGTATAATGGGTACGTTTAGTCGTTTTAAATTTATAGTATAATGGGAAGGTTTAGTTATTTTAGTTCTTTCCTACTCTATTGTCTTGAATGTATCCTGTATATCCAGTGTGACATTTAAAGCATAATGGGTATGCTTGGTGGTTATTTCAGTAAATTGATCTTTATATGTGAGTTCTGAGTCATCAGCCTTATATTTACAGTATTATGGGTATGTTTAGTCGTTATTTTAGAAATTACCTACTCTATGGCCACAAAAGTATCTTGTATTACCAGTGTTACATTTGCAGTATAATAGACATGTTTTGTGGTTATTTCAATTCTTTCCTACTTTGTTTGATGGTTTACTCCTTTTCACCAGCCTTACACCTTCTGTATAATGAGTATGTTCATACTTGTTACCTAAGTTATTATCTATGTTGGCTAGTGTATCTCATGTAATCAACCTGACATCTACGTTATAATTGCTATATTTAGTGGTTATTTCCATACTTTCCTGAAATGTTTCCAGGTGTATCCTGTGTAACCACCCTTCCATTTACAATAAAATGGGTAGTTTAGTGATGATTTTGGGCATACCTTCCCTATGCCCATGTGTTTTTAGTGTAATCAACATGATATTTTGGGTTTATTTCGTGGTTATTTCAGTTCTGACTGTATATTCACAGGTGTATCCTAAAAAACAAGAATGATATTTTAAATATAATGGGTACATTTAGTAGACATTTTGGTACTTCGTACTCACATTCAGAGGTATATCCTGTGTAATCAGCCCCAAATTTACCGTAAAATGAATATGCTTAGTGGTTATTTCAAAACTTACCTACTCTGTTACCTTATGTATCCAGTGTAACCAGATTGATATTTTCGGTATAATGAGTATATTTAGTAGTCACTTCTATATTTACCTACTCCATGTCCTCCCCGTGGGAACCCCGGGAAGTAAGCAGCACTTGTTTACTGTGGTAAACCTGTTCCGCTTTACTAGTAAAATAGGACCCAGTCGCCAATGCTTGGGGTGAAAGTCCTCTAAAATGGGCAACATGTAGATCAACGATTGACTAAACTTGACTTCATCTCCATATTGTGTCACGATTAGCCATAGTGCATAAATATGTATCGTTAACCACCAACAAACAAACAAACAAACTCCATGTTCATATGTGTATCTCATATAACCAGCCTAAGATTTGCATAACTGTGCATGTTTTCTGGTTATTTCCGTACTTGCTTTCTGTATGTTCACTTTGTTGTCCTGCTTAAGAAGCATGACATTTACAGTAATATTTAGTAGTCACTGCAGTACTTCTACTCGTTCACAGGTGTATCCTGTGTAACCAACCCGACATGTACAACATCATGGGCATGTTTAGTTATTTCAGTACTTATGTACTCTGTTTGAAGCTGTGTCCTGTCTAACCAGCCTGACATTTATGGTTTAATGGGTATGTCTTTGGGTTATTTTTGGGCTTAACTACTTTATAGTCACAAATTTATACTCTCAAACCATTGTGACATTCATGGTATAATTGGTATTTTTAGTGGTTATTTCAGTACTTAACTACTTGTTGTTCACAATATATCCTGTATAACAAGCGTGATATTTACAGTAGAATGGGTATGCTTAGTGGTTAATTTACTACTTACCTACTCTATGGTCAGAAATGTATAACCTGTGTAGCATTTGCAGTATAATTCCCCGCGGGAACCCCGGGAAGTGAAGCAGTGCCTGTTCACTGCGGTAAACAGGCTCTGTTTTACCGGTATAATAGGACCCAGTCACCAATGCTTGGGAGGTGCAAACCCTCTCTAAAATGGACAGCATGGCTTATTAAAGCTCACCCTTGGTCTTGAGTTGATACTCATGTTGTGGTCACGATTAGCCATTGTGCGAAAATGTGACCTTAAACACCAATAAATAAATAAATAAATAATTTGCAGTATAATGGGTATGTTTAGTCGTTATTTCAGTACTTACATGTTTGCATGTGAGTCTCATGTAACCAGCCTTAAATTTATAGTATAATGGGAAGGTTTAGTTATTTTAGTTCTTTCCTACTCTGTTGTTTTGAATGTATCCTGTATATCCAGTGTGACTTTTAAAGCATAATGGGTATGCTTGGTGGTTATTTGAGTAAATTGATCTTCATCTGTGAGTTCTGAGTTATCTGCCTTATATTTACAGTATTATGGGTATGTTTAGTGGTTATTTTAGAAATTACCTACTCTGTGGCCACAAATGTATCTTGTATTACCAGTGTTACATTTGCAGTATAATAGGCATGTTTTGTGGTTATTCAATTCTTTCCTACTTTGTTTGATGGTTTTCTCCTTTTCACCAGCCTGTCATCTTATGTGTAATGAGTATGTTCATACTAGTTACTTAAGTTATTATCTATGTTGGCTGGTGTATCTCATGTAACCAACCTGACATCTACGTTATAATTGCTGTATTTAGTGGTTATTTCCGTACTTTCCTGCTATGTTTCTAGGTGTATCCTGTGTAAACACCCTTCCATATTTAATAAAATGGGTAGTTTAGTGGTTATTTTGGGCATACCTTCCCTATGCCCTTGTGTCTTTAGTGTAATCAGCATGATATTTTGGGTTTATTTCGTGGTTATTTCAGTTCTGACTGTATATTCACAGGTGTATCCTGAAAAGCCAGAATGATATTTACAGTATAATGGTTACATTTAGTAGACATTTTGGTACTTCCTACTCACATTCAGTGGTATTTCCTGTGTAATCAGCCCGAAATTTACCGTAAATGAATATGTTTAGTGGTTAATTCAAAACTTACCTACTCTGTTACCTTGTGTATCCTGGGTAACCAGATTGATATTTTCGGTATAATGAGTATATTTAGTAGTCATTTCTATATTTACCTACTCCATGTTCACATGTGTATCTCATATAACCAGCTTAAGATTTGCATAACTGTGCATGTTTTGTGGTTATTTCCATACTTGCTTTCCGTATGTTCACTTTGACGCATGACATTTACGGTAATATTTAGTAGTCACTGCAGTACTTCTGCTCATTCACAGGTGTATCCTGTGCAACCAACCTGACATGTACAGCATCATGGGCATATTTAGTTATTTCAGTACTTATGTACGCTGTTTCAGGCTGTGTCCTGTCTAACCAGCCTGACATTTATGATATAATGGGTATGTTTGGTGGTTATTTTTGTGCTTAACTACTTTATAGTCACAAATTTATACTGTCAAAGCATTGTGACATTCATAGTATAATTGGTATTTTTAGTGGCTATTTCAGTACTTAACTACTTGTTGTTCACAATATATCCTGTATAACAAGCGTGATATTTACAGTATAATGGGTATCCTTAGTGGTTAATTTACTACTTACCTACTCTATGGTCAGAAATCTATGACCTGTGTGGCATTTGCATTATAATTCCCCGCGGGAACCTCGGGAAGTGAAGCAGTGCCTGTTCACTGCGGTAAACAGGCTCTGTTTTACTGGTAAAATAGGACCCAGTCACTAATGCTTGGGAGGTGCAAACCCTCTCTAAAATGGACAACATGGCTTATTAACACTCACCCTTGGTCTTGAGTTGATACTCATGTTGTGGTCACGATTAGCCATTGTGCAAAAATGTGATCTTAAACACCAATAAATAAATAAACAAATAATTTCCAGTATAATTTATATGTTTAGTCATTATTTCAGTACCAACATGTTTGCATGTGAGTCTCATGTAACCAGCCTTAAATTTATAGTATAATGGGAAGGTTTAGTTATTTCAGTTCTTTCCTACTCTATTGTCTTGCATGTATCCTGTATATCCAGTGTGACTTTTAAAGCATAATGGGTATGCTTGGTGGTTATTTCAGTAAATTGATCTTCATCTGTGTGTTCTGAGTAATCAGCCTTTTATTTACAGTATAATGGGTATGTTTAGTGGTTATTTTTGAACTTACCTGCTCTATGGCCACAAATGTATCCTGTATAACCAATGTTACATTTGCCGTATAATAGGCATGTTTTGTGGTTATTTCAATTCTTTCCTACTTTGTTTGATGGTTTACTCCTTTTCACCAGCCTGACACCTTCTGTATAATGAGTATGTTCATACTGGTTACCTAAGTTATTATCTATGTTGGCTGGTGTATCTCATGTAACCAACCTGACATCTACGTTATAATTGCTATATTTAGTGGTTATTTCCATACTTTCCTTCAATGTTTCTAGTTGTATCCTGTGTAACCACCCTGCCATTTACAATAAAATGGGTATTTTAGTGGTTACTTTGGGCATACCTTCCCTATGTCCATGTGTTTTTAGTGTAATCAGCATGATATTTTGGGTTTATTTCGTGGTTATATCAGTTCTGACTGTATATTCACAGGTGTATCCTGAAAAACCAGAATGATATAGTATAATGGGTACATTTAGTAGACATTTTGGTACATTGTACTCACATTCAGAGGTATATCCTGTGTAATCAGCCCGGAATTTACCGTAAAATGAATATGTTTAGTGGTTATTTCAAGACTTACCTACTCTGTTACCTTGTGTATACTGTGTAACCAGATTGATATTTTCGGTATAAGGAGTATATTTGGCAGTCATTTCTATCTTTAACTACGCCGTGTTCACATGTGTATCTCGTATAACCAGCCTAAGATTTGTATAACAATGTGTATGTTTTGTGGTTATTTCCGTACTTGCCTTCTGTATGTTCACTTTGTTGTCCTGCTTAAGAAGCATGACATTTACAGTAATATTTAGTAGTCACTGCAGTACTTCTACTTGTTCACAGGTGTATCCTGTGTAACCAACCCGACATGTACAGCATCATGGGTATGTTTGGTTTTTTCAGTACTTATGTTCTCTGTTTCAAGCTGTGTCCTGTCTAACTAGCCTGACATTTATGGTTTAATGGGTATGTTTGGTGGTTATTTTTGTGCTTAACTACTTTATAGTCACAAATTTATACTGTCAAACCATTGTGACATTCATAGTATAATTGGTATTTTTAGTGGTTATTTCAGTACTTAACTACTTGTTGTTCTCAATATATCCTGTATAACAAGCATGATATTTACTGTAGAATGGGTATGTTTAGTGGTTAATTTACTACTTACCTACTCAATGGTCAGAAGTGTATAACCTGTGTGGGATTTGCAGTATAATTCCCCGCGGGAACCCCGGGAAGTGAAGCAGTGACTGTTCACTGCGGTAAACAGGCTCTGTTTTACTGGTAAAATAGGACACAGTCACCAATGCTTGGGAGGTGCAAACCCTCTCTGAAATGGACAGCATGGCTTATGAACGCTCACCCTTGGTCTTGAGTTGATACTCATGTTGTGGTCATGATTAGACATTGTGCGAAAATGTGACCTTAAACACCAATAAATAAATAAATAAATAATTTGCCGTTTAATGGGTATGTTTAGTCGTTATTTCAGTACTTACATGTTTGCATGTGAGTCTCATGTAACCAGCCTTAAATTTATAGTATAATGGGAAGGTTTAGTTATTTTAGTTCTTTCCTACTCTATTGTCTTGAATGTATCCTGTATATCCAGTGTGACTTTTGAAGCATAATGTGTATGCTTGGTGGTTATTTCAGTGAATTGATCTTCATCTGTGTGTTCTGAGGAATCAGCCTTATATTTACAGTATTATGGGTATGTTTAGTGGTTATTTTAGAACTTACCTGCTCTATGGCCACAAATGTATCCTGTATAACCAGTTTTACATTTGCAGTATAATAGGCGTGTTTTGTGGTTATTTCAATTCTTTCCTAGTTTGTTTGATGGTTTACTCCTTTTCACCAGCCTGACACCTTCTGTATAATGAATATGTTCATACTGGTTACTCAAGTTATTATCTATGTTGGCTGGTGTATCTCATGTAACCAACCTGACATCTACGTTATAATAGCTATATTTAGTGCTTATTTCCATACTTTCCTGCAATGTTTCTAGGTCTATCCTGTGTAACCACCCTTCCATTTACAATAATATGGGTATTTTAGTGGTTATTTTGGGCATACCTTCCCTATGTCCATGTGTTTTTAGTGTAATCACCATGATATTTTGGGTTTATTTTGTGGTTATTTCAGTTCTGACTGTATATTCACAGGTGTATCCTGAAAAACCAGAATGATATTTACAGTATAATGGGTATATTTAGTAGACATTTTGGTACTTTCTACTTACATTCAGAGGTATATCCTGTGTAATCCGCCTGAAATTTACCGTAAAATGAATATGTTTAGTGGTTATTTCAAGACTTACCTACTCTTTTACCTTGTGTATCCAATGTAACCAGATTGATATTTTCGGTATAAGGAGTATATTTAGTAGTCATTTTTATATTTACCTACTCCATGTTCACATGTGTATCTCGTATAACCAGCGTAAGATTTGCATAACAATGTGTATGTTTTGTGGTTATTTCCGTACTTGACTTCTGTATGTTCACTTTGTTGTCCTGCTTAAGAAGCATGTCATTTACAGTAATCTTTAGTAGTCACTGCAGTTCTTCTTCTCGTTCACAGGTGTATCCTGTGTAACCAACCCGACATGTACAGCATCATGGGCATGTTTAGTTATTTCAGTACTTACGTACTCTGTTTCAAGCTGTGTCCTGTCTAACCAGCCTGACATTATTTTCGTGCTTAACTACTTTATAGTCACAAATTTATACTGTCAAAGCATTGTGACATTCATAGTATAATTGGTATTTTTAGTGGTTATTTCAGTACTTAACTACTTGTTGTTCACAATTTATCCTGTATAAGAAGCATGATATTTACAGTAGAATGGGATGCTTAGTGGTTAATTTACTACTTACCTACTCTATGGTGAGAAATGTAAAACCTGTGTGGCATTTGCAGTATCATTCCCCGCGGGAACCCCGGGAAGTGTAGCAGTGCCTGTTCACTGCGGTAAACAGGCTCTGTTTTACTGGTAAAATAGGACCCAGTCACCAATGCTTGGGAGGTGCAAACCCTCTCTAAAATGAACAGCATGGCTTATTAACGCTCACCCTTGGTCTTGAGTTGATACTCATGTTGTGGTCACGATTAGCCATTGTGCAAAAATGTGACCTTAAACGCCAATAAATAAATAAATAAATAATTTGCAGTATAATGGGTATGTTTAGTCGTTATTTCAGTACTTACATGTTTGCATGTGAGTCTCATGTAACCAGCCTTAAATTTATAGTATAATGGGAAGGTTTAGTTATTTTAGTTCTTTTCTACTCTATTGTCTTGAATGTATCCTGTATATCCAGTGTGACTTTTAAAGCATAATGGGTATGCTTGGTGGTTATTTCAGTAAATTGATCTTCATCTGTGGGTTCTGAGTAATCAGCGTTATATTTACAGTATTATGGGTATGTTTAGTGGTTATTTTAGAAATTACCTACTCTATGGCCACACATGTATCTTGTATTACCAGTGTTACATTTGCAGTATAATAGGCATGTTTTGTGGTTATTCAATTCATTCCTACTTTGTTTGATGGTTTACTCCTTTTCACCAGCCTGACACCTTCTGTGTAATGAGTATGTTCATACTAGTTACTTAAGTTATTATCTATGTTGGCTGGTGCAGGCTGCAACCCGAGAGGTCCTCTGTTCGAATCCCACTTGCGGCAACCGCATTGTGTCCTTGGGCAAGACACTTCACCCCCATTGCCCATGTGGGGGCACGATGACGCCGTGCACTAAGGCGTCCTGCACGTCGATGGTACGCATGTCTTCAACGAATCTAACCCTGTCTGTGCTGCAGTGCGGAGTAACGATGTTGGGGAGCTGGCAGCTGCTGGTCGTTGCTCGGTGGTTCTCTCCGGGTACTCCGGCTTCCTCCACCCGTAAAACTGTCACGGTCATGATTAGCCATTGTGCATAAATATGTGACCTTAAACATCAATAAATAAATAGATAATCTATGTTGGCTGGTGTATCTCATGTAACCAACCTGACATCTAAGCTATATTTGCTGTATTTAGTGGTTATTTCAGGACTTTCCTGCAATGTTTCTAGGTGTATCCTGTGTAACCACCCTTCCATTTACAATAAAATGGGTAGTTTAGTGGTTATTTTGGGCATACCTTCCCTATTCCCATGTGTTTTTAGTGTAATCAACATGATATTTGGGGTTTATTTCATGGTTATTTCAGTTCTGACTGTATATTCACAGGTGTATCCTGAAAAACCAGAATGATATTTACAGTATGGGTACATTTAGTAGATATTTTGGTACTTCCTACTCACATTCAGTTGTATATCCTGTGTAATCAGCTCGAATTTTACCATAGAATGAATATGTTCAGTGGTTATTTCAAAACTTACCTACTCTGTTACTTTGTGTATCCAGTGTAACCAGATTGATATTTTCGGTATAATGAGTATATTTAGTAGTCATTTCTATTTTTACCTACTCCATGTTCACATGTGTATCTCTCATAACCAGCTTAAGATTTGCATAACTGTGCATGTTTTGTGGTTATTTCCATACTTGCTTTCCGTATGTTCACTTTGTTATCCTGCTTAAGAAGCATGACATTTACAGTAATATTTAGTAGTCACTGCAGTACTTCTACTCGTTCACAGGTGTATCCTGTGTAACCAACCCGACATGTACAGCATCATGGGCATATTTAGTTATTTCAGTACTTACGTACGCTGTTTCAGGCTGTGTCCTGTCTAACCAGCCTGACATTTATGATATAATGGGTATGTTTAGTGGTTATTTTCGTGCTTAACTACTTTATAGTCACAAATTTATACTGTCAAACCATTGTGACATTCATAGTATAATTGGTATTTTTAGTGGCTATTTCAGTACTTAACTACTTGTTGTTTACAAAATATGTCCTGTATAACAAGCGTGATATTTACAGTACAATGGGTATCCTTAGTGGTTAATTTACTACTGACCTACTCTATGGTCAGAAATGTATAACCTGTGTGGCATTTGCATTATAATTCCCCGCGGGAACCCCGGGAAGTGAAGCAGTGCTTGTTCACTGCGGTAAACAGGCTCTGTTACACTGGTAAAATAGGACCCAGTCACCAATGCTTGGGAGGTGCAAACCCTCTCTAAAATGGACAGCATGGCTTATTAATGCTCACCCTTGGTCTTGAGTTGATACTCATGTTGTGGTCACGATTGGCCATTGTGCAAAAATGTGACCTTAAACACCAATAAATAAATAATTTCCAGTATAATGGGTATGTTTAGTCGTTATTTCAGTACTTACATGTTTGCATGTGAGTCTCATGTAACCAGCCTAAAATTTATAGTATAATGGGAAGGTTTAGTTATTTTAGTCTCTCCTACTCTATTGTCTGGAATGTATCCTGTATATCCAATGTGACTTTTGAAGCATAATGGGTATGCTTGGTGGTTATTTCAGTAAATTGATCTTCATCTGTGAGTTCTGAGTAATCAGCCTTATATTTACAGTATAATGGGTATGTTTAGTGGTTATTTTAGAACTTGCCTGCTCTATGGCCACAAATGTATCCTGTATAACCAGTGTTACATTTGCAGTATAATAGGCATGTTTTGTGGTTATTTCAATTCTTTCCTACTTTGTTTGATGGTTTACTCCTTTTCACCAGCCTGACACCTTCTGTATAATGAATATGTTCATACTGGTTACTCAAGTTATTATCTATGTTGGCTGGTGTATCTCATGTAACCAACCTGACATCTACGTTATAATAGCTATATTTAGTGCTTATTTCCATACTTTCCTGCAATGTTTCTAGGTCTATCCTGTGTAACCACCCTTCCATTTACAGTAAAATGGGTATTTTAGTGGTTATTTTGGGCATACCTTCCCTATGCCCATTTGTTTTTAGTGTAATCAACATGATATTTTGGGTTTATTCTGTGGTTATTTCAGTTCTGACTGTATATTCACAGGTGTAACCTGAAAAACCAGAATGCTATTTACAGTATAATGAGTTCATTTAGTAGACATTTTGGTACTTCCTACTCACATTCAGACTTATATCCTGTGTAATCACCCCAAAATTTACCGTAAAATGAATCTGTTTAGTGTTTTTTTCAAGACTTACCTACTCTGTTACCTTGTGTATCCTGTGTAACCAGATTGATATTTTCGGTATAAGGAGTATATTTAGTAGTCATTTCTATATTTACTATACTCCATGTTCACATGTGTATATCGTATAACCAGCCTAAGATTTGCATAACAATGTGTATGTTTTGTGGTTATTTCCGTACTTGCCTTCTGTATGTTCACTTTGTTATCCTGCTTAAGAAGCCTGACATTTATGGTAATATTTAGTAGTCACAGCAGTACTTCTACTCGTTCACAGGTGTATCCTGTGTAACCAACCCTACATGTACAGCATCATGGGAATGTTTGGTTATTTCAGTACTGACGTACTCTGTTTCAATCTGTGTCCTGTCTAACCAGCCTGACATTTATGATATATGGGTGTATCCTGAAAAACCAGAATGATATTTACAGTATAATGGGTACATTTAGTAGACAGTTTGGTACTTCCTACTCGCATTCAGAGGTATATCCTGTGTAATCAGCCTGAAATTTACCGTAAAATGAATATGTTTAGTGGTTATTTCAAGACTTACCTACTTTGTTACCTTGTGTATCCTGTGTAACCACATTGATATTTTCGGTATAAGGAGTATATTTAATAGTCATTTCTATATTTACCTACTCCATGTTCACATGTGTATCTCGTATAACCACCCTAAGATTTGCATAACAATATGTATATTTTGTGATTATTTCCGTACTTGCCTTCTGTATGTTCACTCTGTTATCCTGCTTAAGAAGCATGACATTTACAGTAATATTTAGTAGTCACTGCAGTACTTCTACCCGTTCACAGGTGTATCCTGTGTAACCAACCCGACATGTACAGTATCATGGGCATGTTTAGTTATTTCAGTACTTTGTTTCAAGCTGTGTCCTGTCTAACCAGCCTGTCATTTATGGTATAATGGGTATGTTTGGTGGTTATTTTCGTGCTTAACTACTTTATAGTCACAAATTTATACTGTCAAACCATTGTGACATTCATAGTATAATTGGTATCTTTAGTGGTTATTTCAGTACTTAACTACTTGTTGTTCACAATATATCCTGTATAACAAGCATGATAGAATGGGTATGCTTAGTGGTTAATTTACTACTTACCTACTCTATGGTCAGAAATGTATAACCTGTGTGGCATTTGCAGTATAATTCCCCGCGGGAACCCCGGGAAGTGAAGCCGTGCCTGTTCACTGCGGTAAACAGGCTCTGTTTTTCTTGTAAAATAGGGCCCAGTCACCAATGCTTGGGAGGTGCAAACCCTCTCTAAAATGGACAGCATGGCTTATTGACGCTCATCCTTGGTCTTAGTTGATACTCATGTTGTGGTCACGATTGGCCATTGTGCAAAAATGTGACCTTAGACACCAATAAATAAATAATTTGCAGTATAATGGGTATGTTTAGTCGTTATTTCAGTACTTACACGTTTGCATGTGAGTCTCATGTAACCAGCCTTAAATTTATAGTATAATGGGAAGGTTTAGTTATTTTAGTTCTTTCCTACTCTATTGTCTTGGATGTATCCTGTATATCCAGTGTGACTTTTAAAGCATAATGGGTATGCTTGGTAGTTATTTCAGTAAATTGATCTTCCTCTGTGAGTTCTGAGTAATCAGCCTTATATTTACAGTATTATGGGTATGTTTAGTGGTTATTTTAGAACTTGCCTGCTCTATGGCCACAAATGTATCTTGTATAACCAGTGTTACATTTGCAGTATAATAGGCATGTTTTGTGGTTATTTCAATTCTTTCCTACTTTGTTTGATGATTTACTTCTTTTCACCAGCCTGACACCTTCTGTGTAATGAGTATGTTCATACTAGTTACTTAAGTTATTATCTATGTTGGCTGGTGTATCTCATGTAACCAACCTGACATCTTTGTTATAATTGCTATATTTAGTGGTTATTTCCGTACTTTCCTGCAATGTTTCTAGGTGTATCCTGTGTAACCACCCTTCCATTTACAATAAAATGGGTGTTTTAGTGGTTAATTTGGGCATACCTTCCCTAAGTCCATGTGTTTTTAGTGTATTCAACATGATATTTTGGGTTTATTCCGTGGTTATTTCAGTTCTGACTGTATATTCACAGGTGTATCCTGAAAAACCAGAATGATATTTACAGTATAATGGGTACATTTCGTAGACATTTTGGTACTTCCTTCTCACATTCAGAGGTATATCCTGTGTAATCAGCCTGAAATTTACCGTAAAATGAATATGTTTAGTGGTTATTTCAAGACTTACCTACTCTGTTTCCTTGTGTATCCAATGTAACCAGATTGATATTTTTATACTGTACCAATGACCCAGACTTAGCTGGTGCTAACTCTAATATATTTAGGGCCAAACGCAAATTTTACCCCCCCCCCCCCCCCCCCATCCCCAAAATTTGCATCTAAAACCAAAAATTACATGTCCTATATGGTCCTCTATACTTTTACTCCACTGCGCATGCGCAGTGTCAAGAAGGTCTCGAAACTGCTGCCAAAAGTCATTCTTTGTTTGGCCCTCAATAGAGTTACACTTCACTGTTATTTGTGCTTGCAAATCTCAGTTTTAAGGATGCCAGACTCATAATTATGAGAGAAATGGTGGATATATGGTGGAAATAGAAGGTGAACAGGAAAAAACAGTGGAAACAAATGTTCAGGGCTGTAACTTATAATTATTTTACGAAATTATTGCATGTTACCTAATTTCGTGGCATGACCTTATTAGCTCACCTGACTGAAAGTCAGGGTGAGCTTTTCTGATCACTTTTCGTCCGTCGTCCGTCGTCCGTCGTCCGGCGTGAAGGTGGTGTTTGGGTCTTTTTCTTCCAAACCACTGGCCGCATGTTAATGAAATTTCATGTGAGTAGGGGTTATATAGCGGCATTTTGATTTTTGGGCAAATTAGGTTTCGGCTCATATTGAGCAGAGGGGTGGGGCAAAAATGCTCCAATTCTTAAAAAATCTTCTTCTCAAGAACCAGCAATAGCAGAGACTTGATATTTGGTATGCAGCTTCCTTTTGAGGTGTAGACTCAAGTTTGTTCAAGAGAAGTTTGTAGGTCTATACTTGGCGATGTTATGGGAGGAGCAAAAATTTTGGCCCCACCCCAAATTTCTATTTTTTAAACCGAGAGGCCAATTTGAACCAAATTTTATGTGAGGGCTTATTGGGTCATAAGTACCTAATTTATGCAGAAATTTTTTTTCCTGTAGCCCCGTGGGAACCACAGGAGCTAAAAATAGAAAAAAATTAAAACGCCTATATCTCAAAAACTGCACGGCAGTGAGAATTTTTATTTGGTGTGAAGCTTTCTTGGGACCAACAGAAAGGATTGGTAAAAAAAAATTGCTATCGGTTTTATCATAGGGTACTTTTTCGGGACTCTGAAAAAGTGCTGAGTCAGTATTTTTTAACACAGTAGGCAATGGGAAAAAAATAAAGAATTGTTTTCTTCCAAACCACTGCTCTAAAAGCTTTCATATTTTACATATAACATCTTTGGAACATTGATTCACATATTTGTAGAAATCAAATTCCTCGGTCCATATTTGGGTTCCCTATGGGAACCCAAATGTTCAAATTAGTGCAATATGAGGGATATATTTTAAAAATCTTCTTCTTCGGATCCACAAATCAGAATCTTTTGATATTTGCTATGCATCATCCTTAGGGGGGTGAGATTGATGTTTGTTCAAGCCAAGTCCCTGAGTTCATATTTGGATTCCCTTTGGGAACCCAAATTGTAACTTAGTGCAATACGAGGTATATTCTTTTAAAATCTTCTTCTTCGCATCCACCGGTCAGAATCTTTTGATATTTGGTATACAGTATGCTTAGGGAGGTGAGATTCAAGTTTGTTCAAGTCAAGTCCTTCGGCTCATATTTGGTCTCCCTGTGGGAGCCCAAATTATAACTTAGTTCAATATGAGGAATATTCTTTAAAAAAAATTTTTTTTTCAGATCCACCAGTCAAAATGTTTTGATATTTGATGTACAGCATTCTTAGGGGCTGAGAGTGAAGTTTGGTAAAGCCAAGTACCTGGGTTCATATTTGGGCTCACTGTAGAAGCCCAAATTATACCAAAATTTTTATTTTCCAAACCAAGAGGTCGATTTGAACCAAATTTGATATGAGGGCTTATTGGGTCACAAATACCTAATTTATGCCATAAATTGTTTTCCTGTCCCCCACGGCAACTACAGGAGCTGAAAAATTTTTTTTTTTTTGAATGCCCATATTTCCAGAACTACATGGCACTGAGAATTTTTATACAATGTGAAGCTTCCTTAGGGCCGGGAGAAAGGAATGGTGAAAAAAATGCCATTGGTTTTATCATAAGTACTTTTCCAGGACTAAAAGTGCCGAGTCATCATTTTTTAACACTGTAGGTAATGGGAATAACGTTGAATAATCTTCTTCTCCCAAACCACTGCTTCAGAAGCTTTTGTTTTTGGGTTCCCTATGGGAGCCCAATGTATAACTTAATTCAGTATGAGAAATATTCTTAAAAAATCTTTTTTTTCTGATACTCCTCTCAGAATCTTTTGATATTTGATTTTTAGTTTTCTTAGAAGCGGCAAATTGAAATTTGTTCAAGTTCTGGTTTATTGATAAAATTGGGCCCAGTAACCAATTCCTGCGTTGAAAGCCCTGTAAAGTGGGCAGTAATAGGCATAAACGATTGACCAAACCTGATATTATAATTATGCCTCTGTAATGATGTAGCCTTAGAAAGTGACCTTAAATTCCAATAAATAAATAGATAAATTATTGAGTACCCAATATGGGGATCTAACATATGAACACTCTGGGTTACTAAGTAGAGAAAACACTTTTATGTTGAAAAACTGATAATAACCACAAGGCAGAATCCCTTGCTATTTTGGTGATATGACTCGGCCAGTATCAGGTGAGCGCCCTCAGGCCCCGTGGGGCCTCTTGTTGTGGTCATTCTTGCTATGAATTTTCCATTGTTTAATCAGTGTTTCCTCTCTCCCTTTCCTTTATTCCCCCCTAGCTATTCTCCCATGCTTTTGGCTTATTTTTTGTAATGTTTATTACTAAAATTTCTTGGGAGTTTTGGCTTGGAAACAGAATTTTTTTTTTCTGTTTTTTCCCCATGTTTATGTCCTCACCCTAGGGGTGTTTAGGCATTTTGGTCTGCATCTACCATCTGATGATCTACAGTTTCTTCTCTGGAAGCCTCTGTTTTGCATCAGATAGTGTTTAAATTGGTAACTGATTTCGGGCCATGTTTGTTTTAGTGCCTGGAGTCATGTTTCCAGGTTGTTGACACTTTTGCTCATGTTGACAACTGTTACTTCTGACAATGATTACTTGTCTTCTGCTTAATTTAGTTTATACATGTAGCAAGATACATTAATATTGTCCGTAAGTGTTACATTAATTTTTTCAAAATGATTAAAATTTTTGTCCACACTTAGGCTTTTTTGGGCTCAGGGTTCCCATTGGGAACTTGGGCTCTCCTGAAAATTTTTTCAAAAATTTTTTTTTTGAAAATTATTTTCTTTTGAAATGTTATATTGAATTATAATATATTATGTATATTTATTTCAAGAGTTAGTGCGAGTAATATGACAGTGTATATTTTTTCTGGTTGAAAAAATATTCTTCAGTCATAATGCAAGGATATCTTCCTCTAATTCACAAGTTCATTGTGTTTCTTATAGTCAGTGTAGTCGCATTAATTCTTGCTCTGTGTGTGTTGATTGATATGACAACGTTGGAAACGTGTGTCACGGTATTTTGTTGCGGTGAGAGGTCCATTACGGTCCTCTCTCCGTAGGGTCACTATATATTATCAGTTTCTTTTTCAGAACTCACAGTGATGTTTCCATAATGTCTTCAATAACTGTGTCTCCGTCGTTGCAATATTAGGGCTAGCGGGAAGTGCTCAAGGTATTACGACAATTGCTGGGAGTTAGCTAGTTCTATCGAAGACATTGTCGCCCGCTATTCCGCCCGGTGTCGCATCCATTCACCAGGAAATAAGAATGGAACAGCACCTGGGTAAGTCCGTTGCGGTCCAGGGAAGCAGATTGGGTGATGCGAGCATTATAAAACTTCAGATGTGCACACCCAGCAACGATTGATCCGAGGATAGTACGGAGGAAGCCTGTCAGTCTGATAGCTAGCTCGTCCAGGTCCCCCGGACCATGAGCGAGAGAGGCCCCCTCTCTCTTGCATCAACATCTGCACTGCGATGTTGTTGTATGTTGTTCGCTTAGTCGGAGCTTACGTCCACTCCTCCTGTTTGGGACACTCCGTTGCATGACAGTCCGACTTGGCTGTTATATTGGCTTACTCATCCTCGTCAACACACACGACCGTACTTGCCTATGTGACCACAGATTTCCAGGGGACGTTCACATATTATATAATGCAGGATTGAACGTCTCTGGTGCTCTTGCTTCACCGACCAAGGAATACACGTTGACCAGGTCACTCCATCTGCTAGCCAAGGATACGAGACCTTTCCAGTTGGGCCATTCGCATATTATATAAATGCTGGAATGAACGTCCCGGGAGCTTCCAGTGGATATTTCACGTAGGACCGCGGCTCCACAGGTCTCAGAGGGTAACATGAACTAGATATTGTTACCATGATGTCTTCGTAAAGTATCCTTCCGTTGTCACAGTCAAATGAAGAGTTAGCGGCAAAAGTGCTCATGTAGATACGTCAATTGCCTGGAGTTCCCTAGTATGATAGATGGTGCTGGCATCCGCTAGCTCGCCCGGTGTCGCGACCATTCACCGAATAGCTCAGCACCCGGGTTCGTCCATTGTGGTCCAGGAAGGAGATTTGGATGATCCGAGCACTATAAAATACAGTGTGCACACCCAGTGACGACGGATACGAGGATGGTACGTAGGAAGCCTATTAGTCCAGTTCCTAGCTCATCCAGGTTCATCCGGGCTGCGAGCGATAGAGGTCCCTCTCTCGTATTGCAACATCTGGGCTCAGATGTTGTGGTACAAAACATTCCTCAGTCGGAGTATACATCTACCGCTCGGGACGCTCCGTTATATAGACAGTCCGGAGAGACTGCTCTTTCGGCTTCCTCATCCTCACGGCAGCACACGCGACCGCACCGTGGCTATGTGACCTGTGATATTCAACCAACATCGTCGATCAGAGAGTCTACGGTGACCAGGTCACGCCATCCGGTAGCCAAGGATACGAGGCCTTCATATTCCGGACGTTCGCATATTAGAGGTATGCAGAAGTGAACGTCCAAGGAGCTTCCAGCAGCTATATCCTATAAGTCCGCAGCTCCACAGGCCTCTGTTGCGGATATGCAATCGCAGATTGCACAAATTATCGCAGCATCCCAGCAACCGACAGTAACTCTTTGTCAGATCAGGAATTATCTGACGATGCTGGCTGAGTTGGTACGTTCCGCTGCAGGTTCAGGTACGGACGACCAAGAATTTCAAGTGGTCCGACAGGATGGTGAAAGGAATACGGATCAGTTGTATTTTCCCTTTTCGGAACAACGTAGAGTGCATCCGACATTATCATCGGACGTTGTTCCTCCGGACCAAAATGCTGCGTTGCCGGATAAGATTGGTTTAGGGACATGATCCCTCAGTTTCCGACATAGTCCAGATATGTTTCACGGACTTTTGATCTGTTGAATGACGCTATATTTATATAACTTGCTACCTAAATGGGCAGGTCAGGTTTCTTATCGGCAATATGCTCGACATCTGCCTTTCATCATTTCATTGAATATTTTGAAATGGCAGGACAGAGCATTCTGAGAGTTCTCTGTGTCTGGACGACCAGGTCAGGAACTAGTATTGTTTTACTGTCGTCTATGTCTTTTCCAACCACGATGTTGGAAATAACAATATTGTCTAGACGGGACAGCTTAGACGCTTCATCGTACGCAGATCACCTTACAAGAACATTATGATTACGTCTCAAAGGGAAAAGAATTCTAGGATGATAATATCCTTAAGAGTTCTTTCAAAGGCCTCATGTAAAACTCCGTCCTTTAGTGGCAATATGGAGTTGGTTAGACGTGACGCGGCCCTGGCTACATCCACACGGGTAGATAGTAAGGTGAATAACTCTCTCAGAGTCGCTCCGGTCTCCGGAGAGTTTTCTTCGACGGCAAGCTTTCTGCAGTTTATAATCAGTTAACTAAGAAAGCTTTTCACTCTCTGCTATTAAAATTCGCTTCCATATAGTCGAATTCAGCAGAGAAGAGTAGGACAGGCACTTCTGGGCCGAATACGTCCAAGGGAAGTTCCTATAGAGGTTCCTATGCATCCTCTAGGTCTTATTCTAGAGACTGTCAAGGTAGCGACTCAGATAGGGGCCGTAATTCTGACCGAGACATCCGGTCAGACGCCCCTAGGTCGACGAGGCGAGGTGCGGGCAGTGGAGGACATGGCTTCTCCTTCTGCAAGCCTCACAGGACCAGGAAGTAATGGTTTTAACCTCTATCGTGTACAAGTGAGTGGAAGACTGTGGAGTTTCTCAATGTTTTGGGATTAGTTTACGGACGTACCTTGGATTCAAGGGGTGATTTCGGAAGGATTAAATTGTTCCTCAAACAAAATCCTTTGTTAACTCGGCGTCCAAGTTGGACTCGGCTTCCGTCAGTCAGTGCGATAGACACTCGCTTCCATCAGATGTCCAGTCTCTTCTGGAATGATCGCGATAGAGATCGTAGAAATCCAGGAATTTCCAGGCTTCTACAACCATCCTTTTCTGGTTCCAAAACCAGACGGCTTGTTCCGTCCACTCATATTCTGAGCTGGATAACAAGCTGATCGTGGTTCCAAGTTTCTATATGGAGTCCATCCGATCGGTCAGAGGGAGTATTCGGGTGTACGACTATGCTACATGCATAGATTTCTAGTTGCATACTTTCACGTCAGGGTAAATCAGGCGTTCAGAAAGTATCTTTGCTTCTTTATCCTAGGAATTGTGTTTCAGCACCGACCAATGTGTTTCGATCTGAATCTAGTTCCTGGGCTTTCACTCGAATAACGAACTCGGTAATGACTCATTTCCGAGCTCATTCGTCTGTGGTAACGACGGCCTACCTGGACGACATTCTTCACAATGAGTTAACGCTTTGGAACGATGTGCAGATTCTGCTTCTATTGATCCGACGTCTCGGTTTCATAAGTAAACGAGGAGAAGTCAGATCTGGTTTCGTCCAAGTCATTTACCCATCAGGGGATGAGCTTCGAGACGCATAACAATCTCGTTCGTCTGCCGTTAACCAGAGCAAAATTAATCAGTTGTTACACTGGCTATTGTCTTCGCTCAGACATGGTCTCAGCGAGAGATCTCATGTGACTGATACGTTGTGCGGAACTGCCGTGATTTTATTTCAATGGGGCGGTTACGCATTTGTCCTCTCCAAATTTCTTTTAATTCAGAATTGGAGGGTGAAGATTATTTCGCTCGATACGGACATCTTCTTGTCAAATCAAGTGAATAAGAGATTCAGACTTGGGCAAGTTTTCAGTGCTTAACTCAAGTAGTTCCACTGCATTTGCCGGATCCGAGTTTTACAGTTTTGACGGATGTCAGTCAAACACTTTGGGTAGTTTCATTAAACCCAATGGATTTGAAGTGCCAGGGTCTTTTGTTTCCGTAGTTCCTTATCAAGCACACAAACATCAAGAATGATGTCATTTTGTCTTGCACTACGTTATTGATGAACGTTATTCAGAATGCTCATATGCTAATGCTGTCCGACAACTCGACGGTATTAGTGTATTTTCGGAATTATGGAGGCACTCATTCCATCCTGTTATTCATGTTAACGGAAGGAATCTTTCGGTTAGTACTAGAACATAAAGTTCTTCTGTTGGTCCGTCATATTCTGGGTCGTCTGAATGTATTAGTGAACTCCCTTCACGGAGGGGCCGTTTGTTGCCACCAGAATGGATTTTCAACAAACCAGTATTCAATCAGATTGCTACCAAGAAGAGCGGCCAGTGATCAACTTTTTCGCGACGCATCTCAACAGTTAGTTGCAAACGTATGTGTCACAATGTTTGGATCTTCGAGCGTTTGCTGTAAATGCTCTATCGATCTTGTGAACGGAATAATAAGATATACGTATCTTACAGTGCCGTTGATTTAACAGATATTGCTCAATGTAATTATTTCAATGCAAATTCTGTTGGTAGCTTCTCTAGATCCACAAAGACTGAGGATTAATTTACTCAGGCGTCTGTTGTGGGACATGCCGTGGAAGCTTCCTCCACATATCGGTCCATTCTATTGTCCGATGGATTCAATCTACTATCAGTTCTGCTAATGATTATATCTTCATTCAGCAGTCTGTGCGTTAGTTTTAAGCTCATGAAGTAAGAGTTCTTCTACATCATAGGCTTAAGCTAATTATGTCGATATTACAGATCTAATGAGGGCTGCATATTGATCTTAGCCCTCCATTATCACGATTTTGTATCTGAGAATATTGAGTCCTTTCTGCAGATCTACATTGTTTAGGTCCATTATTTTTTACTCAGCATGTCGTCTACTAACAGTGGCAACTATATGTGTATAGGCTTTCGGTTCCGGCAGTGACTCTGTCCTGCTGCCCTCTTTGCTCTGGAGTATTTGATCTAGGGCAAGGGGAAGGGGGGAGGGGGGGGTGGTGTTCCCTTGGGTCACCTGCTTTATAGTGTAAACCAAGGGAATACCTCCCTTGGAGTCAGTAATTCCGAGTCGGTTCTGAGATGTTTTTAAAGGGTAAAGCCTATGTTTACTCATCTGTGTAACATTTTTTAAGTATTGATTGGTGTGAAGTATCTGTATATATCACGTGATTAATTGGGCGTTAATATACATTCTTCGTACACTTTTAAATGAGCATATAGAGTCTCATTTGGGTAGACTCCCGTATTTATTGGCTTTCCTTTAAAAAATATTGGATTTTCCTTATGTCCTAGGCCCTCCAACCTTTTTACTATTCCGCTAAGTCTGGGTCATTGGTACAGTATAAAAATGTTAAAAAATTTACAGTAATTTATATATTTTTTATACTAACCAACCCAGACGGGGATGGCCCTCCCAGGAGTTGGGAACTCTTGCCTCCCCACTGGGTATATAATGCTTACCAGGCACTGGTTGTAAGAATGACTTTTGGCGGCAGTTTCGAGACCTCCTTGACACTGTGCATGCGCAGTGGAGTAAAAGTATGGAGGACCATATAGGACATGTAATTTTCAGTTTCAGATGTAAATTTTGAGGATTGGGGGGTAAAATTTGCATTTGGCCCTAAATATTTTAGAGTTAGCACCAGCTGAGTCTGGGTCATTGGTAAGTATAAAAAATATATAAATTACTATAAATTTTTTAACATTTTCGGTATAATGATTATATTTAGTAGTCATTTCTATATTTACCTACTCCATGTTCACATGTGTATCTCGCATAACCAGCCTAATATTTGCATAACAATGTGTATGTTTTGTGGTTATTTCCGTACTTGCCTTCCGTATGTTCACTTTGTTATCCTGCTTAAGAAGCATGACATTTACGGTAATATTTAGTAGTCACTGCAGTACTTCTACTCGTTAACAGGTGTACCCTGTGTAACCAACCCAACATGTACAGCTTCCTGGGCATGTTTAGTTATTTCAGTACTTATGTACTCTGTTTCAGGCTGTGTCCTGTCTAACCAGCCTGACATTTATGGTATAATGGGTATGTTTAGTAGTTATTTTCGTGCTTAACTACTTTATAGTCACAAATTTATACTGTCAAAGCATTGTGACATTCATAGTATAATTGGTATTTTCTGTGGTTATTTCAGTACTTAACTTCTTGTTCACAATATATCCTGTATAACAAGCGTGATATTTACTGTATAATGGGTATGCTTAGTGGTTAATTTACTACTTACCCACTCTATAGTCAGAAATGTATAACCTGTGTGGCATTTGCAGTATAATTCCCCGCGAGAACCCCGGGAAGTGAAGCAGTGCCTGTTCAGTGCAGTAAACAGGCTCTGTTTTACTGGTAAAATAGGACCCAGTCACCAATGCTTGGGAGGTGCAAACCCTCTCTGAAATGGACAGCATGGCTTATTAACGCTCACCCTTGGTCTTGAGTTGATACTCATGTTGTGGTCACGATTAGCCATTGTGCAAAAATGTGACCTTAAACACCAATAAATAAATAAATAATTTGCAGTATAATGGGTATGTTTAGTCGTTATTTCGGTACTTACATATTTGCATGTGAGTCTCATGTAACCAGCCTTAAATTTATAGTATAATGGGAAGATTTAGTTATTTTAGTTCTTTCCTACTCTGTTGTCTTGAATGTATCCTGTATATTCAGTGTGACCTTTAAAGCATAATGGGTATGCTTGGTGGTTATTTCAGTAAATTGATCTTCATCTGTGAGTTCGGAGTAATCAGCCTTATATTTTCAGTATAATGGGTATGTTTTGTGGTTATTTTAGAACTTACCTGCTCAATGGTCACAAATCTATCCTGTATAACCAGTGTTACATTTGCAGTATAATAGGCATGTTTTGTGGTTATTTCAATTCTTTCCTACTTTGTTTGATGGTTTACTCCTTTTCACCAGCCTGACATCTTCTGTATAATGAGTATGTTCATACTGGTTACTTAAGTTATTATCTATGTTGGCTGGTGTATCTCATGTAACCACCCTGACATCTGTGTTATAATTGCTATATTTCATAGTTATTTCCGTACTTTCCTGCATTGTTTCTTGGTGTATCCTGTGTAACCACCGTTCCATTTACAATAAAATAGGTATTTTAGTGGTTATTTTGGGCATACCTTCCCTATGTCCATGTGTTTTTAGTGTAATCACCATGATATTTTGGGTTTATTTCATGGTTATTTCAGTTCTGACTGTATATTCACAGGTCTGTCCTGAAAAACCAGAATGATATTTACAGTATAATGGGTATAATGGGTACAATTAGTAGACATTTTGGTACTTCCTACTCACATTCAGAGGTATATCCTGTGTAATCAGACCGAAATTTACCGTAAAATGAATATGTTTAGTGGTTATTTCAAGACTTACCTACTCTGTTACCTTGTGTATCCAATGTAACCAGATTGATATTTTCAGTATAATGAGTATATTTAGTCATTTCTATATTTACCTACTCCATGTTCACATGTGTATCACATGTGTATCTCGTTTAACCAGCCTAAGATTTGCATAACTATGTGTATGTTTTGTGGTTATTTCCGTACTTGGCTTCCGTATGTTAACTTTGTTATCCTGCTTAAGAAGCATGACATTTACGGTAATATTTAGTAGTCACTGCAGTACTTTTACTCATTGACAGGTGTATCCTGTGTAACCAACCCGACAGCATCATGGGCATGTTTAGTTATTTCAGTACTTACGTTCTCTGTTTCAAGCTGTGTCCTGTCTAACCAGCCTGACATTTATGGTATAATGGGTATGTTTAGTGGTTATTTTCGTGCTTACCTACTTTTTAGTCACAAATTTATACTGTCTAACCAGTGTGACATTCATAGAAAAATTGGTATTTTTAGTGGTTATTTCAGTACTTCACTACTTGTTCACAATATATCCTGTATAACAAGCGTGATATTTACGGTATAATGGGTATGCTTAGTGGTTAATTTACTACTTATCTACTCTATGGTCAGAAGTGTATAACCTGTTTGGCATTTGCAGTATTATTCCCCGCGGAACCCCGGGAAGTGAAGCAGTGCCTGTTCACTGCGGTAAACAGGCTCTGTTTTACTGGTAAAATGGGACTCAGTCACCAATGCTTGGGAGGTGCAAACCCTCTCTTAAATGGACTGCATGGCTTATTAACGTTCACCCTTGGTCTTGAGTTCATACTCATGTTGTGGTCGTGATTAGCCATTGTGCAAAAATGTTACCTTAAACACCAATAAATAAATAAATAATTGCAGTGTAATGGGTATGTTTAGTTGTTATTTCAGTACTTACATGTTTGCATGTGAGTCTCATGTAACCAGCCTTAAATGTATAGTATAATGGGAAGGTTTAGTGGTTATTTTAGTTCTTACCTACTCTATGGTGTCTAGAATATATCCTGTATATCCAGTTTGACTTTTACAGCATAATGGGTATGCTTGGTGATTATTTCAGTAAATGGATCTTCACCTGTGAGTTCTGAGTAATCAGCCTTACATTTACAGTATAACGGTTATGTTTAGTGGTTATTTTAGAACTTACCTGCTCTATGGCCACAAATGTATCGTGTATAACCAATGACATTTGCAGTATAATAGGCATGTTTTGTGGTTATCAGACCTGGCATTTTCAGGAGAGCGATTTACTCGCTCGCTTACTGCTCGTCCTAAAAAAATTAGGGAGAGCGGAAACTAGCCCTCCAGGCCTTAAAAAATAATGATTACCATAACAGCCTATTCCCAAAACCCACATCTTTTAAGATCTCTGCTTTGTTAGTGGTGTCTGTAAGATGGCTACACTGCTCCCGCCACACCTCCGGCCTTGCTGAGGTGGGAGGGGCAGTTTAGCAGTCTCACAGAGACTACCTTGTTAGCAGCACCAAATAAAATGCACAATGCAACACTAGGTAGAATTCATTAAAAGTAAAACTTCATTTTGCCACTTATAACTTTTGTAAGCTTAAGGAGAGCTAATCGCCCCCTTAAGCCATGCAAGGGGAATGATTTTTAGCCCTCCTGCATTTTTAAGAATGCCTGCCCTGGGTTATCTCAATTGTTTCCTACTTTGACAGTTTACCCCTTTTCACCAGCCTGACATCTTCTGTATAATGAGAATGTTCATACTGGTTACTTAAGTTATTACCTATGTTGGCCGGTGTATCTCATGTAACCAACCTGACATCCATGTTATAATTGCTATATTTAGTGGTTATTTCCGTACTTTCCTACAATGTTTCCAGGTGTATCCTGTGTAACCACCCTTCCATTTACAATAAAATGGGTATTTTAGTGGTTATTTTGGTGCTTACCTTCCCTATGTTCATGTGTTTTTAGTGTAACCACCATGATATTTTGGGTTTATTTAGTGGTTATTTCAGTTCTGACTGTATTCACAGGTGTATCCTGAAAAACCAGAATGTTATTTACAGTATAATGGGTACATTTAGTAGGCATTTTGGTACTTTCTACTGACATTCAGAGGTGTATCCTGTGTAATCAGCCTGACATTTACCGTAAAATGAATATGTTTAGTGGTTATTTCAAGACTTACCTACTCTTTTACCTTGTGTATCCAGTGTAACCAGATTGTTATTTTCAGTATAATGAGTATATTTAGTAGTCATTTCTGTATTTACCTACTCCATGTTCACATGTGTTTCTCGTATAACCAGCCTATGATTTGCATAATAATGTGTATGTTTTGTGGTTATTTCTGCACTTGCCTTCTGTATGTTCACTTTGTTGTCCTGCTTAAGAAGCATGACATTTACAGTAATATTTAGTAGTCACTGCAGTACTTGTACTCGTTCACAGGTGTATCCTGTGTAACCAACCCGACATGTACAGCATCATGGGCATGTTTAGTTATTTCAATACTTAGTACTCTGTTTCAAGCTGTGTCCTGTCTAAGCAGCCTGACAGTTATGGTATAATGGGTATGTTTAGTGGTTATTTTGGTGCTTACCTACTTTATAGTCACAAATGTGTCCTGTATAACCAGTCTGACATTTATAGTTAGTATTATTAGTGGTTATTTCAGTACTTAAGTACTTGATGTTCACAATATGTCCTGTATAACCAGCATGATATTTACAGTATAATGGGTGTGCTTAGTGGTTAATTTACTACTTACTTACTCTATGGTCAGAAATGTATTCTGTATAACCTGTGTGGCATTTGCAGTATAATTCCTTGCGGGAACCCCGGGAAGTGACGTAGTGCCTGTTCACTGGGGTAAACAGGCTCTGTTTTACTTGTAAAATAGGACCCAGTCACTAATGCTTGGGAGGTGCCAACCCTCTCTAAAATGGGCAACATGGCTTATTAACGCTCACCCCTGGTCTTGAGTTGAAACTCATGTTGTGGTTATGATTAGCCATTGTGCAAAAATGTGACCTTAAACACCAATAAATAAATAATTTGCAGTATAATGGGTATGTTTAGTGGTTATTTCAGTAGTTACATGTTCAGATGTGTGTCTCATGTAACAGCCTTAAATTTATAGTATAATGGGAAGGTTTAGTGGTTATTTTTGTGCTTTCCTACTCTATGGTCTTGAATGTATCCTGTATATCCAGTGTGACATTTACAGCATAATGGGTATGCTTGGTGTGTATTTCAGTAAATGGATGTTCACCTGTGAGTTCTGAATAATCAGCCTTACATTTACAGGGTATGGTTAGTGGTAATTTTAGAACTTACCTGCTCTATGGCTTCAAATGTATCCTGTATAACCAGTGTGAGATTTGCAGTATAATAGGCATGTTTTGTGGTTATTTCAATTCTTTCCTACTTTGTTTGATGGTTTACCCCTTTTCACCAGCCTGACATCTTCTGTATAATGAGTATGTTCATACTGGTTACTTAAGTTATTACCTATGTTTGCAGGTGTATCTCGTTTAACCAACCTAACCTCCACGTCATCTACAGTATAATGGGCATGTTTAGTTTTTTCGGTACTTGCATACTATGTTTCAAGCTGTATCCTGTGTAACCAGCCTGGCATTTATGGTGTTACTGATACTTTTAGGTGCTTACCAGTACTTTATAGCCATAAATGTATCCCGTATAACCAGTGTGACATTTAAAGAATAATGGGCATGTTTAGTGGTTATTTCAGTACTTAACTACTTGATGTTCACAATATATCCTGTATAACCAGCATCATATTTACAGTATAATGGGTCTGATGCGAATGTTAGTGGTTATTTCAGTACTTACATGTTCACATCTGAGTCTCATGAACCAACCTTAAATTTATAGTATAATGGGTAGTTTTAATGGTTATTTTTTCTATGGTCACAAATGTATCCTGTATATCCAGTGTGACTTTTACAGTATAATGGGTATGTTTAGTGTTTATTTCAGTAGATGCATGTTCACATGTGAGTCCTGTGTAACCCACCTCACATTTACAGTAGAATGGGAATGTTTAGTGGTTATTTTAGAACTTACAGTAGAACCTGTCCCGAGAGACCAGCCTTTTTGCAATGGAAAAGTGGTCTCTCATGACAGGTCCATAATAGAGTAAAACAACTCAATGGTACAAGGTCACAGTGTTCTCTCAAGACAGGTGGTCTCTCACGACAGTGGTTTCTCAAGACAGGTTTTATGGGTATCTACTTTATGGTCACAAAAGTATCCTGTATAACCATCTTGATATTTACAGTATAATGGGTATGTTTATTGGTTGTTTTAGTACTTACGTACTCTGTGGTCACAAATGTATCCTGTATAACCATTTACAGTGTAATGGGTCTGTTTAGTGGTTATTTCTGTACCTACATGTTAACATGCGAGTCCCTTTTAACCAGCCTCACTTTTACAGTATAATGGGTATGTTTAATGGGTATTTTGATGCTCACCGACTTCATTCTCACAGTTGTATCCTGCATAACCACTGTTACATTTACAGTATAGTGGGTATATTTAGTAGTCATTTACCTACTTGATGATCACTTGTGTATCCTATATAACCAGCCCAACATTTACATAATGTGTTTGTTTAATGATTATTTCACTACTTGTCTACCCTATGGTCACAAATGTATCCTGTATAATCACTGTGAAATCTACAGTATAATGGGCATGTTTAGTTATTTCAGTACTTACATGCTGTGTTTCAAGCTGTATCCTGTCTTAAACACCCTGGCATTTATGATATAGTAGATATGTTTAGTGGTTATATTAGTACTTAGCTACAGTATGGTCACAAATGTATCCTGTATAACGAGTGTGACAGTTACAGTATAATGGGTATGTTTAGTGGTTACTTCAAGAAGTTCCCCCTCTGTTTCCAGGTGTATCCCTTTTAACCAGCCTGACATCTTTGTTTTAATGAGTATGTTTTGTTGTTACTTCAGTACTTACCTATGATTCCAGGTGTATCTCATGTAACCAACCTGGCAGCTATGGTATAATGAGTATGTTTTTGTAGTCTTTTAAATACTTACCTACTCCCATTTCAATGGCATTTTCCGTGTAACCAGCCTGCCATTTACCAGATAATGGGTATGTTTAGTGTTTATTTTGGTGCTTATCTACTTTATGGTCACAAATGTATCCTGTATAACTAGTGTGACATTTACAGTATAAAGGGCATGTTTAGTGGTTATTTCAAGACTTAACTACTCTGTGTTTCAAGGTGTATCCTGTATAACCAGACTGACATCTACAGTATAATGTTTATGTTTAATGGTTATTTCTGTACTTACCTACTCTTATGTTCGCATTTACGATATAATGGGTATGATTAGTGGTTATTTCAGTACTTGCCTACCCTGTGTTCGCATTGTGTATCCTGTGTCAGAAGCATGACATTTATGGTATAACTGGTGTATTTAGTAGTCATTTCAGTACTTACCTTCTCGGGAGTGCAGTGGCTTGGTGGTTATGGAATTGGACTTCAAACTGAAAGGTCCACGGTTCGACCGGTAACTGCATTGTGTCCTTTCGAAAGCAAGGCACTTACCTCTTACAGAGTATTTTTACAGATATTTTTCATCAAATCTAGTCATTGAAGAAATTATTGGTGAAAAAAAATTCAATTTATAAGGAGGAAATTGAACTAAATGTACCCAAATTATACTTATTGCAGGAGAAATTCTGTCCTGGATAATTATATCCACCTGCAGCATGCAAAGAGTTAATCCTGGGTATGTTTAGTGGTTATTTTAGTACTTATCTACTCTATGATCAAATGTATCCTGTATATCCAGTGTGACATTTATAGTATAATGTGTATGTTTAGTGGTTATTATCAGTACTCACACATGTGAGTTCTGTGTAACCCCCTTCAAATTTGCAGTATAATGGGTATGTTCAGTGGTTATTGTATTACTTACTCTATTATCACAAATGTGTCCTGAAAAACCAATGTGACGTTTACAGTATAATGTGGTATGTTTAGCAGTTATTTTAGTACTTACGTGTTTCCATTTGAGTCCCGTGTAATCGGGCTTCACATTTACAGTATAATGGGTGGGTTTCGTGGTTCTTTTAGGGTACTTACATACCTCCAGGTGTATTGTGCATAACCAGCCAGATATTTACAGTATAATGCGTATGTTTACTGGTTATTTCAGTTCTCAGCTAATATGGTGATGAGTATATTCTGTATAAGCAGTGTGACATTTACAGTATGATGGGTATGTTTAGTGGTTATTTCAAGATTTACCTACTCTGTTTCCAGGTGTATCTCTTTTAACCAGCCAAACACCTTCGGTATAATGTTTAATGGTTACTTCAGCACTTAACCTTTGTTTCCTGTTGTATCTCATGTAACTATCCTGAAATCTACAGTATAATGTTGAACAGAGTTAGAATGTTGCTCTTCGATGCTCAGTGGTTCTCTCTGGGTACTCCGGCTTCCTCCACCCATAAAACTGTCGTGGTCATGATTAGCCATTGTGCACAAGTATGTGACCTTACACACCAATAAATAAATAAATAACAGTATAATGTTTAGTATATTGGGTATTTCAGTACTTACCTACTCTGTTTCAAGTTGTATCCTGTATAATCAGCCTGACATGTATGGTGTAATGGTTATGTTTCAGGGTTTGCAAAGTACTGCATTTTCCGCTGTTCTCGGTGCCGGTGCTGTGCTGGAGTTCAGAACCGAGTCGGTAACAGTACTGAGAATGGCACATCTAATATTCCGATAGTACAAGTGGAAAGTAGATCGCAGTTGATTTTTGTAAACTCTGATCAGTAAAAAGGAGTGAACAGTGATTTTGGGGGTCAAATTCAATCAATAAATGCATGTAATTTAGGCTGAAAAGCTATCTATCACTGTTGTTGACCTAACTATCAGGCTGCCACAAATACCAATCTTCAAACTACAAAGCTGTGAACAGTAGGTCTACTGCACGTGATTTCCAAATTGCCAAACTCACAGTCACATGCTGTGTCTGATTCTGGTAGTATTTACTATTTTTTGAACTGGCAAATTTTTATTACCAATTTAAATTTAAATGCATTTTCTTATCAACCTACTCACAATTGTTTACTACAGGCTTGCACTACAGTGGAAGTCCCTAACTCAGATAAAATACTCTCTATTTTTGTCTTTCCCAAGCAAGTTGGGAAAGAAAAGTGGTGCAAAAGCACCAATAAAAATAAGCCAAAACTGGGTCGAGTGCAACCGGCGCAGACCCAGTACGGGACGCTCTCTCCCAAGTACAACTCCACGACTTCCGTTGCCAGTGCACATATACCGTCTCTAAAGACTCATTCTTTTTATAATCCGCTTCGTGTCGAGATGTTTTTGCACGCTTATCAGTGTTCCACCAGCTCGATGTTTGATGATTCCTGATTCATTATACCACAGTGTATCCTTTGTATTCTCAGGAACAGTGTTTTATATTCTCTTTTCTATTATATGTCCATAATGTATATTTATTTGCTCTCTCTCGAGTCGCGTGCGAATTTCGCGTGCCACGCGGTTCGGACTTAGATTTTTCACAATTATTGTTAATGCTTTTTTTGCAAAATTTTCTAATTGTGTTAGAGTTAGGTGTCAGCGGGGGTACCACTCCTACAGTGTTTCTTCTTTCTTTTGAGAGTAGTTTTCCTGTTGTGTGGTTCCCGGTCGACCGTCTGGGGTCTTTGTTTCTGTCACCTTTCTCTCTTCTTTGGGGGTGTTCTGTTTTCTGATCTCACCTTCTCTGCTCCTCTCACCTCTATCATGCCCAGGACAATTCCTTGTTTGTGGGCAATGTCTGCTGCCAAAGCATGTGGACAATGTACATTCGTCTTGTTCCTCCTGTAATGGGTGTTCGGCCGAGCGGCCGTGTGGTGTCTGTGGAACATGGTCTTCCACCTTCTGGGCGTCAGTAAACCGTGTCGTTCGTTCTCGTGGCCGTGCCTCCCGCTTCTGCGGGAAAGGAGAACGTGGTCGTTCGGGGCCTCCCGAGCCGACTTTGTCTGGTGAGAGTTATTCCTCCTCCGTGGGGGATGTGCAGTCTTTTCCTGTGGTGGATACTGCGGGAGCCGTTGAGTGTTCTGGTGAAGAGATGCCTGGTTCTGGGACTACGGTCCCCCTCCAGTCGACATCTGAGGCTGTCACTAGGGTTGTGACTCCTCCGGAGCCGAGCCGGTGTGCTCTCTCCACTATTTCACCAGCCTCAACGACTCTTGACGTATCTACTACTGCTGCTGGTCCGTCTGCTTCGTTGTCTGTTTCAGCCGGCCTCGGCTTTTCGCTGCAGGGGACTGCAGGAATGTCCGATACTGTAGACGTGGGATATCGGCCTCAGCCTTCCCTGACTTCAACTCGGCAAAGTCGGAAGGGGCTGCCGGCCGAGCCCATCGCTGTGGTCTCTTCGCCGTCGAGCACCACAGTTGTGTCTTTGGATTCGGATGTTCGTAGTGGAAACACTATGAACTCCGTGGCGTTTCCGTCTACTCACTCTGGTCACACGACCAGTTTTGGGGGACCAACGCCTTTTGTGCAGCCTGGACCTTCTGCCCCGCAGAGGTCCGCGGTGACTCTCATGAGTTCTCGCAATATTGATCCTCGGGGTGCATCGTACCCCTATACACGTCTGCCTTCAGATGTTTCGGCTGCCGCCCGTCGTCCCGCATCAGGTGTTTTGGAGGATCGTGACCCTTCGCTGGTTAAGAGGGTCAGAGGTGAAGCCACTTTGCCGGTTCGCTCCCCTGTCGAACCGGTCGGTACAGGCAGTGAGCTTAGGGAGGCCCTCTCGTTACTCACTCAGGTTCTTTCTAAGAGCCTTCCTGTTGCTTCCAGTGAGGCTATGGGTGGTTTCCAGGCGCCTCCCATGGCGGCGCCTCCCGGGATTGGAAACAGCCCGGTTTCCGATTCCTCTGGTGTCCCGACACCATGGGAGGCGTCGGCTGGTTTGCCCACGATGGGCTATGTGTCTTCCGACTCTGGGGAGGAGTCCGACATGCTTGAGGTCGAGGGCCAGCAGTCTTCGGACTTGGGGGCGGCTCTTGACTTTGTGTTTGGGTTTCTGCCTGAGCTCAAACCTGCTAACCAGCCGACAGTGTCAGCCTGGCCGCGATCATCGGTCGCGCGCCAACAGCCTATGGAGCAACCTGCTTCTGGGCGCCTTCGACCGTGCCAGTCGGTACAGGTGGTTGAAGCTTTTTCAGCATTGGATGCCAAGCTGAATTCCAAGGCTTTGAAGACTTCGTTCTTCACCAGGGTTGACACCTTTTTGCCTCCTGTGCGTTATCGTTCCTACGATTCCGCCAATCCGTCAGTCTGCCAAGCTTTGACGGTTCTGGATCAGGACTCCACTTCCCTCGGGCTTTCCAAGCCCAAGTCTGCCCTCATTCCAATGACGACTCTGGAGTCCTCGTTGGGCTTATCTAGAGAGATGCTTGGCATGCTTTCTCTCTCAGATCACGTCGTCTCAGCTTTGGCTGCTTATCTGCCTCCAGATAAGTTTGACGAGGTACAGGCTCCTTTGCGTGTGCTGTCCAAGGCGCTTATGCACCTTACTCACACGCATGCCTGTAACACGGCTAATTTGGAATTAGTTCGAAGGGACGCTGTGCTGGACACAGGACGATCCCTTCCCGAGGAGCAGTGTGCTACTCTTCGATCTGCTTCTTTGGCAGGTCCGCAACTTTTCCATGGTTCCGTGTCGACGGTCCGGGATGACGTCCTACGTCATTCCAAAGATCAGCTGCTGTTTCGTCAGCTTGATCAGCCTTCTCGGGGAGGCAAGGGCCATTCCAAGCCTAACAAGTACCCTTCTGCTTCCTCTGTGAAGCAAAAGGCTGGTCCTTCTGCCGCCGCCTCTACTTCTTACTCACGGGGTAAAGGTTGGGGTCGGCAGAATCGAGGGAAGTCTCAGGATTCTTCATTTAGCAGAGGAGGTGGTTTCTCCTCTCGCAGGCCTCGTCGGGGCTCGAAATGAAGGTCCTCACCTCGACTCGTCCCAGGTTGGAGGAAGGATAGCAGAGTTCGCAGACCATTGGACCACCATCACATTCGATCCATGGGTGTTAGATGTTGTTCGGTCCGGGCTGCGCATATCCTTCCGACGGCACCCCACTCTGTCAAGGGTGCCTCTTCCAACCACAGTTCCTTCAGACGTTTTACGTCGGGAACTTTTGTCCACGGAGATTGCCAATCTCCTGGCAAAGGGGGCGATCGAGGTCGTCAAGAACGTTCAGTCAGTGGGTTTCTATTCCCGCCTGTTCTTGGTGCCGAAGAAGGACGGCCGACTCCGACCGGTTATCGATCTGAGTATCCTGAACCAGTCTATCATTGCTCCCAAGTTCAGCATGGAGACTTTCAGGTTGGTCCGCCAATCAATTCACCAGGGAGATTTCGCAGCCAGCATCGACCTGCGAGACGCTTACTTCCACGTTCCGATGCATCGGCGTCACGGAAGTATCTCAGGTTGGCTTTTCTGGGGCGAGTTTACCAGTTCAAGGCCATGCCTTTTGGCCTCAACCTGGCTCCTTGGGCGTTCACCAGACTGATGTCGCATGTGATAGCGTTCCATCGCACACAGTCCAGGGTGACTACTTCGGCATATCTGGACGATATCCTCCAGAGGCATTCCAATGCTGCCTTACTGGAATCGGATGTCGCCACTCTGTTGAGCTTGCTCACGTCGCTAGGATTCAGAGTCAACGAGGAGAAGTCGGACCTGGTCCCTTCTCAGTCATTTTGTCATCTGGGGATGTCTTTCCACACCAAATTCAATTTGGTGGCTGTTTCCCAGGCCAAAGCTGTGATTCTCTCAGCTTTTGCTCTGACTCTGTCCCAGTCCAGGTCCGCGACCGCTCGGAGTTTTCTCCGGCTGATCGGTCTCTGCGGTTCGGTGACGGATCTCATTCCTCTAGGTCGGCTGCGTGTCAGACCTCTCCAACACTTTCTGCTCAGTCGTTGAAGGCTGAATGTAGATTCTCTGGATCAGGTGCTTCCGTTTCCGGACTCTCTGTATCCTCACCTTCTTCCCTGGTCAGATGTTCAGTGGATTACGCAGGGTGTTCCACTGGACTTACCCACGTCTGATCGCGTTCTGACGGCAGATGCCAGCGATCTCGGATGGGGTGCGGCGTTGGATCCTCTCGGTCTTTCCCTACACAGGATGTGGGACCAGGATCAAGCAGCTCTACACATCAACCAGAAGGAGCTTCTTGCTCTTCTTCTGAGTTTCAGGCAGTAGATCCCTCACCTGTCGAATCGCCAGGTCCTTCTACTATCCGACAATTCGACAGTGGTTGCTTACATTCGGAACCAGGGCGGCACGCACTCGCTTCCGATGTACGAGTTAGCTCGGGATCTTCTACTGCTCGCTCAGGATGTTCACGCCGGAGTGGTTGTTCGTCACATTCCCGGTCGTCTGAACGTCCTAGCTGACTCCCTGTCCCGACAGGGCAGGATTATTTCCACCGACTGGATGCTTCACAGGGCAGTGTTCCAGTCGCTTTGCGATCTCTGGGGACGTCCCCACATCGACCTCTTTGCGACTCGTTGGAACCATCAGGTGAACACTTGTCCAGATCCTCTGGCTTTTGCTGTCGACGCTCTGTCACTCGATTGGAACGGTCTAGTCGGCTACGCGTTCCCGCCGGTTCCGATTCTTCCTCAGGTTCTCGCCAAAATTCGAACCTGCAGTTGTCGAATCATTCTGATCGCTCCCCTGTCGCCTCAGCGGGTGTGGATCAATCAGCTCCGCTCGCTGATGGCGGCGGTTCCGGCATGTCTCCTGCTACATCGCGACCTTCTTTGTCAAGGTCGCCCGAGGAGGTTTCACGTCGACCCGACTTCGTTGTGCCTTCACGCATATCTTTTGTCAGGTCCTGTCTCCTCCGTAGAGGTTTTTCGAGACGAGCAGTGGAGTGCATTTCTTCTTCAAGGAGGCACTCCACTGGTTTAGCTTATGCAGCTAAATGGAAGGTCTTTTGTTGATGGTGTGCTGATCACTCTGTTGATTATGCCAATCCTTCGATTTCGCAGATTGCGGAGTTTCTGGTATATCTGTTTGATTCTCGGGGTCTCCAGCCTGTTACCATCAAGGGTTACAGGTCTATGCTTTCAGAGACTTTTTCTTATGTGGGGAAGCGTCGTATCGGCACTAATCCTTACCTCTCCAAGCTTGTTCGGCACTTTTCTTTGAAAAGGCCTCGGACTTTGCAGCTTACTCCACGATGGAATCTTTCGTGGGTGCTGCTTTGCTTGGGGGGGGGGGGGGGGGGGCGCCGTTCGAACCTTTATCCCAGGTGGATATGCATTTTCTCACATATAAGACGGCTTTTCTGATGGCATTTGCTTCGGCCAGATGTGTTAGTGAGCTTCACGCCCTCTCGGTTGACCTGGCCTTTTTTAGGAGCTCTCCCAGCAGTGTTACTTTTACCACTGATTGCCCCTTTTTGGCTAAGAATCAGTTACCAGATACTTCTCCTCCTCCTATCTGTATCAGGGCTCTTCCCTCTGTTGAGGGTACTCGCCCTTTGCTCTGTCCGGTTCATGCTATTCGCATTTATCTTGATCGGACACGCTTCATACGGAAAGGCAGAAAACGTTTTTTTCTGTCTCTCATTCCGGGTCGACAGAAGATCTCTCCTCAATCCATTTCTCGATGGATTTGTCTTGCTATTCGTACGGCTTATAGTCGTTTAGCAGCTGGCGATTGTATTATCAATCGTATTTCTGCCCACGAAGTGCGGGCACTGTCTACCTCTTGGGCTTATTCTAACTCCGTCAAGTTGTCGGATGTTATGCAGGCAGCCTACTGGAGAAATGCTTCTACTTTCTCCACCTTTTATTTGCGCCAGTTGCAGGAGCAGTCGGAGGACCTTTTTGCCCTGGGTCCTCTTTCTTCTGCTCAGGCTGTTGTCTGCCATAGCCATTAGGCTTCTTGAAGGTCAGTTTCAGCCTTGTGCTGTTACTGCCCTTTTTCTGTCTGTGTGTCACACAGGCTCATATGTCTCTTTTCATTGTCCTTTACCAATGATTGCGACATTATGGTTGATAAGCCTCGGGACCTCTTCCTTCTACTTCACGGTTCCAGTGCACTGGGGTTATGTGGGGGTTGGTTATGCGATTCCCTCCAGCCTTTTGTCTATTCAGCCTGTAGTAAACAATTGTGAGTAGGTTGATAAGAAATCTAAATTTTATAGTAAATTTCCTTTCTTATTATACCTACCACAATTGTTTACATGGAGGCCCTCCCGTCTTCTTTACGGGTAAAGAATCTTTCCTCCCCGCTGATCACATAACTCTAACGTTTACGGATTCAAAAAGAATGAATCTTTAGAGACGGTATATCTGCACTGGCAACGGAAGTCGTGGAGTTGTACTTGGGAGAGAGGGTCCCGTACTGGGTCTGCACCGGTTGCACTCAACCCAGTTTTGGCTTATTTTTATTGGTGCTTTTGCACCACTTTTCTTTCCCAACTTGCTTGGGAAAGACAAAAATAGAGAGTATTTCATCCGAGTTAGGGACTTCCACTGTAGTGCAAGCCTGTAGTAAACAATTGTGGTAGGTATAATAAGAAAGGAAATTTACCATAAAATTTAGATTTCTATTTGTTGTTTGCAGCAATTTTCATCAATTTCTGCAACCCTGTATATTTGAACTAGGAATCAATGGGCACAGTAATAATTTTAAGTAGAGACTTCACCTATCCGACATCCTATAGTCCGTTTCAAATGGGTGGCGGGAGTCAGGACTCGGGACAAAACAAGCTGTACCCATGGCCGAAACATCCCAGCCTGGTTTAGGTCTGAATGGCACAGATTTTGAGATGGATCATTGAACAGCATCAACAGCCCAGTTTTCAAGAGAGAATGACTCACATTTATTTATTCACTTCAAGTTCATAAGTTCATGTGTGGCTTAGCCGCTTGGGAAACCTTAAGATTTTAATGAAAATGTTTAATTCATCCCTCCCATCCTTTTGCACGTGTAGCATTAATAAATAATAATATTAAAGATAATTATATTGTTTTCCCGATCGTACAGTTCATACACTCACACATTTCCAGACAAACTGTATCAAAGACAGTCTAGTCTTTGAAGTTCCAAAGTTATGGAAACCTTCAATTAACTCTTTACTGCCCGTGGAGATTCTGTCGTGTTACTCATGTATCGCATTCACATATAATAACTACGAGTACCCAAACTGTCAATTCTGAAAGATGGGAATCAGTACCGATTAAAAGGCCGAGTACCGCCAGTATTGGTATCGGTTCCAGTACTGATTGCAAACCCTGGTATGTTTAGTGGTTATATCAGTGCTTACCTACTCTATGATGGCCACAAGTGTATCCTCTATAACCAGAGTGACATTTACAGTATAAGGGGTATATTTAATAGTTATTTCAAGACTTACCTACTCTATGTTTCCAGATGTGTCCTGTGCAACCTGCCTGGCATTTATGGCATAATGGGTATACTTAGTTGGTTATTTTAAGACTTAACTACTCTTTTTCCAGGTGTATCCCATTTAACCAGCCTGACATTTATGGTGTAATCGGTACGTTTAGTGGTTATTTTTTTACTACTTACCTACTCTGTTTCCAGCTGTATCCTGTGTAACCAGTCTTGACATTTTCAGTATAATGGGTATGTTTGATGGTTAATTTGTTACTTACTTACACTATGTTAACATATGTATCCCATGTAACCTGGAGCCTGACATGTTCAGTATAATGTGTTTGTTTAGTGATTACTTCAGTACTTACCTACTTTATGTTTCTAGGTGTATCCTGTATAATCAGCCTGACTTCTAAAGTTTACTGGGTATGTTTAGTGGTTATTTTGGTATTTAGCTTCCCTATGTTAATAGTAATAATATACCCATTTATTTATATAGTGTCAATATTAAAGATCAGAGATATTGAACCAGAGCATGGTGGCTTAGTAGGTAGAGATGCAGGTTGCAAGCCGAGAGGTCCTTGGTTCAAATCCCACCTGCGGCCACTTCTTTGTGTCCTTTGGCAAGACATTCAATCCCAATTGCCCACGTGTGGGGGTGGGGGGGATGGGGAGGGGGGGGGGGGGGGTAACAGTGGCACTGTACTAGGCATACTGCATGTCGATAGTGCACTTGTCTTCAACCAGTGCTAACTCTGCTTGTCTGATATGTTGTGGGGTCTTTACGGTACCGTTGCTGGGTGGTTCTCTCCTGGTACTCCAGCTTCCTCCACTAAAATTGTCTGACAGGAGGTAACATTGGCTGTCGAAAGTGTCATTAAAACCCCGATAAGTAAATAGGTGAGTAGATATTGAACCATATTCTAAGGTGCTGTATCTGTTACTGAGCTCAAATAAATATACAAACAGAATATATAGACAATAGTTTACTGCTTGGAGTAACATACAATGTTTATTCTCGAGTTGGATGCAGAAGGTTGTTTTCACAAGGCGCTAGTCGAGTGAAAATAATCCCCACATCCCACGAGAGAATAAACACTGTACGTTACTCCAAGCAGTGAACTATTGTGTTTATTATATTTCCCTGATAATATCTGCTGCACAAATACCCTTCTTGCGTCATCCAAGAGCAGGTTACCATTTATTGATATACATTGTCTATTGTTCAGGTTTAATGATAGCCAGCCAGTAGCTGCACTGTTAAGTCCAAAATCATAATTCATTGTCTCTTACAGAGTTTTATGACAAACCAGTGTGAAAGGCAGCACAAAGATCTAAAAGAACAAGCAAGGTTACTCTTCCAGACTTCATATTAAGCAAGATGTCATTCTGAACCTTGAGTAATGTCATTTTAGTTGAGTGAAAATTTTCTGAATCAAGATGTGTTGGTCGATGATGGAGCATGCATGTCACCATGTAACATTAGCTGGTCTGTCACTGCTTTTTCTCACAACTTGGAAACAAACGGTAAGTTACTCACTGGTCAGAATTTTTTTTAAATACAAGTTTCACACCTTGTTTGTTCAGGAGAGAGTTAACAATCGCTATTTTCCATGTTAAGATACATATCTTTCTAGGAGAGACACGTGTTGATCATTTTTGTAGTACATTTGAAATATATGAGGTATGTGTTGCAATACAAAAATGACTGAATTTTCATATTGATACCACTACTCAGAGATTATCTCGTTTTTTAGCCCACCTGACTGAAAGTCAGGAGAGCTCAAATGGTCACTTTCTGTCCATCGTCTGTCTGTCAGCCTCCTGTCTCCATCATCCATCTGTCCCTCCATTGCCCATACGGGCAGCATGAGCTTTACATCCACGACTTCTCCTCATAAACCACTGGACCAAATTTGATATGCATGTTCCTCATATGTCAATTCAAATAAAGTTGCCATGCCCATAGGGGTCACCACAAGGGGGCATTACTCTGATATCACCCCTAAATTGTTTTCCAAAAATTAAAAAAAACTTCTCCAGAACCATCAGTTAGAATCTTCTGATATTTGTTATATACCATTTCTGGGGGGTGGGGGGGGGGGGGGGGGGGGGGGGGGGGGGGTGCAGATTCAAATTTGTTCAAATCGAGTCCCCGTGGGGGGCAGATTCAAGTTTGTGTAAATCAAGCCTATGGATTTATATTTGGGCTTCCTGTTTGAGCCCAAATTTTAGCTTAGTGCAATGTGAGGAAATTTCTTTAAAATCTTCTTTAGATCCACCAGTCAGTTTCCTTTCATATTTGGTATACTACATCACTAGGGGGGCAGATTCAAGTTTGTTCAAATTGAGTCTATGTGTGTGTATTTGGGCTCCCTATGGGAGCCTAAACTTTAACTTATTGCAGTTTGTGAGAATTTCTTTAAAAATCATCTTCAGATCCACCGCTCAGAATCCTTTCATATTTGGTATACATCATCTTGAGGGGCGAAGTTTTAGGTGTGTTTAAATTAGTTGCCTCGGAGAATATTTGGGCTCCCTATGGAAGCCTGAATATCAACTTGGTGCAATATGTGGATATTTTTATACTGTACCAATGACCCAGACATAGCTGGTGCTAACTCTTAAAATATAGGGCCAAACACAAATTTTGCCCCCAATCCCCAAAATTTGCATCTAAAACCAAAGAAAACATGTCCTGAATGGCCCTCCACACTTCACCTCTACTGCGCATGCGCAGTGTCAAGGACGTTCCAAAATTGGCGCCATTAATCATTCTAAGTTTGGCCCTTCATCAGTTAACATCTGACTGATCTTTGTGCTTGTAAATCTCAGTTTAAATGATGCCAGACACATAAATATTAGTGAAATGGTGATTCTAAGGAGGATAGAGAAGGAGGAGAGGAAAAATGTGTGACAGAATATTATCACGGCTGTAACTTAAAATTTTTTAATGAAATTATGTTAAGTTACCTATTTTCGAGGCAGCAGCCATTTTGTTGTCATTCTTGTTATTTAGTTACACTGATTTTTCAGAGTTTTCCTCTCTCCCTTTCCTTTAAGTCCCCTCTTGCTATTCTCCCATGCTTTTGGCATAGTTTCTGTAATTATTATTACTAAAATTTCTTGGGAGTTTTAGCTGAATAACAGAATGAATTCTGTTCTTTTCCCCATGTTTACGTCTTCACCTACGGGTGGTTAGGCGTTGTGTTCTGCATCTACCATCTGATGTTCTGCAGTTTCTTCCCTGGAAGTCTCTGTTTTGCATCAGATAGTGTATTTTTGGTAACTGATTCCGGGCCTGGGTGCCTGGAGTCTTATTTAGTGTTTTTACACTCATTGTTTACATTTACAACAGCCCTCTGTGTGAGGGGGGAATTTCTTGAAAATAATATCTTGATGTTATTTTAATCATAACTAGATACATTATTATTGTTCGTAAGTGTTGAATAAATTGTTTAAAATATTTTTAAAATTTTTGTCCACACTTAGGCTTGAGATCCATTGGGGCTCAACGTTACTTTTCAGAAACTTGGGCTATTCTGAAAAAATATTTTTTCAAAATATTTTGATTTCAATTATTTTTTCTATATTAATGGATCATATTATTATTATGTATTTTGATTGCCAGGGGTTGGTGCGAGTACCAGGACTTTGTTTTCTTTTCACATTGAAAGGATTTTGATCAATTGTAATAAGAGGAAGTCTTCCTCTGACTTTTATAATCATTCTATATGTGGTCAGTGTACTCGCATTAACTCCTGTTCTGTATCGTATGATTTCGATGACAACATGGGAAGCGTATGTCACGGTATGTTAGTGGGGAATTGGACATTCCGGTCCTTTCCCCACAGGGTCACTCTACTTTATCAATTTCTATTTCAGACGATCAAGATTAGGGTGATGTATCTGTGATGTCTTCCAACAGTGTGCCTCCGTCGTCACAATTAATGAAGGGCTAGCGGAAAAGTGCTCATGTAAATACGCCAATTGCCTAAGAGGACCCTAGTAGGTTCGACGGCCTTTGACGTCCGTTAGCTCGCCCGGTGTAGCGTCCATTCATCGAATGGTTCGGCAGCCGGGTTCGTCCATTGCGGTCTAGAAGGAGTTTTGGGGTGATGCGAGCACTATAAATCAACCAAATGCACACCCAGTGACGGCGGATTAGAGGGAGAACGGAGGAAGCCTTTTAGTCCAGTTCATAGCTCGTTCTGGTCCATCCGGACGGCGAGCGAGAGAGGCCCCTCTCTCGTACAACAACATCTGGCCCCAGATGTTGTGGTACAAAATGTTTCGCATTCGGAGCATACGTCCGTCGCTCGGGATGCTCCGACATATAGGCAGTCCGGAGTAGACTGTCAATAAGGCTTCCTCTTTCTCATGGTAGCGCACACGACCGCTCTTGGCTACGTGACCTCGGATATCCAGTCAGCTTCGCCAGTCAGAGAATCATCGGCGACCAGGTCACACCATCCGGTAGCCAGGGACACGAGGCCTGCAGACTCCGGACGTTCGCATAGGAAAGTGTGCGGGAGTCAATGTACACAGAGCTTCCGGCGGCAATGCATCGTAAGACCGCTACTGCACAGGCCTCGGGAACGGACGTGCTTTCCTAAATAGCACAGCTTATCGCAGCATCCCAGCATCAACTGAATCTGTCGCATATTTTTTATTCGACGATGCTCGGTCGGGACGCTCCGCGGAAGCGGGTACGGACGTCCGAAAATTTCATCCGGTCCGACGGGATACCGAAAGGGATTCGGAGGATTTCGAGCTTTCCCTTTCGGAACAACATATGCTGTTGTGTATGTCATCTGACTTGATCTTGCCGGATAAGAAACTGATAGCGTCGGTGGACTTAGAAATTTTTGGTTCGGTTCAGGGACATCGTCCCTCAGTTCCGACATAGTCCAATAATGTCACACAAACTTTCGAATTATTGAACGACGCTATATATATTATTATTATATGCTTGCTATTACCAAGCATTTCTGGTTTCTTGTTCGTAAAGTTACGTAGATGTCTTTCAAAAGTGTGCCTCTGTCGTCATAGTTAATGAAGAGCTAGCGGCAATAAGTGCTCATGGAATATGTCTATCGCCTAAGAGGTCCCTTGTAGGATCGACGGAGTGACATTCGCTAGCTCACCCGGTGTAGCGTACATTCATCGCATGGTTCGGCTGCCGGGTTCGTCCGTTGCGGTCTAGGAAGGAGATTTGGGTGATGCGAGCACTATAATTACTTTAGTACTCACCCAGTGACGGCAGATTGAGGACAGATCGGAGGAAGCCTGTTAGTCCGGTTCCTGGCTTGTCCAGGTCCGTCCTGGCTGTGAGTGAGAGAGGTCCCTCTCTCGTCCAACAACATAGGGGACCGCATGTTGTGGTTCAGATATTTTACATTCGGAGCATTTGTCTGTCGGTTGGGACGCTCCGTTATATTCACAGTCCGAGAGACTGTCGATAATGCTTCCTCATCCTCACAGCAGGGCACACGACCGCACATTGGCTACGTGACCTCGAGTATCCGATCAGTTTCGTCATTCAGTGATTCCACGGCAAATAGGTCACGCCGTCCGGTAGCCAAGGGACACGAGGCCTATACACTCTGTTCGCTCGCATATTAGTAGTATGCACGGGGTAACGATCACGGAGCTTCCAGCGGCAATGCATTGTAGGACCGCTTCTCCACAGGCCTCAGTGACGGACGTGCTATCCGAGTTAGCACAGTTTTTCGCAGCATCCCAGCAATCAACAGTTTCTTAGTCGAATCAGGAATTATCTGGCGGCGCTGGGTCGGTGCGGTCCACGGTTGCATCAGGTACGGACGACCGAACGCTTTATAGGGTCCGACAGGATGGCGAAAGGGATTCGAAAGATTTCGAGTTTTCCCTTTCGTAGCATCGGAAGCTGCCATTCATATCTTCTGGCATTATCTTCCACTGATTGTTATTTCGGACTACATTGCTGCGATGTTGGATAAGAGACTTATAGCGTCATTGGACACGGAATTTTTGGATCGGTTCAGGGACATTGTCCCTGACTTACCGACACAGTCCAATAATGTCATTAGAACATGTGTATTATTTATCGACGCTATATATGCATATAAGCCTGCTACCAAGCATGATAGTTTAGTTTCTTGTCTGCAATGCTCATTTATGCCTTTTTATCATTTATACGAATAATTTATTTTGGCAGAGCAGGGCATATCGAGAGTTCATATGCGTCTAGACGGCGTGGTTAAAGACTGGAAATATTCTTTTTCGCCGTCTATGTCTTTTCCAACCACAATGTTGGAAACGACAATGATGTTTAATAGACTTAACTTAGACGCTTTATCATACGTAATCCACCATACTGAGGCGTTATCATTACGTCTTCAAGAAAAGAATTACGGGATATTATCCTCAATGTGATTTCTTTTGAGGGCAGTAGTTTGTTCACGTATAACTCCGCCCTTCAGTGGCTGATTGGAGTTGGTTAGACATGACGCAGCCCTAGCTACATCCACGCACGTGGATAGTAAGGTGAAGAACTCAGAGTCGCTTCGTTGTCGGAGAAGCTTCTCTTCGACGGCAACTTTTCAGCAATCCATGAATTGCTCGATTTACACGTTCTCTTGTCTATCTAGTGTTGCAAGAGATTCAGACTGGGGCAAACTTTCGGTGGTTGACTCAGAGAGTGCCACTGCAGTTGCCGGGTCCGAGTGTTATAATTATGACGGTTGCCAGTCAAACAGGTTGGGATATAATATTGATCCCAACGGATTCGAAGTGCCAGGGTCTTTGGGTTCCGCAGTCTCTAAGCAAGCACTTATCTTCCGCGGAATAATGTTTTTTAGGCTTGCTTTATGTCATTGGATGAACATTATTCAGAAACGCATGTCCAAATCCTGTCCGTTAATTTGACAGTAGTGGCGTATCTCCGGAACCAGGGAGGCACTCATTCGTTTCCGTTATTCAATTTAATGGAAAGAATCCTTCTGTTTGTTATAGTACACCAAGTTCTGTTTTGGTCCGTCATATTCCGGGTCGTCTGATTGTTTTACCGGACTCCCGTTCACTTATGGGTCGCTTGTTGCCGTCAGAATGGACTCTCAACAAACAAGTATTCAATCAGATTTGCTATCAATGGGAGCGCCCAATGATAATTTATTTACGACACAGCTTGCTAATCAATTGCAGACGTATGTGTTGGCTTGTCCGGATCTCTGAGCTAATGTTGTTAACGCTCTATTGATCTAATAGGATGGAATGATAAGATATGCGTATCCTCCGGCGCTGTTGTTTCAGCAGGTATTGCTAAGATAAACAACCACAATACATTTCTGTTGATAGCATCTCTGTCTTCACAGAGACCGTGGGTAAATTTACTCTGATGTCTACTGTGGGACTTAACGCGAAATCTTCCTCAATGAGAGGATCTTTTTTCGCTGGGTAAAATCGTGTCATCTTTATCACAACCCGCAAGGTCGCAACCTTCACGTATTCCATTGTGTGTTCCGTATTGCATTGTAAGCATTGTACTGGACGAGCTTTGGACGCGATTTCTTACTATAGGAGATCCTCTTCTTCGCTATTCTATGCGGCTAAAGTGGAGGCTCTTCCGTCGTTGGTGTAGGGATCACTATGTTCATATTGTTGATCCCTCCATACTACTCATTGCAACTTTTTAGTATACTTGTTTGACAAGATCTACTGCAGCCTGTTATTATTAAGGTTATAGGTTTATGTTACCTCATACCTATGCACTCTATGATAGTTTACAATTGAGTCTTATGTCTCTTTATCTAAGTCAGTTAGTAACTTTTTGATAAATAGACTTAGAATCATTAGATTAAATTCCTATATGGAATTTAACTTCGGTTCTTATTTAGCTAAGTAATCATTTGAGCCTCTGGAAACAGTAGTTTTCAAATTCTGACCTTTTAGACAGTAATTCTGTTGGCTTCTCTTTTACTGAAGAGTCAGTGAGTTTCATGCACTATCGGTGGATGATTTTCACTTTCGTAGTTTCGGAATCACTACTTCCTTTACTATTTAGGTTGGATTTTTGCATAAGAGTTAGGCTCCTAATATCCGGATCCTATTGTTATTTAGGTCCTTCCGTCTTCGTACGGGCATAGGCCTTTACTCTGTCTGGCTAGAGTTTATGTATTTATAAACAGATATCTGTTTATTACTACGGGCGTAAACTTCTTCTGTCTTTGATGCCTATTAGAAGGACATTACGCTCCATTCTATTGCTAATGGATTCAATTAACTATCGATACTGCTTATGGTATATCTTTGACTCAGCAGTTGTGTTTGAGATTTCGGCTCATGAAGTAAGAGTTCTTCTACATCTTGGGCTTACATTAATAGTGTCGCTATTATAGATTTTTGAAGGCTGCTCATTGCGCTCAGCCATCCACATTCATGAATTTTTTTATCTCAGTAATATTGAGTCCATTTCTGGAGGCCTCTATTGTTAGGTCTATTATCTACTGCTCAGAATGTCATTCACTTAACAGTTGCTACTATAGCTAGGTAGGCTGTCTGTTTCGGCAGTGACTCCGTTCTGCTGCCCTCTTCGCTCTGGGCTATTTGACCCAGGGCAAGAAAAAGGGGGGGGGGGGGAGGGTGTTCCCTTGGGTCACTTGTTTTACTATGAAAACAAGGGGATACCTCCTCCGGAGTTAGTAATTCTGAGCTGTTATTGGGATGGTTGTTTAGTGAGAAGTTTATGTTTTAAAAATTCATTCAAGTCTTAGTTTTTAAAGTATAGCTTTTGAATATAGCACGTGTCAACGGACATGATTATGTAATCCTCAGACACTTTTAAGGAGTATAAGAGTCTCTATTCTCTAGACTTACTTTATTTATTGGCTTACTTTAAAAATTATTAGTATAAGGATTATACTAGATATTAATAGAGTACATGGATGTATGATGCTCAATTTTGGAAGGTGTTGTATCTTTCTAATTTATCATAAATAAGAAAGATACATGTAAGGCCTAATACTTCTTTTTCCCTAGAGGGGATGACTCAATTTTATATTATTGAGCGTATTCCATCTTGCTCTATGTCCTTGGCCCTCCAGCCTTTTCACTATTCAGCTATGTCTGGGTCATTGGTACAGTATAAAAATGTTAAAAAATTTATAGTAATTTATATATTTTTTATACTTACCAATGACCCAGACGGGGATGGCCCTCCCAGGAGTTGGGAACTCTTACCTCCCCGCTGAGTACATAGCGCTTACCAGGCACTGGTTATTAGAATGATTAATGGCGCCAATTACGGAACGTCCTTGACACTGCGCATGCGCAGTAGAGGTGAAATGTGGAGGGCCATTCAGGACTTGTTTTCTTTGGTTTTAGATGCAAATTTTGGGGATTGGGGGGCAAAATTTGTGTTTGGCCCTATATTTTAAGAGTTAGCACCAGCTATGTCTGGGTCATTGGTAAGTATAAAAAATATATAAATTACTATAAATTTTTTAACTTTTAAAAAAAAAAAATCTTCTTTAGACCCTGCACTCAGAATACTGTCATAGATAATTTTTTTTAACGGTATAATTTACAGACAATTACATATTGGACTATTGGACACAAATAGATAACTAGAAAATGATATTCAGTCTATTCCGTTGGGAGATGACATAGCCAGATTGGCTGTCTACCTGTCACTCCCTTAATACATTTAACTCCTACACTGACTACATGCTCTGCACATTGATCTTTGATAGAAAGATCTACTTGTATGGATACTCGTGAGTAGCTAGTAAAACTGCAACTTTGACTCGGCTACGTACCCCATTAGTCTATTTCTGTAGATGGACAAGTTTCCAGGTTAAAAAAGATGGCTAAATGTGGATGTGATAGTTGGTATCCCTAACCCTATGTGCTAATATGATATTATTGTGGTTATCAAGCTGGGTTGTGGTTAACTTTAGAAGACAAATATGCATGGTTCAAGTATTGTTCATCAGTCAAGATAAATATAATGGACACCCTGTTATACGAAATAAGTCCTCGATGTGTCAACAGTTTGGGACTCTCAAGTTATTTAGGTTATCGGTGTGCCAACCCTTACTGTGGAGTGTAACAGTCAGGACAGTATGGGTTGTCACACTGATAGCTTTCTTGATAGGAGGACAGAAGTTTTGTTCTTAACTTCTCTTTAAATTCTTTTCTATTTTCAATGTTTCGCACTTCTGGGTCCAGTTCATTCCAGATTTTCAGAGAGGCATATGAGGGCAGCCTATCTAAAGCCTTTGTTCGGGTTTTGTTGATACGTACCAGTCCTGATTGCCTTGTACTCATGTACTCATGTGTGATTGAGGGAAGTAAAATAATGTTCGAAAGATTCTGGAAGTTTTCCATTTTTCCAATCAAATGTAAATAAACAGGCATGTAGTTTGTACAAGTCTGTGACCTTCAATATTTTATCTTTTATGAACAATGGGTCTGCATGGGAATTATACTTTTTGTTGTTTAATATTCGAAGTGAACGTTTCTGTATTCTTAGTAATTTATTGATTCCTCTTGAATTTCCCCATATTTGAATGCCGTATACCAAGTGGCAGTGGACCAAAGAGTAATAGAGCATCTTCATAACATGTTGTGGTAGTAGTTTTTTTGCTCTGTTCAAATTATAATTTGCCCATCCAATCTTAGAACAAATTTTTGATATATGAGTTAGATAAAATAAGTGTTCATCAATATGAATACCTAAACAATTTAGAGATTTATCTTCTTCATTTGAACCCAACCTTTTTAATTGTTGACCATTCATGAAAATATCAGGGTGAATGCAACTTTTAGTTTTATGGTTTGGATTAATGATAATGTATCCCCGTGGGAACACCGGGAAGTAAGCAGCACTTGTTTACTGTGGTAAACCAGTTCCGCTTTACTAGTAAAATAGGACCCAGTCACCAATGCTTTGGGTGAAAGTCCTCTAAAATGGGCAACATGTTGATCAACGATTGACTAAACTTGACTTCATCTCCATGTTGTGTCACGATTAGCCATGGTGCATAAATATGTGACGTTAACCACCAACAAACAAACAAATGATAATGTATTTTGTTTTGTTGGCGTTCAGAGCGAGTTGATTTGCCGAGCACCACTCATATAGATTATTGAGTTCATGGTTAAAATGGGTATCTATGGATTTGGTATAAGGGAATGAGTCATGGGCAGTTGTGTCATCTGCAAATGACAAGAGATGAAGAGTTGTAGAACGACTGATGTCATTTATATGTAATAGGAATAAGGCCGGACCAAGAACAGAACCCTGTGGGACCCCACATGCTAATTCGGTGAGTTCAGACTTTTGATCGCCATATTGAACATATTGCGATATATTCGAAAGATAGCTTTTAAACCAATTGTTTACTGATGCCTCTGAATCCATACTTTTCCATTTTTGTTATCAATATGTTGTGGTTTATTGTGTCGAATGCCTTGGAGAGAAATGCCGCTAGTGTGTTGTTTTTACTGTCCTTGTTATTTTCAGAACCTATAAATTTTAATACTGTACCAATGACCCAGACATAGCTGGTGCTAACTCTTAAAAATCTAGGGCCAAACACAAATTTTGCCCCCCAACCCCCAAAATTTGCATCTAAAACCAAAGAAATCATGTCCTGAATGGCCCTCCATACTTCGCCTCTACTGCACATGCGCAGTGTCAAGGAGGTCCCGAAATTGGCGCCATTTATCATTCTTTGTTTGGACCTTCATCAGTTCAAATCTGACTGATCTTTGTGCTTGTAAATCTCAGTTTAAATGATGCCAGACACATAAATATTAGAGAAATGGTGGATCTAAAGAGGAAATAGAAGGAGGAGAGTAAAAATGAGTGACAGAAAATAATCAGGGCTGTAACTTAAAATTTTTTAATGAAATTATGTTAAGTTACCTATTTTCGAGGCATGGGCCTGTTGTGGTCATTCTTGCTATAAAGTTACACTGCTTGTTCAGTGTTTTCCTCTCTCCCTTTCCTTTAAGTCCCCCCTTGCTATTCTCCCATGCTTTTGGCATATTTTCTGTAATATTATTACTAAAATTTCTTGGGAGTTTTAGCTGGGTAACAGAATGAATTCTGTTCTTTTCCCATGTTTACGTCCTCACCCATGGGTGTTTAGGCGTAGTGTTCTGCATCTACCATCTGATGTTCTGCAGTTTCTTCCCTGGAAGTCTCTGTTTTACATCAGATAGTGTATTATTGGTAACTGATTTCGGGCCATGGTTATCAGTGCCTGGAGTCATGTTTCTGGTGTTTTTACACTTCTTGTTTACATTGACAACAGTCTCTGTGGAGGGGGGATTTCTTGTCTTTGTGTTAGTTTAATCATAACAAGATACATTATTATTATTCGTAAGTGTTGCATTAATTTTTAAAAATAGTTTTAAAATTTTTGTCCACACTAAGGCTTGGGATCCATTGGGGCTCAACGTTACTTTTCAGAAACTTGGGCTTTTCTGAAAAAATATTTTTTCAAAAATTTTTTTTATTTCAATTATGTTAATGGATCATGTTATTATGTATCTTTGTTTTCAGGGGTTGGTGCGAGTACTAGGACTTTTTGTATTCTTTTCACAATGAAAGGATATTGTTCAATTGTAATAAGAGGAAATCTTCCTCTGACTTTCATAATCATTGTATTAATTGTAGTCAGTGTACTCACACTAACTCCTGTTCAGTATGTGTCAATTGGGATGACAACATGGGAAGCGTGTGTCACGGTATGTTAGCAGAGAAATGGCCATGCTGGTCCTTTCTCCGCAGGGTCACTCTAGTTTATCAATCTCTATTTCAGACGAACAAGAACAGGGTGATGTATCCGTGATGTCTTCCAAAAGTGTGCCTCCGTCGTCACAATTAAATGAAGAGCTAGCCGCAAAGTGCTCATGGAAATACGTCAATTGCCTAAGAGGCCCTAGTAGGATTGACGTCCGCTAGCTCGCCCGGTGTAGCATCCATTCATCGAATGGTTCGACAGCCAGGTTCGTCCGCTGCGGTCCAGAAAGGAGTTTTGGGTGATGCGAGCACTATAAATCAACTAAGTGCACACCCAGTGATGGCGGATCAGAGGAGAGAATGGAGGAAGCCTATTAGTCCGGTTCCTAGCTCGTCCAGGTCCATCCGGGCTGTGAGTGAGAGAGGCCCCTCTCTCGTACAACAACATCTGGGACCAGATGTTGTGGTACAAAATGTTTCGCATTCGGAGCATACGTCCGCCGCTCGGGATGCTCCATTATATAGACAGTCTTGAGAGACTGTCAATAAGGCTTCCTCATCCTCACGGCAGCGCACACGACCGCACCTTGGCTACGTGACCTCGGATATCCAGCCAGCTTCGCCAATCAGAGAATCCACGGCGACCAGGTCACGCCATCCGGTAGCCAGGGACACGAGGCCTGTAGACTCCGGACATTCGCATAAGAAAAGTATGCAGGAGTCAACGTACACGGAGCTTCCAGCGGCAAAGCATCGTAAGACCGCTACTCCACAGGCCTCAGTGACAGACATGCTATCCCAAATAGCACAACTTATCGCAGCATCCCAGCAACGACAGAATCCCTGTTGGATCAGATAATATGCGACGATGCTGGGTCGGTACGCTTCGCTGAAGCAACAGATACGGACGTCCGAAAACTTCATAGGGTCCGATAGGATGGCGAAAGGGATTTCGGAGGATTTCGAGCTTTCCCTTTCGGGACAACATAAGCTGCTGTACATTTCATCCGGCTTTATCTTCTAGAGGTTGTTTCGTTGGACCAGAATGCTGCGATGCCGGATAAGAGACTGATAGCGTCTGTGGACACAAGAATTTTTTGATCGGTTCAGGGACATCGTCCCTGAGTTTCCGACACAGTCCAATAATGTCACAGGAACTTTCGAATTATTGAACGACGCTATATATATGCTTGCTATTAAACAAGCAAGTCTGGTTTCTTGTTCGCAAAAGTTACCTTGATGATGTCTTCCAAAAGTGTGCCTCTGTCGTCATAGTTAAATGAAGGGCTAGCGGCAATAAGTGCTCATGGAAATAAGTCAATTGCCTAAGAGGTCCCTAGTAGGATCGACAGCATTGACATCCGCTAGCTCGCCCGGTGTAGCGTCCATTCATCGAATGGCTCGGCAGCTGGGTTCATCCGTTGCGGTCCAGGAAGGAGATTTGGGTGATGCGAGCACTATAATAAGACAAAGTACACACCCAGTGACGACGGATCAGAGGAGAAATCGGAGGAAGCCTATTAGTCCAGTTCCTAGCTCGTCCAGGTCCATCCGGGCTGCGAGCAAGAGAGGTCCCTCTCTCATACAACAACATCCGGGACCAGATGTTGTGGTACAAACGTTTCGCATTCGGAGCATATGTCCGCCGCTCGGGATGCTCCGTTATATAGACAGTCCGAGAGACTGTCGATAAGGCTTCCTCATCCTCACAGCAGCGCACACGACCGCACCTTGGCTACGTGACCTCGAATATCCTGCCAGCTTCGCCAGTCAGGGATTCCACGGCGAACAGGTCACGCCATCCGGTAGCCAAGGGACACGAGGCCTGTAGACTCCGGATGCTCGCATAATAGAAGTATGCACGGGGCAACGTACACGGAGCTTCCAGCGGCAAAGCAACGTAAGACCACTTCTCCACAGGCCTCAGTGACGGACATGCTATCCAAAATAGCACAACTTATCGCAGCATCCCAGCAAACGACAGAATCTCTGTCGGATCAGGAATAATCCGACGATGCTGGGTTGGTTCACTCGCTGAAGCATCAGATACGGACGACCAAACACTTCATAGGGTCCGACAGGATGGCGAAAGGGATTCGGAGGATTTCGAGCTTTCCCTTTCGGAACAACAGAAGCTGCCATAGATTTCTTCCGGCATTATCTTCCAGAGGTTGTTCCGTCGGACTAGAATGCTGGATAAGAGACTAATAGCGTCATTGGACACAGAGTTTTTGATCGGTTCAGGGACATCGTCCCTGAGTTGCCGACACAGTCCAATAATGTCACAAAAACATTCGAATTATTGAACGACGCTATATATAAGCTTGCTACCAAAACAGGCAAGTCTAGTTTCTTGTCCGCAAATGCTCTAAATCTGCCTTTCATCAATTCAAGGAATAAATTTGAAATGGCAGGACAGGGCATACCGAGAGTTCCTCTGCATCTAGAAGACGAGGCTGAAGACTGGGAATTGTCTATATCGCCATCTATGTCAATTCCAACCACGACGTTGGAAACGACAATAATGTCTAACAGACTTAACTTAGACGCTTTATCATACGCAGACCACCTTACTAAGGCATTATCATTACGTCTTCAAGGGAAAGAATTCCAGGATATGATCCTCAATGAGATTTCTTTCAAGGGCAGTAGCTTTTCCATGTATAACTCCGCCCTTCAGTGGCAAACCTGGAGTTGGTTAGACGTGATGCAGCCCTAGCTACATCCACGCGCGTGGATAGTAAGGTGAAGAACTCTCTCAGAGTCGCTTCGGTCTCGGAGAAGCTTCTCTTCGACGGCAACCTTTCAGCAATCTATGAATTGCTCGATAGAGACGTTCTCTTGTCAATCAAGTGTAACAAGAGATTCAGACTTGGGCAAACATTCAGTGGTTGACTCAGGGAGTTCCACTGCAGTTGCCGGATCCGAGTTTTACGATTATGACGGATGCCAGTCAAACAGGTTGGGGTACAACTTTGATCCCAACGGATTCGAAGTGCCGGGGTCTTTGTGTTCCGCAGTTTCTAGGCAAGCACATAAACATCCAAGAAATGATGTCAATTTGGCTTGCACTACGTCATTGGATGAACATTATTCAGAAAGCGCATGTCCAAATCCTGTCCGACAATACGACAGTAGTTGCGTATATCTGGAACCAGGGAGGCACTCATTCCGTTCTGTTATTCAATTTAACGGAAAGAATCCTTCTCTTTGTTCTAGAACACCAAGTTCTGCTTCGGTCCGTCATTCCGGGTCGTCTGAATGTATTAGCAGACTCCCTTTCACGGAAGGGTCGCTTGTTGCCGTCAGAATGGACTCTCAACAAACAGGTATTCAATCAGATTTGCTACCAATGGGAGTGGCCAATGATAGACTTATTTGCAACACAACTCAACAATCAATTGCAGACGTATGTGTGTCACCATGTCCGGATCCCCGAGCTTATGCAGTAAACGCTCTATCGATCTCATGGGACGGAATGATAGGATATGCGTATCCTCCAGCGCCGTTGATTCAGCAAATATTGCTAAGATAAAACAATCACAATACAATTCTGTTGGTAGCATCTCTGTCTCCACAGAGACCGTGGATAAATCTACTCAGGTGTCGGCTGTGGGACTTACCGCAAAAACTTCCTCCACGAGAGGATCTTCTTTCGCTGGGGAAATCGTGTCAACTTCATCACAACCCGCAAGGTCTCACGTATTCCGTTGTGCGGTCCTTCTTGCACGGCAAGCATTGTACAGGACGAGAGTGGACGCGATTTCTAACTGTAGGAGGACCTCCTCTTCGCTATACTATGCGGCTAATGTGGAAGGTCTTTCGTCATTGGTGTAGGGATCATTATGTTGATATTTTTGATCCCTCCATACCAGACATTGCAAACTTTCTAGTATACTTGTTTGACGAGATCAACTGCAGCCTGTTACTATTAAAGGTTATAGGTCTATGTTATCTGATACCTATGCACACCATGATAGTTTACAATTGGATCTAATGTCTCTTTATCTAAATTAGTTAGAAACTTTTCGATAAATAGACCTAGAACCCTTAGATTAATTCCTAAATGGAATTTAGCTTGGGTTCTTCTTGAACTAAAAGAAAACCATTTGAGCCTCTTGAGACAGTAGATTTCAAATTCTGGTCTTATAAGACAGCATTTCTCTTAGTTTTCTCTTCTGCTGAAGAGTCAGTGAGCTTCATGCACTATCGGTGGACGATTCTCACTTTCGTAGTATCAGGAACACTATTACCTTTACTACTAATGTTGGATTTTTAGCTGAGAATCAGGCTCCTAATAAATATCCGGAACCTATTGTTATTAAGGCCCTTCCATCTTCAGACGGGCATAGGCCTTTACTCTGTCCGGTTAGAGGTTTATGTATTTATAAACAAGATCTCAGTTTATCAGAAAGGACGTATAAGCTTCTTCTGTCTCTGATGCCTAATAGAAAGGACATTACGGTTCATTCTATTGCTAGATGGATTCAATTAACTATCTGTACTGCTTATGATAATCTATCTTTAACTCAGCAGTCTGTGCTTAAGATTTCGGCTCATGAAGTAATAGCTCTTTCTACATCTTGGGCTTCTGCAAATAGTGTTGCTATTACAGATTTAATGAAGGCTGCATATTGGTCTCAGCCATCCACATTCACGAATTTTTATCTCAGAAATATTGAGTCCATTTCTGGAAACCTGCATTGTTTAGGTCCATTATCTGCTGCTCAGAATGTCGTTCACTAAACAGTTGCAACTATAGTTATGTAGGCTTTCTGTTCAGGCAGTGACTCTGTCTTGTTGCCCTCTTCGCTCTGGGCTATTTGACCCAGGGCAAGGGGAAGGGGGGGGGGGGTGTTTCCTTGGGTCACCTGTTTTATTATGAAAACAAGTGGATACCTCCTCCGGAGTCAGTAATTCTGAGCTGTTACTGGGATGGTTTTAAAGTGAAAAGTTAATGTTTTAAAAATTCATTCATGTCATATTTTTAAAGTGTAGCATTTGAATATGTCACGTGTCAAACGGGCGTTAATATACAATCCTCGGACACTTTTAAAAGAGTATAAAGAGTCTCTATTCTATGGACTAACTTTATTTATTGGCTTACTTTAAAAATAATTAGTATAAGGATTATACTGGATGTTAATAGAGAACATGAATGTTATGATGCTGAATTATGGAGGGTGTTGTGTCTTTCTAATTTATCATAAATAAGAAAGATACATGTAAAGCCTAATACTCCTTTTCTCCTCGAGGGGATGACTCTATTTTATATAGTTGAGCTTATTGGATTTTCCTCTATGTCCTAGGCCCTCCAGCCTTTTTACTATTCAGCTATGTCTGGGTCATTGGTACAGTATAAAAATGTTAAAAAATTTATAGTAATTTATATATTTTTTATACTTACCAATGACCCAGACGGGGATGGCCCTCCCAGGAGTTTGGAACTCATACCTCCCCGCTGAGTACATAGCGCTGACCAGGCACTGATTGTAAGAATGATAAATGGCGCCAATTTTGGGACCTCCTTGACACTGCGCATGCGCAGTAGAGGCGAAGTATGGAGGGCCATTCAGGACATGATTTCTTTGGTTTTATACGCAAATTTTGGGGATTGGGGGGCAAAATTTGTGTTTGGCCCTAGATTTTTAAGAGTTAGCACCAGCTATGTCTGGGTCATTGGTAAGTATAAAAAATATATAAATTACTATAAATTTTTTAACTTTTCAGTAATTGCATTACTAAATGTATGGTAGAATGCTTTTTCCAAAATCCGTATTGATGGTGATATAGAATATGCGACGTTTCGAGGTATTTCATTATTCTGTTGCACATGAGCTTTTCTAATACTTTAGAAAAGCCTGGTAAAATACTTATCCGCCTATAATTATTAAATACGTGCTCGTCTCCACTTTTAAAAATCGGAATAACTCTTGCTATCTTCATCCTATCAGGGACAATACCCCGGATAAAGGACATATTAATGATGTGGGCCAGAGGAGGAGCTATTACATTAATTGAGTATTTCAGGAGGTTAGTGGTGATGCCATCACAATCCTCACTGTTTTTAGGCTTAAGTGAATTAATAACAGAAAACACCTCGTATTCAGTTGTTGCCGTTATGAAAAAACTGTTTGGTTCATTACTGTCCATGAAGTCCAAAAAATTTTTCTGGGATACATTTATTTGTTCACTAGTACGTTTCCCTATGCTCACGAAAAAGTCGTTGAATTCCTGTACTATTTCTGCTGGATCATCTATTTCTTTATTATTTTCAATTACAAAGGATTGAGGCAATGTGGCTGTATGGTTTGTTCTAAGTAGGGCATCATTAATAATTTGCCACGATCTGCGTAAATTACCTGTATTTTCTGATAGTATGTTAGAGTAGTACATTGCTTTACTTTGTTTTTTAATTTTGTTAAATATTTCACAGTAGTTTTTATATTTTCTAATATTCTGCTCATTTGGGTATCTCAGTTTTTTGTCATAAAATTTAGATTTATTATTTGATGAGGTTAGGAGCCTCTTCGTCATCCAGGGATTTTGTTTTATGAACTTTTTTCTTAACCGAATATTTTTAGCTCACCGAAGGGAGCTTAACTTATCACTTGCCGTCCATCGTCCGGTGTCCGTTGTCGTCCATCGTCGTCGTCCGTCATGAACTTTACATTATTGACTACTCCCAAACTGCTGGATCAAATTGAAGCAAATTTGGTCTGTATGTTCCCCATCATATGTCAGTTCAAACTTGTACAAATAAACTTGCCGCACCCACAGGGGGCACCACAAGGGGCATAAATCTTATAGCACCCATGAATTTCTTTCCAAAATTCAAAAAAATCTTCTTCTTCAGATCCACCAGGCAGAATTCTTTCCTATTTGGTATACATCATCTCTAGGGGAGGGGGGTGGGGGGTGGGGCATATTCAAGTTTATTCAAATTGGCCCCCTGGATTCATATTTGGGCTCACTATAGAAGCCCAAATTTGAACTGCATTTCAGGCAAATTTCTTAAAAAATCTTCTTCTCCAGATCCAGCAGGCAGAATCTTTTGATATTTGGTATGCAACATTGTGGGGTGGATCTGATTCAAGTTTGTAAAAATCGGCCCCCTGGGTTCATATTTCGGCTCAGTATAGAAGCCCGAATTTGAACTTGGTGCATTTCAGGCAAATTTCTTAAAAAATCTTCTCCTCCAGATCCAGCAGGCAGAATCTTTTGATATTTGGTATGCAACATTGTAGGTTGGATCTGATTCAAGTTTGTACAAATCGGCCCCCTGAGTTCATATTTGGGCTCAGTATAGGAGCCTGAATTCAAACTTAGTGCATTTCAGGCAAATTTCTTTAAAAATCTTCTTCTCCAGATCCAGCGGGCAGAATCTTTTGATATTTGATATGCAACATTGTGTGGTATGTCAAATTCAAGTTTGTTGAAATCGTCCCCTTGGGTTCATATTTGGGCTCAGTATAGGAGCCCAAATTTGAACTTAGAGCATTTCAGGCAAATTTCTTTGAAAATCTTCTTCTCAAGATCCAGCAGGCAGAATCTTTTGATATTGGGTATGCAGCATGCTTAGGGGGGTGAGATTCAAGTTTGTTCAAGCCATGTCCCTGGGTTCATATTTGGGCTCACTGTGGTAGCCCGAATTATAACTTAGTTCAAAATGAGGAATTTTCTTTGAAAATCTTCTTCTTCAGATCCAGCAGTTGGAATGTTTTGATATTTGGTATGCAGCATCCTTAGGGGAGTGAGATTCAAGTTTGTTAAAGCCATGTCCCTAGGTCCATATTTGGGCTCACTATGGGAGCCCGAATGATAACTTAGTTCAAAATGAGGAATTTTCTTTAAAAATCTTCTTCTTCAGATCTAGCAGTCAGAATGTTTTAATATTTGGTATGCAGCATCCTTAGGGGGGGGGGGGGGGAGATTTAATTTTGTTCAAGCCATGTCACTAGGTCCATATTTAGGCTCACTGTGGGAGCTTGAATTGTAACTTAGTTCAAAATGAGGAATTTTCTTAAAAAATCTTCTTCAGATCCAGCTGTCGGAATGTTTTGATATGTGGTGTGTAGCATCCTTAGGGGGGTGAGATTCAAGTGTGTTAAAGCCATTTCCTGGGTCCATATTTGGGCTCCCTGTGGGAGCCCGAAATTATAACTTAGTCAATATGAGGAATTTTTCTTTAAAAATCTTCTTCAGATTTAGCAGTCAAAATTTTTTGATATTTCCTTAGGGGGTGAGATTCAAGTTTGTTCAAGCCAAGTCCCTGGGTTCATATTTGGGCTCACTGTGGGAGCCCGAATGATAGCTTAGTTCAAAATGAGGAATTTTCTTTAAAAATCTTCTTCTTCAGATCCAGCAGATGAATGTTTTTGATTTTTGGTATGCAGCATCCTTAGGGGGGTAAGATTCAAGTTTGTTCAAGCCACGTCCCTAGTTCCATAAAATTTGTCTCTCATCACTTCATTCCTTTGCAGTGTTGATGAACCATGTCTAACTGAATGTGACCCCAAATACTTCTTTGAACCACTTTGGCCGGTGAGCGATTAAGGCTCCTTGGGGCCTCTTGTTTAGAGGAAAGGCCTTCTCGAAAGCAGATTGGTATATGTCCATAAAAAGGTTGTATGCAACATTCGGACAGTTAGTCTCGAGCACGGGGGAAAAGTCACTTTCAGTCAAATTTGTTTTAAAGTTAGCTATACTGTCTGGATTAAATTTACGCTTTGCAGTTGTTGATGGAGTGTCATAGGTTTTCTGGCCTCTTTCAATGTGAAAGGTGGCGAAGTGATCAGAAACGTCTGTGATGATTATGCCGGATAGGGATGTTGATAGAACGTTGCTTGTAAATATGTGATCGATTAATGTAGCGGAGTGCTGCGTTACTCTAGTCGGCTTAGTGATATGTGGTAAAAAGCCTTGGCTAATCATTGTGTGTAAATAAATGTCGGTCTTGGTATGGATACCTGATTTCAAGAGGTCAATGTTAAAAGTCCCCCATTATGTATGATTTTTTGTTCTCGTGATTTATTTTGTCCATTATTTCGTTTAATTTAGCTAGGAACAGATCAATATCTGTTTTAGGTTGCGTGTTGGGTCTATATATTACCCCAAGCAATTTACTAGACTTGTTGTAATTGATTTCAACGAACAGGGATTCGATGATATGTGGTATAAAGACTGAGAGATCCCGACGAGTCTTAAAGGCTATATTCTCCTTGATGTACATACCAATACCACCACGTCCATCGTCGCCATCAGGTCTTGTGGTCCTAGTAAGGGGATGGTAGCCATGTAGTGTGTAGTGACATTTGGGGGGAATTTGGAAAATTTCCGTCAGGCCTATAACATCAAAATGGTTTTGAGAACCTTGTGTTTTAGACAACAACTCATTAAAAGAATCCCAATGTATATTTGATATACATCATCTCTAGGAGGGTCAGATTCACTTTTGCTAAAATCTGGTCCCTGGGTTAATATTTGGGCTCCCTATTGGAGCCTAAATTTTAACTTAGTGCAATATGAAGGGATTTTTTTAAAAAGCTTCTTCTCCAGAACCATCAGTTAGAATCTTTGGTTTACAACATTTCTGGTGGGGCCTGATTCAAGTTTGTTCAAATCTGATTGCTGCATTGATATTTGGACTTTCTATGGGGGGAGCCCAAATTTTAGCTTAGTGAAATATGAGGAAATTTCTTTATAAAAATCTTCTTCTTCAGCTCCACCAGTCAGAATCCTTTCGTATTTGGCATATAACATCTCAAAGGGAATCGGATTCAAGTTTGTTCAATTTGAGGGAGTTAGGGGTGTCAGATTCAAATTTGTTCAAATCGAGCCCCTGGATTATTAATTAATTTATGCTACCTGTGGAAGCCTGAATTTTATCTTGGTACAATATGAGGGGAGTTTTTAAAAAAAATCTTCTTCAGATCCACCAGTCAGAATCCTTTATCTTTTGTATACAATATCTCTAGGTGGGGCAGATTCAAGTTTGTTCAAATTGGGTCCCTGGGTTAATATTTTGGCTCTCAATTGGAGCCCAAAGTTTAACTTAAAAACCACCTTCTACAGATCCAACAGTCAGAATTCTTTCATATTTGGTATATAACATTTCAAGGGGGATCAAATTCAAGTTTGTTCCATTTGAATCAATGGCCTAATAATTAAGCTGTCTGTGTAGTGGGATTGGGGGTAGAGGTGCAAGTTTGTTCAAATCCATTCTTTAGTGTTTTTCCATAGAACTTGCCTTTCACGACTTCCTTCCTTTGTAGTGTTGATGAACCATGTCTAACTGAATGTGACTCCAAATACTTCTTTGAATCACTTTGTCAGGTGAGTGGTTAAGGCCCCTTGGGTTATGTTTGTCGTTTGACAACAAACTGAATTTCACTTCTCACATAAAACAACTAAGGTTAAATGTAAGAGAGCACTGAACCTCCTGAAAGTTGTTGGTACCACTGATAGGGGTGCTGACCAAAAAACGTTGCTCCATCTGTATAGATCCCTTGTTCGATCAAAATTAGATTATGGTTGTATAGTTTACGGTTCTGAAGGGAAATCATATCTCAAACCACTTGATACAATTCATAATAGTGGTGTTAGAATTAATTTAGGGGCTTTCCGAACATCAGCAATAGATTTGATGCTTGTTGAAGCAGAGGAGCCTTCTCTTGGGAAGCGCAGAATTAAAATTGTAATTAAACTGTTAGCTGATCCATCAAATCCTGCGTATAATTGTGTTTCGGACCCGCAAAATATTGAATTTTTCAACAGACACCAGAAACAAATTCCTCCTGTAGGTATTCGAATAAAGCCTCATATTGGGTCTGCATCGGTTGAATCTACATCGATAAAAGAGAACCGTAAGCCACATGTTCCAGCATGGCATCTTAAAAAACACTGTTATTTTGGACCTTGCTTGTACCAAAAAGTCTGACACAAATTCTTCGCAGTTTAAACAAAAATATGCAAAAATCAAGTCCCAAGTATAGTACACATTCTAGGAGCTATAGAAATGAATCTAAAGATAGTGACAAAGGATCATCAGCCGCTGTCACTGGTGGTCATATAACTTCAATCAGAATACCAAATCAAAGTTCTATTTTCAGAGCTGAAGTTAAAGCTTTACAACTTGCACTTGAACACGTCGAGAATGTACAGGAAAAGGAAGTTGATTATTTTTTCTGACTCTTTTTCCTCTTTACTTGCTTTACTCAACCCCAGGTTGAAGAACGCTCTCATTTTGGACCTTCGTGAGACGTTAACAAATCTCATGTCTGACCAATATAATGTCGTGTTTTGCTGGTTACCCGGACATGTAGGTATCGCTGGTAACACCAGAGCAGACAATGCAGCAAAACAGGCTTTAACCAAGCCTCTCATTGATTTTAACATCCCTTTCAGTGACTTCAGACCACATGTCAGTAACTACATCAAGTCTGGATGGTAGGCAGATTGGGATGGAGTGACAAATAACAATCTCCATTGCTTCCAACCAACTATTTCTGATCACTACCCATCTAGTAACCTTTGTAAAAAGGATCTTGCAGTTTTGCCACAATGTCATATTGGACTTACACATTCCTTTTTGTTAGAGGGTAATATGCAATCAGAGTGTGTTCCCTGCCAGCAGGTGTTGTCATTGGAACACATTCTTTTACATTGTACTGATTTTAATCATGTCAGAGGGAAATATTTTTCTGTAGGATCTCTAAGAGGTCTTTTTTATCGTACAAGCCTGAATCAGATTCTCTCATTTTTGAAATCAATCAACCTTTATAGAAAATATTGTTTTTATTATTTTAAACTAGAGTCTTTAAGACTTAAACTCACCAGGTTCATTTGTGAGATATTCCAGAGGTAACATCAAACAAGGATACAAAGTTTCAAACTGATCTGATCATAAATGTGCCCTGTAGGGCATGCCAAAGGAATATATTGATGCCTGATTAAACTAAGTTCAAAGGTCGTTGCTAGCGTTCCTTACCATATATCAAGACAATCTCTCTGGTGGTTCATGAGAAGATTTTAAAAGATTTTGAGGCTTTGGCATCATTGACCAGAGCCCGAAGAAGGCAGCCACATCATTTGAACAAAATAGAAATGGTATACTCCAGGGATGGTTTGTGCAATATATGTTTGAATTTGGCTGAATGGCTGTGAAGAAGAAACTAAATTTGATAAAAGTTAACGGACGACAGGCGACGGACGCCAAGTGATGGCAACAGCTCACACTGACTTGCAGCCAGGTGAGCTGAAAAGGTAAAGTCCTCACATTTGTGGTATTTGTTGACCGCCTGGGTAGTGCATAATGATGGATAGAATTGCACTGTTGCATAACTCACAGGGTCGACCATAATTCGTCCCCATTCTGATTTTCAGGCCTGAACAGAAGCAAAATCCTCACATCTGAGGTATTTATCGATGATGGCCCAGGTTGTGTTTATAACAGGATAATAATAGTACACAACTTTCAGACTGACTATTGTTTGGATCCGTATGAGAAAATTTTGATATCCCAGATGGAAGAAATGCAAAAATCTTCACATTTGAGGTATTAAATTGTCAATACGTTGGGTAATGCATAATAACAAAAGAATTACACAACTGTATAACCCATGGGGCTGACCATGACTTGGTCTCGCAAGGACAAATTGCTTGCATCTGCGGTATTATCTACTCCCAGAGTACTGTGTAATGTTTAGCACGGCAAAAGATGCAAAATTCTTGCATCATAAATTCCTTGCATCGGAGGTATTTATTGATACCCCACGTAGTGTGTAATTATCTGACCTTGTATCAGCAAAATTTCCTGGTTGTCCTGAGTTGTAGTTAAACAAGAGAATTTTAATGGTGTCGATCCAAGGCTGAATATGGTTTAAGCCTGTGAACAAAAAATTTTTATTCTCGGGACCCAAAATTCCTTGCATCCGAGACATTTGTCGATGCACCAACTAGTGTCTTATAATGAAACTATTTCAGTGGGGGTTCCCTTGAGGAGTCAAATAACTCCCAAGTGAAGGGACCCACCAGGAAATTTCCAGGTAATATACATGGTCAGTCCACCTCTGAAGTGTCCAGGTAGTACTTTAGGGTTCTTAAAAAATTCTGACTTCTGTAGTAGGTGAAAAGGCAAGTTGGTTATATCTGAGGTTCTAGAAGATAGCACAGATATTCCAGGTTACCAAATCAAATTATTATGCCTCACATGTGTAACATCAGCTGTGATTGGTTGACACCCTTTAAAAGTCATAGTACTGGAGTTTTGGGGCAAAACATGGTTACTATCGGAACGTTCTTCCCTGGAGACAAGAGAACAAAGAAAATGTGAGCTCCACTTCCATTGATCAGCGTCGATCAAGCATGCCCTGATTGGAATTTCTCAACACTAAACGCTGGCGCTGTGTCCGTTTAAATTTTTTCATCACCAATAGACACAAACTTACCAACAAATATATCATCTTCAGTGGTGTGTTTTCAATTTTAGCTGCAAACAATGAATTCAAAAGAATCAGAAATATTAAAAACTCACGTGTTGTTCACTACTTCAGTGACTCCTGAATATGAGTTATGACTTCAATCAATTATATTTCCACAAGTTTAGTACTCCTCGACCTCACTGAGCCTCTGCCTCAAGTTCAAAATAAATTGTTTCACTCCGCTTAATTCTAACAACTGTCGTCATCCAAAAAATATGAATTTATATTCCATTAATTTATACCACTTATCACACAAGCATTAACAATGAATTATAACATGAACAGCATGATGCAGTTGTAAACACTGGCATTTGGTGATATAGAAACTCCCAAAGCGACGGCACTTGTGACAAGTCATTTTCGAAGAGACATCATTCGTTTGAAATGACGTAATGTTTTTAGATTCGACTACATTGTTATTACAAGATTGATGGCATGTTGTAGTTAACGCTTAACAATGAAAGTTATTTTTTGTTCGGCATAATAAAATAATTAGAACGTTTCTTTTCATGTTCTATCGGTTGATAGTACCTGAGTTTGTGTGATTTCTGAAATAAAACCTTCAGCAGCTGCTGAAGGTTTTATTTCATAAATCACACAAACTCAGGTACTATCAACCGGTAGAACATGAAAAGAAACATTCTAATATTATAATAGAATAGATGAACAAGAGGCTCCATGGGGTCCAAGGCACTAACATGACTACCGTTGCTTTAAAGAAGGATTCAATTATCATCTATGGCTAGTTAACATTACTGTGGAAAGATGTTATTTAATTATTTATAATTCTGTTGTCCATACCACATGATTTTTTTCTACTACTGGGAGGCTACTACAAAAATAATGCCCAGATTCCCAGTAATGCAAAACTTGGTAGTCTAAATATTAAGATTATTCCTCATATTGCACTAAGTTAAAAGTTAGGTCCCTACAGTGAGCCCAAATATCACACCAGTAATCTTATTTGAAAAAAATGTGAAATCTCACTCCCTCTTCAATGTAGTAAACCAAATATCAAAAGATTCCGACTGGTGGTTTTGGAGAAGAAGATTTTGAGAAGATTATGTTAACATTTGTGCCCACCACACCCCTGAGAACACAAATAGCAACCCAGGGATTTTATTTGAACAAACTGAATCTGAACTCTCACGCTCTAAGGATGCTGTATACCATATATCAAAAGATTCTGACTGGTGGTTCTGCAGATTTTAAAAGATTTTTCCTCATACTGGACTAAGTTAACATTTGGTCTCCAATAAGGAGCCCAGATATTAATCCAGGGACTTCATTTTTATAAATTTGAATCTGACTCTCCTAATGAAGGTGTATACCATATATCAAAAGATTCTGTTTGGGGGTTTGGGAGAAGAAATTTTTTAAAGAATATTCCTTACATTGCACTAAGTAAAATTTGGGCTCTATTTGAACAAATTTTAATCTTTCCCCGGTAAGGATGCTGTATAGGAAACCCAAATATTAACTGGAGGACTGCATTTGAACAAACTTGAATCTGACTTCCCCAAGGATGCTGCATGCCAAAATCAATAGATTCTGACTAGTGGTTCTGGAGAAAAAGAGTTTAAAAGATTATTCCTCATATTGAATGAAGTAAAATTTTGGGCTCAAATAGGAAGTATTGCATTGAGTAAAATTCTGCCAACCCAGTAGCTTTCCCCAAGCAGATGAGAGCCCAATTATTAACTGATTGACTTGATTTGAGCAAACTTGAATATGACCCCTGTAAGGATTCTGACAAGTGGTTCTGGAGAAGAAGAATTTTAAAGAATTATACTTCACACTGGAACAAGTTAAAATTTGGGCTCGAATAGGGAGCCCAAATATGAATCCAGAGACTTGATTTGAACAAACCTAACTGTGACCTTCCTATAAATGCTGTATATCGAATATCAAAAAATTCTGACTTCTAAAGAAGACGATTTGTAAAGATTATTCTTCATATTGAACCAAGTTAAAATTTAGGTCCCCCGTAGGGAGACAAAATATTAAATAAGTGACTTGCTTTGAACATACTTGAACCTGACTCCCAAAGGATGCTGTATACCAAATATCAGAAGATTCTGAATAGTTAGTTAGCAGATCTGAAGAACATTTTTAAAGATTACTTACAATATTGCACAAAGTTAAAATTTGGGCTCCCATAGAAAGCCCAATTATTACCCATTGGACTTGAGTTGAATACATTTGGATCCAGCATCTCCAATGATTCTGTATACTATATATCAACAGATTCTGACTTGTGTTTCTGGAGGAAAAGAGTTTCAAAGATTATTCCTCAAACTGGACTTGAGTTAAAATTTCTCATATTGGACCGAGTTATTATTTTGGCTCCAATAGGGAGCCAATATATCAACCCAAGGACTTGGTGTGAACAAAATTAGATCTAATTTCCATAAGGATGCAGTATACCAAATTTCAAAAGATTCTGACTGGTGGATCTGAAGATTTTTAAAGATTATTCCCCATATAGTACCGTACATCACTTACTTTTATTTTATCATTCTGTATATCTAAAAGTTTTCAAATTTGGTTTATTTGGTTTCTGTAATTTATCCAATTAATGTCCAACTGTTCTATCTCTTCCAACATTCTGGCTCTTTCTGTTTCCATTTTCCTTATTCTCTCTTCCAAATATATTTCAGACTTTTGTACATTCATTTGTTTTTCTGAAGCTTTTGATCATGCATACCTCTCTCAGCTTTCTGTATTACTGTTACCCGCACTGTATGAAGAAGATTTATAATGATTATTTCTCATATTGTTATAAGTTAAAATTTGCACCCCCCCCCCCCATAAGAAGCCCAAATATTAACTGTGGGACTTGATTTGAACAAACTTAAATCAGACCCTCATAACAATAATGTGTACCAAATATCAAACAATTCTCACTAGTCGTTCAGAAGATTTTTAAATAAATCCAAATTTTGACCTAAGTTAGAATTCAGGCTTCTGTATTGAGCCTAAATATGAACAAGCAAGGTGCTTCAAATTAACATGCCTTTATCTGACTCCCATATGGATGTCGTATACGAAATATCAAAAGATTCTGACCAGTGGTTCTGGGGAAGAATTGGGGGTTTTTGGGGTTTTTTTTTAACTTTTGCCAATATGACGACTCAGAATTTTTCCAATGGAACCCCCTCTCCCTCTACTACAGAACACCCTGAATCACAACAGATGGCAGATTTATTACAATTCCATTCTACCGATCATACGAATGCTTCATACCAAATAACAATTCTTTGTTCCAAATAGTTTAGAAAATTTGGTTCAAATCAAATCATCGGTTCAGAAAATAGAAATTTTGGGTGGGGTCAAAAATCTTTCCCCTCTCATTACAAAGGCAAATACTGTTACACACTTTGTTTGAACAAAGTTGATTCTACATCTCAAAAGGAAGCTCTGTACCAAATATCATGTCATTGTATCCACTGATTCATGAGGTTTTAAAAATATGGAGCATTTTCCCCCACACCTCCCTCTGGAGCTGGGCAAGTTGAATTGAGCAAAACAAAATGAGATGTTAGAACAAACAATCACCAAAAATTTAACTGAAATCAGTTCAGCAGTTTTGGAGAAGGCAGCACAAACACCATGTCCATGGATGGTGGACAGACAACAGATGGTGAGGAATCACTAAAGCTCACCCTGACTGAAAGTCAGGAAAGCGAACAAGTATTACTGAAAACTTTCTTGCTAACTTGCCATGTGATTTGTTTTTGATATTAAATAGTTATTCCTTTATATTCCATAGCATATTATTAATTGCCACACGACATAAAAATAGAAAACAATTCCCATATCTCCAAAACTACAAAACATGGCATTGAGAATTTTTTTTATGTGAAGCTTCCTTAGGAACAGCAGAAGGGAATGGTCAACAAAAAAAATTGCCATCAGTTTTATCATAGGGTACTTTTCCAAGACTTTGAAAAAATGCCGAGTCATCATTTTTTAACACTTTGAGTAATGGGAAAAAACATTAAAGAATCTTCTTTCCTCATACCACTGCTCCAAAATCTTTCATATTTCACATACAATATCTTTGGAAGATTCATTCACACATTTGTTGAAATCAAATCCCAGGGTCCATATTTGGGTTCTCTATGGGAGCTCAAATGTTCAGATTAGTGCAATATGATGAGTATTCTTAAAAACTCTTCAGCTGATCCACCCATCAAAGTCTTTTGATATTTAGTATGCAGCATCCTGGGGGGGAGGGGGGGAGTGATTCAAGTTTATTCAAGCCAAGTCCCTGGGTTCCAATTTGGGCTACCTTTGGATCCCGATTTATAACTTAGTTCACTGTGAGGAATATTCTTTAAACACATTTTCTTCAACTCCAGTAGTCAGAATCTTGATATTTGGTATACAGCAGCCATTCGGAGGCGAGATTCAAGTTTGTTCAAGCCAAGTCCCCGGGTACATATTTGGACTTCCTGTGGAAGCCCGAATTATAACTTAGTTCAATATCAGGAATATTCTTTAAAAAAAAAATTCAGATCCACCAGTCAGAATCTTTGGATATTTGGTACAAGTTTTCTTAGGAGGGGCATGTGCAACTTGTTCAAATCAATTCCCTTGGTTCATATTTAGGCTGACGTGTCAGGTGAGCACCCTCAGGTCCCATGCGGCCTCTTGTTATATGATATTATATTTGCAGATCAGTAGTATAGCATGTATGAATCATCCCCATAACCCGGACAACAATAGTGTTGAATTTCCATAGGAACCGGAGCTTTGCTAATGCAAAATTTCAGTTCCATCCAGCTGGATTTGGTAAGTGGTGTATGTACTGCATATAATATTGTATGCTATAGTGATATGTTTATTACACACAGGGCAATGGGTGTATAATTATTATGGGTATGTAATGAAAAATTGATGGTGAAGTAGGGTTTTATTGCATTTTTTCCCCGGGAAATGGTTGACGTTTGTATCGACATCAAAATACGCGTGCGACTTTTACCTCTATTGTTGTCCGTTGTCAGGGGTGTCCTTCTTCTCAGGGAGGAGGGGGGGGGGGGTATATATCCATGTAGGTATACTATTAGCCCTTGTTACTACGAAACAGTCTTCATATTATCCTATGGGTGGTATAGGTATTAAGTAATCCTATTCCAGGGGGTATTGTTGGGTCGTGGGAGTAGTGCCTGTCCATCTAGTAGGGTATTGTAAGATAGTCCTTGTTTAAAATGGTAGCATAGTACGAGCATTGTATACCCACGTAGGTCCCATCTTAATCCTTGTTAACCTACCGATTGCTTTGTCCTATTTTGTGACCTGTACAGCTAGGTGTACTGCTTGACCAGGCGGTATTGCGAGGTGGCGGTAATGCATGGTCGTCTAATGTTGTAGTACTGGATGTACACTGTGTACTCATTTTGCCCTTAGATCTATCAATCCATCAAATGTCACATCTTATCCTATAGCTGGTATAGGTAGTTCATAACGCTAGGTGAAGTTTTGACTGTAGGATCCATCTTAACCGCTGGTACTATTAACCAACCGATTGCTTTGTTTTATTATATGATTGGCATAGGCAGAACATTATAGTGGGTCAAGCAGTATTGTGGGGGTGAGGGGTAATGCTTGGTAGTTTTAGTGGTAGTATAGTATGGGCTATATATACCCTCTTATGTGTTCTCTTAGCCCTTGGTACTACTACTTTGCATAATGCTGAATAATATCCTATGACTGGTGTTGGTAGTATGTAATGCTAAGTCATGCAGTATTGTGAGATGGAGTTATTGCCTGGTAGTTTAGAACGGTAGTACAGTATGATCGGTATATATCCTTGAATGTCTCAAGTAATCCACTCCACTGAAGTTAGTTTACCGATGGGGTTGGTATAAGTAGTGCATAATGCTAGGCCAAGCAGTATGGGTGGGGGGGGGGGGGGGGAAGTAATGTGTTGTTGTCTACTGCGATGATACAAAATCTGTATGCCACTTGGTTTACTGTTAGTATTTGGTATTAGTAATCCACTGAAGGCAGTTTACCAATGGGTTGGTATATGTAGTGTGTAATGCTATGATAGGCAGTATTGCGTGGTAAGGTTAGAACTGGTAGTATGTGATGTACAGTCTGTACAGCGCAGGGCTGTTGTTAGTTCTTAGTGCAAGAACACCACCTAGTGGTTTGTACTACGCAGTGGGTTGTTAGGAATGCTGGGTCATTCGATTATGTGGTGCATGCTTGGTTTCTGGTATCGCAGTACAGTATCGATAGTCTTGTTGACTTTATAAAACTTAGTCGAGGGTAGAGATAGTGACCTGAGATAGCCATGTAGAGGTGATACAACTTGGAAGTAATGGTTCTATGCTGCAAGTGTGGTAGAAGACTATAGTATCGGATTACTGCTGTAGAAGCTAATGATAGAACAGATGATGGTTACTATGGAGAGGACAGTAGTAGTGGCCTTGGGGTTATGAAGGTGAAGGATGGTCTAGAAGCTGTAGAGTATCTATGACTATCTTCGGATAGTTATCATGCAAAAGGTATCCTAGAAAGGTTATCCTCCAATAGTACATCGCCATGTCATAGGTGTCCTCAAATACCGAGATGAGGCTAAGAAGGATAGTAAATCAGACCTCATTGAGGGATTTTCTCATGGCCTCATATGATAAAAGAAGGGGCACCGAAGGCCATACATTTTCAAAAAAGGGGTTCCTTGACAGGTGGCCATTAAATCTCTCAATGGGTCTAATTTACGACAACTCTTAGCCTCATGTCGGTATTTAATGGCCACGCCCCATGGAATACCTTTTTTGGAAAACGTCTGGCCTTCAGCACCCCTTTTTAGCTCACCTGACTGCAAGTCAGTGGGAGCTATTGCCATCACTTGGCGTCCATCGTATGATTGTCTGTCGTCCGTTAGCTTTTGCCAACTTTACTTCTTCATAAGCACTTGGCCAAATTCAAACTTATATTGCACAGATCATCTATGGAGTATACCCTTTCTATTTTGTTCAAATGAAGCAGTTCCCTTATTCGGGCTCTGGTTAATGCCCCAAAAGCTTAAAAATCTTCTTATGAATCACAAGAGGAAATGCCTTGATATTTGGTAAGGAACATCCTTTGGTGTTGAAGATTAAGTTTGTTCAAGGGAAGTTGGTGTGTCAATATTTGGCCTCTCTGTGGGGGGGGGGGGGGGGTATATCCATTTTGGGCTCTGCCCAAAATTTCTATTTCAATAACCGGTGGGCCAATTTCAACCAATTTTTCCATGTAGTATAAGTGGGTCCTAAGTAATTGAGTGATGCCCCCCCCCCCCCCCAAAAAAAAAATGAAGGATTTCACAGCTCTGTGGCAACCCCAGGGACTAAAAACAGAAAAAAATTCAAAAGCCCATGCAAACCACACGGAACAGAGAACTGTTATTTGGTATGAACCATCATGAGGACAGCAGAATGGAATGGTTGAAAGATTGGTTAAAGATATGTGCACCTTCGACGTGCAGTACGCCTTAGTACACAGCGTCATCGTGCCCCATGTAGGCAATCGGGGTAAAGTGCCTTGCCCAAGGACACAATGCAGGATCGCGAATCAGTCGCTGAAATGGTCACTCATCCAAATTCTTACCACGTTCAACGTTGCTTAACTTCGGTGATTTGACGAGAACCGTTTACCGCGACACCACACTCCTTCCCCCACTCCCCCCCCCCAAATTTTTTTTTATTGATGCCTTAATCAAACCCTTTCAGCCCTGTGCACATATATGTTTTTTCTGGTTCCATGGAAAAAAATTGATCTGATTCATGTATGAATATCTTTAATTAACCCTCTTATGACTTCAGAGTGTTTTAGAAAGATTTTATTTGATGTTGAACCATTTCAGTACTGCGAACATATGTTTTTTCTGGTTTCTTGGTAACAGTTATCTGATTCCTGTATGCATATTTTTAATTTAACCCTCCCAAGGCTACGACGTGGGTTCCAAAGATTTTATTGATGCCATGATCAAATCCTTTCAATGCCGTGCACATGTTTTTTCTGGTTTCTTGTACATTGTTTAACTGATTCCAGCATGAATATGATTAATTTAACTCTCTCAGGACTTCAATGTGGGTTCCAAAGATTTTATTCCATGTAATACTGTTAATGAAAACCTTTTTCTGATTTCTTTAAAAATATTCCCCCCCCCCCCCCAAAAAAAATAAGCCTCCATAAATTCTCTTTCTGTTTTGTTTATTTTTGATGCTTTAACCATTTTCACACAGACTTGAATTTACCAGTGGCAGTAAAATTCTGTTTCACTAGTTTGAAATTTGTCTTTTTCTTTAAAACCCCTGGGCCAAATTCATTCATTTATGGCACAGATCATCTTTGGAGTAAATCTTTGTTCAAATGAAGCTGCTACCATCTTCAGGCTGGCGGAATTAACTGTTCTGATCCCCCCCCCCCCCAAATTACTATATCATTTGGGGTGGAGTTAATGCTCCATAAGCCTAAAATGCTTTTAAAATTTTCTTTTGATAAGCCACTTGCAATAATGCCTATATTTCTTGTTTGGAACTTACTTTAGTGATGCAGATTCACTTTTTTTCGAAGAAACTCGGTAAGTCAAAATTTGGGCAACACTCAAAATTTCTGTTTTCAGATCCAGTGGGAACATATGAACCAAATTTGGTATATATCCATGTAGGTATACTATTAGCCCTTGTTACTACGAAACAGTCTTCATATTGTCCTATGGGTGGTATAGGTATTAAGTAATCCTATTCCAGGGGGTATTGTTGGGTCATGGGAGTAGTGCCTGTCCATCTAGTAGGGTATTGTAAGATCTTGTTTAAAACGGTAGCATAGTATAAGCATTGTATACCCACGTAGGTCCCATCTTAATCCTTGTTAACCTACCGATTGCTTTGTCCTATTTTGTGACTTGTACAGATAGGTGTACTGCTTGACCAGGCGGTATTGCGGGGTGGCGGTAATGCATGGTCGTCTAATGTGGTAGTACTGGATGTACACTGTGTACCCATTTAGCCCTTAGATCTATCAATCCATCAAATGTCATCTTATCCTATAGCTGGTATAGGTAGTTCATAATGCTAGGTCAAGTTTTGACTGTAGGATCTATCTTAACCCCTGGTACTATCAACCAACCGATTGCTTTGTTTTATTATATGATTGGCATAGGCAGAACGTTATAGTGGGTCAAGCAGTATTGTGGGGGTGAGGGGTAATGCTTGGTAGTTTTAGTGGTAGTATAGTATGGTCTATATATACCCCCTTATGTGTTCTCTTAGCCCTTGGTACTACTACTTCGCATAATGCTAAATAATATCCTATGACTGGTGTTGGTAGTATGTAATGCTAAGTCATGCAGTATTGTGAGATGGAGTTATTGCCTGGTAGTTTAGAATGGTAGTACAGTATGATCGGTATACACCCTTGAATGTCTCAAGTAACCCACTGAAGTAAGTTTACCAACGGGGTTGGTATAAGTAGTGCATAATGCTAGGCCAAGCAGTATGGGGGTGGGGTGGGGGAGGGTAGGGTAATGTGTTGTTGTCTAGTGCGATGATACAAAATCTGTACGCCACTTGGTTTACTGTTAGTATTTGGTATTAGTAATCCACTGAAGGCAGTTTACCAATGGGTTGGTATATGTAGTGTGTAATGCTATGATAGGCAGTATTGCGTGGTAAGGTTAGAACTGGTAGTATGTGATGTACAGTCTGTACGACACAGGGCTGTTGTTAGTTCTTCGTGCAAGAACACCACCTAGTGGTTTGTACTACGCAGTGGGTTGTTAGGAATGCTGGTTCATTCGATTATGTGGTGTTTGCTTGGTTTCTGGTATCACAGTACAGTATCTATGGTCTTGTTGACTTGATAAAACTTAGTTGAGGGTAGAGATAGTGACCTGAGATAGCAAGCATGCATGTAGAGGTGATACAAATCGGAAGTAATGGTTCTGTGCTGCAAGGGTGGTAGAAGACTATAGTATTGGATTACTGCTGTAGTAGAAGCTAATGATAGAACAGATGATGGTTACTATGGAGAGGACAGTAGTAGTGGCCTTGGGGCTATGAAGGTGAAGGATGGTCTAGAAGCTGTAGAGTATCTATGACTATCTTCGGACAGTTATCATGCAAAAGGTATCCTAGAAAGGTTATCCTCCAATAGTACATCGCCATGTCATAGGTGTCCACAAATACTGAGATGAGGCTAAGAAGGATAGTAAATCGGACCTCGTTGAGGGATTTTCTCATGGCCTCATATGATAAAAAAAGGGGCACCGAAGGCCATACATTTTCAAAAAAAGGGGTTCCTTGACAGGTGGCCATTAAATCTCTCAATGGGTCTAATTTACGACAACTCTTATCCTCATGCCGGTATTTAATGGCCACGCCCCATGGGATCCCTTTTTTGGAAAACGTCTAGCCTTCAGCACCCCTTTTTAGCTCACCTGACTGCAAGTCATCGTACGGTTGTCCGTCGTCCGTTAGCTTTTGCAAACTTTACTTCTTCAAAAGCACTTGGCCAAATTCAAACTTATATTGCACAGATCATCTAGGGAGTATACCCTTTCTATTTTGTTCAAATGAAGCAGCTGTCTTATTCGGGCTCTGGTTAATGCCCCAAAAGCTTAAAAATCTTCTTATGAATCACAAGAGGAAATGCCCTGATATTTGGTAAGGGACATCCATTGGTGTTGAAGATTAAGTTTGTTCAAGGGAAGTTGGTAGGTCAATATTTGGGCTCTCTGTGGGGGGGGTATATCCATTTTGGGCTGTGCCCAAAATTTCTATTTCAGTAACCGGTGGGCCAATTTCAACCAATTTTTCCATGTAGTATAAGTGGGTCCTAAGTAATTGAGTGATGCCCCCCCCCCCCCCCCCCCCCCCCAAAAAAAGGATTTCACCGCTCTGTGGCAACCCCAGGGACTAAAAACAGAAAAAAATTCAAAAGCCCATGCAAAACACACGGAACAGAGAACTGTTATTTGGTATGAACCATCATAAGGACAGCAGAATGGAATGGTTGAAAGATTGGTTAAAGATATGTGCACCTTCGACGTGCAGTACGCCTTAGTACACAGCGTCATCGTGCCCCATGTAGGCAATCGGGGTAAAGTGCCTTGCCCAAGGACACAACGCGGGAGCGCGAATCAGTCGCTGAAATGGTCACTCATCCAAATTCTTACAGCATTCAACGTTGCTTAACTTCGGTGATTTGACGAGAACCGTTTACCGCGATGCCACACTCACCCCCCTCCAATTTTTTTATTGAGACCTTGATCAAACCCTTTCAGTCCTGTGCACATATATGTTTTTTCTGGTTCCTTGGAAAATATTGATCTGATTCCTGAATGAATATCTTTAATTAACCCTCTTATGACTTCAGAGTGTTTTAGAAAGATTTTATTTGATGTTGAACCCTTTCAGTACTGCGAACATATGTTTTTTCTGTTTTTTCGGTAACATTTATCTGATTCCTGTATGCATATCTTTAATTTAACCCTCCCAAGACTGCGATGTGGGTTCCAAAGATTTTATTGATGCCATGATCAAACCCTTTCAATGCCATGCGCATATGTTTTTTTCTGGTTTCTTGTACAATGTTTAACTGATTCCAGTGTGAATATGATTAATTTAACCCTCTCAGGACTTCAATGTGGGTTCCAAAGATTTTATTCCATGTAATACTGTTAATGAAAACCTTTTTCTGATTTCTTTAAAAATACTTTACCCCCCAAAATAAGCCTCCATAAATTCTCTCTGTTTTGTTTATTTTTGATGCTTTAGCCATTTTCACACAGACATGAATTTACCAGTGGCAGTAAAATTCTGTTTCACGAGTTTGAAATTTGTCTTTTTCTTTAAAACCCCTGGGCTAAATTCATTCATTTATGGCACAGCTCATCTTTGGAGTAAACCTTTGTTCAAATGAAGCTGTTACCATCCTCAGGCTGGCAGAATTAACTGTTCTGATCCCCCCCACCCCAAATTACTATATCCTTTGGGGTGGAGTTAATGCTCCATAAGCCTAAAATGCTTTTAAAATTTTCTTTTGATAAGCCACTTGCAATAATGCCTATATTTCTTGTTTGGAACTTACTTTAGTGATGCAGATTCACTTTTTTTTCGAAGAAACTCAGTAAGTCAAAATTTGAGCAACACTCAAAATTTCTATTTTCAGATTCAGTCGGAACATGTGAAGCAAATTTGGCATGTTGCATATAAGTGGGCCGTAAGTATTCAGTTCGGTGGTTAATTTTTAATACTTCACAAAACAGAGATTGCTAGGAAGCTTTCTTTGGACCAGCAGAGAAATCAATGGTCAAAAAGGTTGTCTTTGATTGTGTCATAGCGAAATAAAAAAATTGCTCTTGCTCCTGATCACTTACTCGAACACTTATCTCTTTTGATGGGAGCACGGTGCCTCAGTGGTAGACAGTTGGACTTCTATGCTAGAGGTCCCGAGTTCGATCACCGTCTGGGACGACCTGCGTTGTGTCCTTGGGCAAGGCACTTTAACCTGGTTGCCTACTTGGGGTACGATGGTGCCGTATATTAAGGCGTAAGGCACATCAATGGTGCACATGTCTTCAACCACTGTAACCCTGCTTGAGTGGAGCTAGAACAGAGTTTGAATGTTGAAGAGCTGACAGTTGCTCGGCGGTTCTCTCCGGGTACTCCGTCTTCCTTCACCCGTAAAACTGTCATGGTCACCACTAGCCATTGTGCATAAGTAAAGGTGAGTGTTTTAAGCTAACTTGAGCCTCTGATTTATTGGTCGAGGTGCATGAGAAAAACAGAGTATCTTCTTGATCGTCCATCACCTTCATAGCTACCACTCCATTGCTGCTAGACTTTGCATTACGTACCGCCTATACCAACCCTATGATAATAATGATAATACGAAACATTTGATGAATTAGTAGTACCAAGGGCTAACAGGAGACCTTCAGGGGTATATACAGCCCATGATATACTACCGTTCTGAACTACCATGCATTAGACCCACTCCCACAATACCACTTGACCTGTCATAGCTTTCTACCTATACCAATCATATAATAAAACAGTGCGATTGATTGGATAATAGTACCAGGGGTTACAATGGACCCTACAGGAGTGTATCGACCATACTATACTAGCGTTCTAAACTACCAGGCACTACCACTTCCCACAACACTGCTTGACCCAGCATTACGTACTATTTATATCAGTCATAAGATAATATAATGCATTAGGTGACCTACATTGGTGTTTTGCCGTCCATACTATACTGCCACCATTATAACCCCCCAGGCATTAACTCGCCCCCACAATACCACTTGATCTAGCATTACGTACCACCTACAACAGTCATAGATTAATATGAAGCATTAATTGGATGAATAGTATTAAGGGTTAACATGTGCACTACAGGGGTACAGAGCGTACATTCTGTACTGCCACATGCTTTAGGACCCCCACCCACATACACACATAGAGTTCGCAATAGGTTAACCAGGATTTAGATTGGAACTACAGAGGTGTATGAAGTACTTACTATACTACCATTCTATACCACCAAGGACTATCTCGCAAAACCGCACTAGAGGACCATGCATTACCCCTATGACCCCACAAAACCACTTGGAATAACATTACATAATACCTATACCACTCATAGGATAAAATTAAGGCTGATTAGTAGTGCCAAGTGCTTACAGGCCTGGTAGCTATGAAGGTGTTTGACGGTCAAGAAGATACTACATGGATATATATAACATACCATACTATGATATAACTACCCCCCATCCCCTCGTACGAGAAGCTGGACATCCCTGACCCGAGTAATGTACCCGTAATGTACAAGGGACAACAATAAACAATAGCGGTCAACGTCTCTACGATGTCGAACGTGCATTACAGAAAACCCAACTTCTCCATCAATTTTCCATCACATACCATCACTTCCCAGAATTATCTACAATGTGCTTCTGTAATTTTCGACACTTTTCGAGCCATCCATTCAAAACTCTATTCTTAAATCGTAGACATCGGGAACATGGTCAGGCTTTGTAAGTAGGTAATGAATCTTTCTCTTTTAAAATGCTTTGTAGGATAGATCGGGATTCGTACAATCGTCATGAGGTTGTTAAAAATAACATCAACCTGTTCATCAGCAATATGTTCACCAAGATGTACAACAGCCAGGATATTCTTTAGGCATTAATCAACCAAAATCAAATTATATCATTGATAAAATGCTTGAACACATGACTTTCAGCCATAAAATACCATGAAGAAAAGCTCCAAGTGCACACTTGTTACTCTTTTCCCGAACGAAGAATGTCCACTGAGTTCGAATGAACCATTGTTACCATTGTCTAGGAATGATTTATTTACGAATCGAGGAAAATGCAAGGCAGACACTCTTATTTTTACCATGATGACCAAAGTTTACGGATGGGAGTGGATTACCACACAATCCCTAATCGCAACAAAATCGGGTTTCTGAATAGGTGGTTAGACTTTTCAACTCGGTTGGATAATCCCTTCCTTTACACCCCATCACCCCCACCTTGATATGATTGGCTTCTTCCTATGGAACCATCACCTCTTACCGTCATGTGACAAGGTCAAGCTCTTCTCTAAATCGGAGAGTTGGTTGTATAACTTTATTTTTCTTAACATTTTTGGTGGATTTCGATTGACACAATCTTTTGGCAGAATTGACAATGTTGGTTTCTAGTTCTCCGCCTGGAGTCTAAACCTTGACAACCCCGCCTAGTAATCTGGAGTCCAACATCTATATCTCTGGGCCATTGTACACCAGATGTGGTGGCTGGGTATAGTATTTTAGCTGGATTTCCTGACTATTACTTGGTACACTTTCCTTACAGCACTGTAACGGCAGCTACATGAAAATATGGAACGCATTTATTACCGTGCCACGAATGTCCCGCGGTTGACCTTAGATGAACAGGGATGTGGCTAGAGGTTTCCGATTGGAAGGAAGTAGGGTAGTGAATTCCAAAAGGTCCCTTCCCATAGTTGGAAAATTACTACAGAAAAAAAATTTGAAAATGAAGCCATAGAAGGGGGCACAAAATTGATTCTAGTAACTGAAATACCAACACATTTATGATAGAATTATCCAGCTATTATTATTTGGTAGTAACCTGTCAATTCGATTGAGGGCCTTGTCTTGACGCAAGCTATATATGGCTGCTTACGAGAGGCTCAGACAGTGTCCACGCTGGCCCCTGTTTGACTCCGCTCAACCGATGCACTCACGGGTTTTTTGGCTATACAACACCACACCTAAAGATATTTATGGGTCAAGATTCTAAGTTCGAACAAGTAACTTGGAATTAGTAATGGGATTCACATCAAACTAGGTACAAGTTGGATTTGTGATATTATGGTGATTTTACAAGGGCCGCATTTGTCATGAGACGTCGACCTCTTTTCAACTTTGCACGACGGACACGCACAAATGGGCTATCGATATACTGCACCTAACTAAAACGCACAATATGAGTAAATATTCTAAGTCCGAGCCAGGAATTAGTAGTGGAATTCACCTTGAACAAGAAACTAGTAATGGGTTTCGCGCCGCTGCTGTGGAACGACTGCAGCAGAAAGAAGAACGACAAGAAAAACTGCCCAAGAGCAACCAGTCCATTGGAACATGAAGTTAAACTTTCAAATGTGTTGGCTTTTCACCACACTTCAGAGAAAAGAGTGCCCATGGCCTTGTATTTTTCGACTAGTGAGTTCGTAGTCGACACCCAAGGGAAAGACAGTAAAATGGGAAGGTCGTAGTTAGAGCTCTTCTCTTCTTGATTTAATGATCAAATAAAACTAGCGAATAAAAGTGACGAAGTTGCCAAGTCTGTGCTATTTTTTTTAAATTTGAGGAGCGTCCATGCAATACCTTTCGACATTCAGGACCTTGGGCAAGTTTACCAGAGGAGATTGCAAGGTTTGCGAGTTGACCGTAGGTTGAAAGATGTTTTATTTGGAGTTCACTGACTTATTTTCTCTATCCCTTTACCACCTTGCCCAATGTTGTTTGATGACGATCCATTTTCCCTCCATCAAATAATCACAAAGAGAGAAGTAGATTTCCGACCAAGCTAGGGAACTATTGACATGTGCTTCTGAGACATCGAACGTTTAAACGTGAGCAGGTCTGATCGGGATCGAAACGGACTGGAACAAACCGAAATCGATGGTTGGATGGATGGAGTTCAGAAGATGAAAAATGAAACATTTTTTACCTGCGTATATGTCGATGAAGCAGGTGCGGCCCAAGTCTGTCTGAGGACCCCGGACATACTTAAGCAAGGGGCCCCATGTATGCCATCTGGTGTATGGACAGTGGCAGACCATGGGGTGTCTACGAGGAACAGACCGCCTCCCCAATCTCACCCGGCCCCCAATTCAAACCACATTCAGCAATATTCACCTATCAATCACGTTACAAACGCATTGCCGCAAAATCATTGATACACTAAATGGGGTTGGGAACGTTCGACATAATTCATTCGGGATTGAAGAACAAATACTGCTCCGAAGTCAATATGGGCTATTGTCATGGTTTGGAAAACCGATCATGTATGTGCAAATGGTTTGTCCATCTTTCCATCCATCCTAGCATCCATGCAAACTTATTTTGTTTTCCGTATGATAACTTGAGTAATGAACGGGTCTTCAAACTTGGTATGTAAATCATTTATAAGGTACACTGGGTTAAAATACTGGCATGCAGATATTTGGTGACAGTCACCGACACCAAATCAGGCGTTTGGAGCCTGGGTAACTTGTGGCTGTATCTCTTGATATTTGTATATTTATGACCTATTTGAGAATCTGTTCCTCAAGAGAGCGATACAAGCATTAACACGTCTGTCCACACCGCAATTTTCATGTCTTCCCGGAACAGAAAAGTACCACCAGTCGGATTTGGCCGCCATCTTTCGTCTTCTTCCTCTTTTTCTTTTCATATTTCTTCTTTTTTTTCTTCTTTTTTTTATATTTTGTCTTATTGCTTTTAGCCGTTAAGCATATCTCTCTCCAAACTGAGAAAAATGTTGAGTTGACTGTTTTGTTGGGACAATTGCATTGTGTCCTTGGGCAAGTTGATTGCCCTTGTAGGGGCAGAGTGATGCTGTGGACTCAAGCGAACAGCACGTCGATTGTGCACTTCTGCTCAACCAGTGCTAACCCTGCTTGTGTGGAATTAGTACATTGGGGAGTTTGGTAGTTGCTTGTCGTTGCTCGGTGGTATCTTCTGGGTACATCGGCTCCTTTACACATATAACTGTCCAAAATGAGGTGATCCGGGCTATCGAAAGTGTCATTAAACCCTAATAAATAACTAATAATAAATAGCTATTTTTCGTGCTGTATATTTGAGATACAAGATGAGGCAAAACATTGAAATGTGAAAGTATTTTAGTGTCTTTATTTTCATCATGTGTAACCCTTGTTTCTTTTCTTTGAGCATATGTGACCCCTGTCCATTTCACCGACGTTTCTCACTAAATCTGGTTCACTTTTACATGTCTGTGTGAAGCCCGTAGGCCCCCATTACTCCCATGAGTGGCCATTCGGTTATATTAGTGATTATTGCCACCTTGCAAGGTGTTTCAAGTCCAATAATGTGATTCTTCCAATCCGGCAGAATTCCATAATGCTCAACTGCGGCGTCCTGGATGTAATAAGAGGATGTTGCCGTGTGGCATGGTTTATTAACTCTACCCCCTCCTCCCCCCGAATGATTAATAACCGTCTGGCTTAATAATTTCAATTCTGCCTCGGGCTGTTAGTCAACCATTCTGCTCCTCCCCCCCCCCCCCCCCATAATCATATAATCATGCCATCGTTATATTATGTACCCCCCTAGAATGGTTGTGTCTTTTGGCCAATTAATGGTGTCGGTTCCACCTCAGTCTGACCGCTAATACATGGTAAGCTGGCCACTGGCTGCTATTCCTTCAGCTGGCCACTGGCTGCTATTCCTTCCTGTCGGACAAAAAATAAACCGTAATAACTCCCAAAATCCTGTCTTTGTCATATAACAGAGGTCCGTTTCGGTTCGATTTTGGTTCCATTTTGGCTGGTTCTGTGATTAGTCATACCCCTTTGTCTGATGCCCCCAACCCCTAGATTTTCAAAATTTTTACTGATCACTTGGCCGATTGCAGCAAAGCTTGAAGACAGGTGGGAGTATATAGGATGGGACTGTATGTTTTCTATTCTTTCCTGCATCCCTGGGAAAGTCAACTGATAAAATTAGTAGAACATATGTAGTAACTAGAACTGTGATTTGAACTTTGTTAGCCATTACATCTATCAGGAAGAGCACGGGTGTAACTATACTCCAGCCTACAAGGTTTGCTCAATATTTAATTTGTCCATTTTGTATCCTATTTTATTTTCTTTTTGGGATTGTTTTGCGAGTTTTTCTGGAATATCCAGTTTGTGGTTGTTGCTTGTTTTACGGTATGTAATGGATACATAAAATCCGAAATTGCCACTTAGCAATTATTGAAACTGAGTGGTGCAGGGGTGGGGGTTGGGGTGGGGGGGGGGCAGGAATTGTTTATGTGTTTTGTGTGTGTTTGTGTTTTGGTGGAGTGGTCAAAATGAAATGTTCAGACTCACCAGTACAACTAACATGTAAAGCCAAACCCTATATCCCAAATTTGTCGAAATTTCTAGAAAAAAAAGCAAATCAGAAAATCTTCGACCATTTGGTTTTTAGCTCAACTTGACAAAGTCAAGCTGAGCTATTGCCATCACTTCTCGTCCGTCGGCGTACGTACGTACGTACGTTAGTACGTTAGTACGTACGTCCACAATTTCCTTTGGCACACCTCACAGGTCGCATTTATGATCAGATTACTTTGAAACTTGGTATGCTTGTTTGGGGTGACCTCTAGATGGGAGCTATCGATTTTCTTCAATTTCCGTCAAAAAATGTTGCCGCGGCCAACGTTCTTAGAACTTAGTTTAGTCAAACCACAATATTTCCCTTTGGCACACCCTACAGGGCACATTTATGATTTGATTGCTTTGAAACCTGGTATGCTTATTTAGGGTGACCTCTAGATGGGAGCTATCGATTTTCTTTAATTTCCGGCAAAAAATGTTGCCACGGCCAACGTTCGTAGAACTTAGTTTAGTCAGACCTCAATATTTCCCTTTGTCACACCCTACAGGGCACATTTATGATCAGATTGCTTTGAAACCTGGTATGCTTGTTTGGGGAGACCTTTAGATGGGAGCTATCGATTTTCTTCAATTTCTGTCAAAAAATGTTGCCGCGGCCAACGTTCTTATAACTTAGTTTAGTCAGAAGACTCAATATTTCCCGTTGGCACACCCTACAGGGTACATTTATGATCGGATTGCTTTGAAACCTGGCATGCTTGTTTGGGTTGACCTCTAGATGGGAGCTATTGATTTTCTTCAATTTCCGTCAAAAAATGTTGCCGCGGCCAACGTTCTTAGAACTTAGTTTAGTCAAACCACAATATTTCCCTTTGGCACACCCTACAAGGCACATTTATGATTTGATTGCTTTGAAACCTGGTGTGCTTATTTAGGGTGACCTCTAGATGGGAGCTATCGATTTTCTTCAATTTCCAGCAAAAAAATGTTGCCACGGCCAACATTCGTAGAACTTAGTTTAGTCAGACCTCAATATTTCCCTTTGGCACACCCTACAGGGCCCATTTATGATCAGATTGCTTTGAAACCTGGTATGCTTGTTTGGGGAGACCTCTAGATGGGAGCTATCGATTTTCTTCCATTGCTGTTAAGAAATGTTGCCGCGGCCAACGTTCTTAGAACTTAGTTTAGTCAGAAGACTCAATATTTCCCTTTGGCACACCCTACAGGGTATATTTATGATCGGATTGCTTTGAAACCTGGCATGCTTGTTTGGGGTGACCTCTAGATGGGAGCTATTGATTTTTTTCAATTTCTGTCTAAAAATGTTGCCGCGGCCAACGTTTTTAGAACTCAGTTTAGTCAGACCACAATATTTCCCTTTGGCACACCCTACAAGGCACATTTATGATTTGATTGCTTTGAAACCTGGTATGCTTGTTTGGGGCAACCTCTAGATGGGAGCTATCAATTTTCTTCAATTTCTGTCAAAAAATGTTGCTGTGGCCAACATTCTTAGAACTTAGTTTAGTCAGACCTCAATATTTCCCTTTGGCACACCCTACAGGGCACATTTATGATCGGATTGCTTTGAAACCTGGCATGCTTATTTGGGGTGACCTCTAAATGGGAGCTATCGATTTTCTTCAATTTCCATCAAAAAATGTTGCCGCAGCCAACATTCTTAGAACTTAGTTTAGTCAGACCACAATATTTTCCTTTGGCTCACCCTACAGGGCACATTTATGATTAGATTGCTTTGAAACCTGGTATGCTTATTTACGGTGACCTCTAGATGGGAGCTATCGATTTTCTTCCATTTCCGTCAAAAAATGTTGCCACGGCCAACATTCTTAGAATTTAGTCTAGTCAGACCACAATATTTCCCTTTTGTACACCCTACAGGGCACATTTATGATCGGATTGCTTTGAAACCTAGCATGCTTGTTTGGGGAGGCCTCTAGATGGGAGCTATCGATTTTCTTCGGTTTTTGTCAAAAAACGTTGCCACTGGCAAAAAAAATGACATTGGTACCAATGAGCTTCAATTTTGCCATTTCATTTATACTTTACCAAGTTCAAGTTTGTCAAGTTGAGCTACAGTGTCATTGACACTTTCATTTTTTTTGCTGAGGGTGGGGTGGGGAATAACCTCGCTGTTCACCCACCACACCCTATCTTGCAGGGGCGTACTGGCCTAACAGGAGTTTGGGAGATTTCCAGTGCCCCATTCAGAAGAAAATTCTCAGTTAACATTACAGACGACGCTTCGTTCGGAGATTTTACCAGTCTAGTGTATCGGACCTTTGCCATTACTTGGCCATATGTGGGTCTGGCAACCTCAAATTTGTTGGTCGATGTGAACTCCAGTTTCATTTTGACCAGGTGTTAGAAAGCCAATAGTTGAGGATTAGGGAGAGGGGAATGTTAGTGGCCTGACCATGAGGGATAGTCGGCCTAGTCTTGAGATGAGCCGGCTCATGGTCGAAGACTCTGAGTGTGAACTAGCCTATTGCTGACTGTTGGTCAGCCTGTTTTGAGGGTAGGGCCACCTAGGGTTAGGAACTGACCGACCCAGTACTGAGGGTAGGTCGATCCATTTTGGGTGTGGGTCACCCATAGTTGAGGGCTCCTCAGACCAATTGTGCATGATAGCTCAGAATAAGTCGACATATTTTCGTCCGAAAGGGCTTAAAATCATATAGATGCCACTAATTTTAGATTGAATCATCGTGGTTCTTCTTTTCTAAAAACCTTTCCTGGCTTGACAATTTGCACCCGGTAAATGTCTACATGCATTGGAAGTGGACTTTTTTACCGAAAAATTCCCCGTACACTCACTTTTCTAAAAGTGGTTAAATACAACTTCTTTTGGTTAGTTAAGGTTAATTATGATCAAATTTAACCTAATCCGGTGTAAATTCATTGAAAAAGCTCACAACAATTTTGGGTCCCCACAGTGCAAGTCTGAGGCTGATGTCCCCACAGTTACGGTAAAACTGTTCAGAGAGAGAAAGAGATAGAGAGGATTGTGAAGGCAGTAAAGTTTGGGTTAAACACTCTGAAGCCAAACACCTCAGAAAACAGTCCCAAATATTTTTAGTCGAGTTTTGACGAAGTCAAACTCGACTTATAGTTTGATGAAGTGACGGGTGAGTGGCGGGCAATAACTTTAGTTCTATTTGTTGCACCTTTACCAAAATTATTCCAGAGGTTACCCTATAGGAAAGGAAGACACCTATCGATTTCAGAGTCTCGTGCCCCAAGGACAAGGTCACTGTTACTATAAATAGAATATTTTGTGACAAATTGGTTTCCGGGCAATAACTTTAGTTCTATTTGATGCACCTTTACCAAACCTATACCACAGGTTACCCTATAGGAAGGGAAGACACCTATCGCTTTTGGAGTCTGGGGACCCAAGGTCAAGGTCACTGTTACTATAAATAGAATATTTCATGACAAATTGGTTTCCGGACAATAACTTTAGTTCTATTTGACGCACCTTTACCAAACTTATACCAGAGGTTACCTTACAGGAAGGGAAGACACCTATTGATTTCGGAGTCTGGGACTCTAAGGTCAAGGTCACTGTTACTATAAATAGAATATTTTTGGACAAATTGGTTTCCGGGCAATAACTTTGGTTCTGTTCTGTGCATCTTCACCAAACTTATACCGCTGGTTACCCTATAGAAAGGGAAGACACCTATCGATTTCGGAGTCTGGGGCCCCAAGGTCAAGGCCACTGCAACTATCAATAGAATACTTTGTGACAAATTGGTTTCCGGGCAATAACTTTAGTTCTATTTGACGCACCTTTACCAAACTTATACCAGAGGTTATCTTACAGGAAGGGAAGACACCTATTGATTTTGGAGTCTGGGACTACAAGTTCAAGGTCACTGTTACTATAAATAGAATATTTTGTGACAAATTGGTTTCCGGGCAATAACTTTAGTTCTATTCTGTGTATCTTCACCAAACTTATACCACAGGTTACCCTATAGGAAGGGAAGACACCTATCGCTTTTGGAGTCTGGGTTCCCAAGGTCAAGGTCACTGTTACTATCAATAGAATATTTTGTGACAAATTGGTTTCCGGGCATTAACTTTAGTTCTATTTGACGCACCTTTACCAAACTTACACCAGAGATTACCCTATAGGAAAGGAAGACACCTATCGATTTCAGAGTCTCGCGCCCCAAGGTCAAGGTCACTGTTGCTACAAATAGCTTATTTCTTCAGAATTTAATGTCAAAACTCGACTTCTGGATCTGTGATCCTCTTGCTGGATTTTTAGCTCAACTTTGGCAAAGCCAAATTTGAGCTTACGCCATGGCCAGTCGTCCGTCTGGCCGTCTGTTCGTCTACAATTCAATACGGCTTGGGCTAGAGGCCGTATTTATGAACCGAACTTTACGAAACTTCTTGAGTACCTTTGTTATGACCGAGGGACGAGAACGAGTGTTTTGGGGTCCAATCCGAAATTCAAGTTGGCCGCTGGCAGCCATTTTGTACATAATTAGGTGCAATCAGATTTTTGCGCAAAACTTCCATATGAAGGCACTGATTTGAATAATTTTTTTGTATGAATGTTTATTACCATGGGATACATCGCATGTAATACAGGTTTTTTTCTCGTGCGTAAATTATGCAAATTAGACTAACTTTGATGTATTTAGTGTTACTTTCAGCACTGTCATTGCAAATGCCAATACGGCTCAGGCTAGAGGCCGTATTTATGAACCGATCTTCACGAAACCTCTTAGGTACCTTTGTTATCACCTTGGGTCGAGAACGAGTGTTTCTGGGTGTGGTCCAAAATTCAAGATGGCTGCCAGTGGCCATTTTGTACCGAAATTAGGTCTAATCAGTTTTTTGTACACAACTTCTATACGGCTCAGGCTAGAGTATTTACGTACAGACTGTTGCAATCCTTTATATGTACCTTTGTAATCAAGTCATGACCTAGATGTTTGTCATTGCTGTGTCACATACTATACATGTACATGTCTTAACAAGTTGAGCTACAGTGTCATTGACACTTTTATTTCATCTTAGGTCAGGAGTTGGTGGTTTTTTTGGGGGGTGGGGGGGGGATTCGCGAATTGCTAACAAACAAATACTCGAAACGTATCAAACTAATCTATTAACGGGTCTTCCCCGTTTATGTAATGTCAATTAATAAGGGCTATCGATAAGGGTATTCTAGTTTATCATTGTTTACAAGATCGCTTGGGCCTATAAACGGGATTAGAAACGGACTGATGAACAATTTTCCAGCAGAGTTCGTGTTTTTTTTAATATTTACTTAGACGTTTCGATTCCTGACTATCCCGCGGTTGTTACTACAACTACTTCCGACTTGTAGTTTACTTCAGTACTTCCATCGCGCAGGCTATGTGGTCTACCACGTGATTCAAAAGTCAGAGCTCATGTTATGAAGTTTTCGTCCCTCATCATACTGGATTTCGCTCACAGACGCATTCCGACACCCTCTTCTTTCTCTCTCTCTCTCTGACAAGTTTCGAAGTCGAGAATTCATACTTGCTAACACGCTCCTAACTGAATTCACAATTCACCCGCGTGTTTTGTAATTAGCTTCGCGCCGTTGTGTTTGTTGCCTATTGACACGCAACATATTATGTAATGATGATTAGCCAGGAATTAAGGTGCACTGAAAGCCGAGGTTCGTCGGCGTGTGTTGACACAATTCAATCAAGAAATAATCGTGTAAGAACCTCGTGAAAAAAATCACGCAACACGTCCACGCCATGGAAAAGGCAAAAAAGTCGATGTTGGTACTGTAGAGTAATATGGGGAATATTCTTTAAAAATCTTCTTCTTCAGAACCACCAGTCAGAATCTTTTCATGCTTGGTGTACATCATTGTTAGGAGGGTCAGATTCAAGATTTTTCGAACCAAGTCCCTAGGTTAATATTTGGGCTTCCGTAATTTTATCTTTGTTCAATATGGAGGGTAATTTAAAAAAATCTTCTTCTTCAGATCCACCAGTCAGAATGCTTTGATATTTGGTATGCAACATCTCTATGGGGGTCAGATTCAAGTTTGATCAAATCATGTCCTTAGGTGTATATTTGGGCTCACTATGGTAGCCCAAATTTTTACTTAGTGCAACATGAGGAAATTTCTTTAAAAATCTTCTTCTTCAGATCCATCAGTCGGAATGCTTTTATATTTGGTATACAACACCTCTAGGAGGGTCAGATTCCTGGTTGTTCAATTCGAGTGCCTAGGTTAATATTTGGGCTCCATATGGGAACATGAAATTTAACTTGTTACAATATGAGGGAATTTCTTAAAAAATCTTCTTCAGATCCACTTGTCAGAATGCTTTCACATTTGGTATACAACATTTCTAAGGGGGTCAGATTCAAGTTTGTTCAAATCGGATCCATAGGTTACTATTTGGGCTTGCTATGGTAGCCCAAATTTGAACTTTGTGCAATTCGAAGAAATTTCTTTACAATTTCTCTTCTTCAGATCCAACAGTCAGAATGCTTTCATATTCGGTACACAACATCTCTAGGGAAGTCAGATTCAACTGTGTTCAAATCATGAGCCTGGTTTAATATTTGGGCTCTCTATGGGAGCCAGAATTGGCCATTTTGCTGAAGAATTAAAAATTTTGTATTCAGTACCCTCTAGAGGTGTGTAACTAAGATTAATCCACATAGGTTGTATCAAGGGGCTTCAAAGGGGAGCGCTACATTTTACTTTATGATCAACCGAAGAAAAGGCATGATGCCCAGATTATTTTTGTCACTCCTGAGGGACTCGAGGATTGACAGTGTAGCCTATGGAGATGGCTTGCTTAATGTAGACTCATTCTTGGACTCTGTTTAAATTGTGTTCTGTTCAAGATGAGCGCTTCAGGCCCTGTGGGGCCTCTTGTTATTATTCTTCCACATTTTTATTTTCACTATTTCTCAAAAACGCTCTGAACGATGTTTTTTAAAGTTTCTGTACTCATAAAGGGTCATAAGTTCTAACTAAACGTCATATTCCCATTTTTCTGAAAATGTTTTAGTTAACCCTTTATGCCAAAAAACCCAAAAATATTCAGCAGCTCATATCTTTGGACTGGAAAGGGCGATTGACTTGAAATTTCCGCAGACATGTCAGCAATACACCCCTCTATCAGCATATGGTACAAAAATGTATGTAGTTAACACCTTTTTGCCAAAACGTTTTTCGAAACGAAAAAAAAATTCAAAATTTGACCATTTTTTAACTCAATCTCGGGACAGGGATATGCTGAACCATCTAAAATGGCTTAGAAATGAAGACTGTACCACCGAATTGTAAAAACGATCGAAAAAATTTTTATTCAAATTTCCGACAATCCTATTCGGTTATTTATGCGTTTCAGGCCATTTGGAGACAAAAACAGTTTGGACAAAAGTCGGAAATTTTTGTTATGACCGGGCTACTTTGCCGTCACAGTACTCAACAACGGGGATGCTTTGAAAGCTTCTAAGGTTAGAAATGTTGAATTCACAGTGTACATGAACAGTTATCATCTTTGTACCCCCCGCAAACAAAGTTTGGGGGGGTATATAGGAATCACCCTGTCCGTCCATCTGTCCATCTGTCTGCCTGTCCATCCTTGTAAGCGCAACTCCTCCTAAACCGTTTGAAGAATTTTCATGAAACTTTACACAATGGAAGAACTCCATATGAAGATGTGCATGAAGCAATATAATTCCATTCTGACATTTTCAAGGGGAGATAATCTAACTTATACCGTCTGTCCATCCTTGTAAGCGCAGCTCCTCCTAAACCGTTTGAAGAATTTATATGAAACTTTACACAATGGAAGAACTCCATATGAAAATGTGCATGAAGCAATATAATTCCGTTCTGACATTTCCACGGAGAGATAATTTAACTTATACATTTCAGGAGGCGTGGGGGGGGGGGGGGGGGGGGGGGTGATCACTTTGTGAGTTTGCTCACAGTACCTCTAGTTTGGAATTGGAGTTGTTCTTCATTTGGCTTCTGCTAACTGTCAAACATGGCTTCGGGACACTGTGACCAAAAATTGAAAAAAATGTTCTTGTGTTTTTTTTTACTTTATTATGTCGAGATTCATAAGTACTCATAAAACTATCTGCATATTGCAGAAAATGTTTTTCCAGCCAAAAATGCCCGAAAATGCCCAAATATGCTGGAGCCAATATCTTTGGACTGGAAGGGGCGATTGACTTGAACTTTTCACAGAAATGACTAATACACTTCTCTATTAATCAAGGGCTCAAAATGGTAATTGGCTAACAACTTTCTGCCAAAACATTTCACGAAACCGAATAAAAATCAAAATTTGGGCATTTTGGAACCCAATTTCGAGACACAAATATGCAGAACCATCTAAAATAGCTTAGAAATGAAGACAGTATCACTGAATTGTGAAAAACGCCGAAAAAATTTCGATTCGAATTTCTGACAATCCAAAATAGCGGCTGAAAAATTGTATTTTTATTTTTGTTTTTTATGCATTTCAGGCCATTTGGAGATGAAAACAAAATTTTTTGGCACCAGAAAAATTTTCGGTTTGGACTTGGAAATTTTCGACCAAAAGTCGGAAATTTTTGTTACAACCGGGCTGCTTTGCCGTCATAGTACTCAACAACGGATTTGAACGCTTCTAAGATTATAAATGTTGAGATCACAGTCTACAAAAATGTTGGAAGTGGAGGTTTGCTTCGTTTGGCTTCTGCGAGCAGCCAGACATGGCGTCCGGACCCCGATGTGACAGAAAATTGGAAAAACATTTCGGTTTTTTGTGTTTTTTAACCATTTTTGAGTAAAAAATACAATGAAACTTTTTGCAAAATTTTTAGGTCGGGACTTAGAATTTTTTGACCAAAAGTCGGAAATTTTTGTTATGACCAGGATACTTTGCCATCATGGTACTCAACAACGGGGATGATTTTAATGCATTTAAGATTACAAATGTTGAGTTCACGGTCCACGAGAACAGTTACTATCTTTTGGAAGTGGAGGTTTGCTTCGTTTGGCTTTTGTGAGCAGCTAAACATGGCTTCATGTCAAACGATTCCAGTGAAAACACAGGGGAAGACAATGTATTCAATGCACCAAAACAGTTATCTACTTTCCCTGTCATTGTCTTTTATGTATGCATGTGCAGTTATTGAGGGTTTGTTTCAGAATTATTTTCTGACCTGAAAAACGTGTCATCAGAGTACATTTCACTGTGAACACTCCAGACAGAATTGAAGTTCATTTCAAATAGCTGCCCGCTGGAACAAATCGCACATCTAATCTTGTTTCAGGTGTTATTTATTTATTTATTTATTTATTTATTCATTTATTTATTTATTGGGATTTTTACGACACTTTCTACAACTAGGTAATATGTCGAGTAGACTTACGGGTGAAGGAAGCTTGAGTATTCATTGCCTTTGATGTACAAGTGATCACGACGAGCCATAGATATCTAATAATAATTTGTCATTGTATCTGATTTCTATGCGACGAGCAGTTACTGAGGGTTTGTTTCAGAATTATTTTCTGCCCTGAAAAACGTGTCATCAAAGTACATTTCACAGTGGACACTCCAGACAGAATTAAAGTTAATTTCAAATAGGCGCCCGTTGGAACAAAATCGCGCATCTAATCTTGTTTCAGGTCTTATTTATTTATTCATTATTTATTTATTTAATTATTTATTTATTGGGTTTTTACGATACTTTCTACAACTAGGTAATCTCATGTCGAGTAGACTTACGGGTGAAGGAAGCTTGAGTACCCGACGACGTGCAGTACACCTTAGTACGCAGTGTCACTGAGCACCCGAGTGGGCAATTGAAGATAAGTGCTTTGCCCAAGTACACAACGCGGGTGAGTAAATCAGTCGCTGAAATGGCCACCCATCCAACTACTAACCGTGAATGACATTGCTTAGCTTTGGTGGTCTGACAAGAACCGGTTACCGCGACGCCACTATGCCTCCTGTTTCCGGTGTAGCTTGCACCTACAATTTTCATACGGCAAGGCTTGAGGTTAAAAGCTTTTGTGATGGGGAATATTGCAATCACAATCCCGTAAAACAATGTATCAAGTTTCGGAAGCACAGTTTCATTTCATTTGGCTTCCCCTGGCAGCCAAAAGTGGCCTCCGGACCCCTTGTTTGGCAATAAATCGAAAAACAACTTCATGGGTTCAGTGCACTGTTTTTTATGCCTGTTATCCACTTCTAAGTAAAAATCATATAGAAAGTTGACGGTTACAGTATCTAAGGATCTGTGCCTGTGCCAAAAATTATTTAGGAATAAGAATTCTAATTAACCCTTTTGCCAAAACAAGGTAAAATATTCAGTGGCCCATATCTTTGGACTGGAAAGGCCGATTGACTTGAAATATTTGCAGCCATTTCTGAAATACACCCGTCTGTTAATATATGGTATAAAAAAGTAGGTAGTTAACACCTTTCCCGCAAAAACATTTCTCGAAATAAAAAAACATCTGGAAAGTCTAACAAAAAATTTGGAGACTGGAATATGCTGTATAAACCTATATTTTCACGGTTCCATCGTTTCACCCAATTAACACCCAATTACACAAACCTCTACCGAATTGTAATGCATGAATATAGGTCTAGACACTAATGACAGGACAGAACATTTTAGAAATAGAAGACGAAACCGTTATGTAGTGGGCATATCGGCTGGCAACGTCGCACCATGCCAGGCCCTATTGATCAAGTGGGGCACTGACAACGTGCAGCAGCTGCAAAGATGAGCTTGCTTCACTGTTGAAGTAAACTTGAGTAGGAGCCTAATATTGTAGATGTTTTTACATACGAAACGTTAAAGCAAAGATTAGATGCAGGCCTACCATTTAATTATCTGATAAATCTTAATTTTAACTTTTATCAGATGAGTTAACGCTATTGAATCTACCAATTTAGATAGGCCTACACACAGGAAAGGTTTGTTTTACGGGATGTATGCCCACCGAAAACGAAACCGTATATTTTTATACTGTACCAATGACCCAGACTTAGCTGGTGCTAACTCTAACAAAACCAGGGCCAAACACAAATTTTGCCCCCCAATCCCCAAAATTTGCATCCAAAACAAAAAGAAATCATGTCCTAAAGGACCTCGATACTACGCCTCTACTGCGCATGCGCAGTGACGCAGTCGTCCCGAAATTGGCGCCAATTATCATTCTCTGTTTGGCCCTTCATCAGTCAACATCTCACTGATCTTTGTGCTTGTAAATCTCAGTTTAATTAAGGATGCCAGACACGTAATTTTTGGAGAAAATGTGATTCTAAGGAGGATAGAAGGAGGAGAGGAAAAAGAAGTGGCAAAAAATAATCAGGGCTGTACTTAAAATTTTTTGATGAAATTATGTTAAGTTGCCTATTTTCGAGGCATGGGCCTCTTGTTGTCATTCTTGCTAATTGTTGCACTGCTTATTCAGTGTTTCCTCTCCCCTAGCCTTCTAAAGTCCCCCCTGGCAATTCTCCCATGCTTTTGGCATATTTTTGAGAAATTTCATTTCTAAAATTTCCTGGGAGAGTTGCTTCGTTACAGAATGTTTTCTGTTATTTTCCCCATAGTTACGTTTTCACCCATGGGTGTATAACGTTTGTGTTCTGCATCTTCCATCTGATGTTCTACAGATTCTCCCCTGGGAGTCTTTGTTTTGCATCAGATAGAGTGTAATTGATGACTGATTCCGGGCCAGTTTTTTCAGTGCCTGGAGTCATGTTTTCTAGTGTGTTTACACTGTTTGTTTTCATTGGCAACAGCCTTTTTTGAGGGGGGCTGTTTGCCTTTGTGGTAGTTTATCTCATTATAAGATACATTTATATTATCCGAAAGTGTCTCATTAATTATTTTATATAAATTTAAAATTTTTGACCACACTTTGCCATCGGATCCATCGGGGCTCAACGTTACTTTTCAGCAACTTGGGCTTCTCTGAAAAAATATTTTTTCAAAATTATTTTGTTTTGCAATTGTTTTTTCATTTATTAATGGATCATGTTATTATGTATCTTTGTGTCAGGGGTTTTTGCGAGTAACTAGGACTTATTGTTGTTCTTTCACAATGAAGGGACGTTGTTCAAATTGTAATAGGAAGAAATCTTCCTCTGACTTTCATGATCATTGTATTAATTGTAGTCAGTGTTCTCGCATTAATCCCTGTCCTATATGTGAACATTGGGATGAGAAACATTGGAAACGTGTGTCACGATATGTTGTTTCTGGAGAAAGAGCGATGCCGGCTCTTTCTCCGCAAGGTCACTCTACTCTCTCAGTTTCTATTTCAGAGGAACCAGAACAGGGTGATGTTTCCATGTTATCTTCTTCAAGTGTGCGTCCGTCGTCACAAATGAATTCAGAGCTAGCGGCAAAAGTGCTCATGGAGATTAGACAAATGTCGTCCGCTAGCTCGCCCGGTGTAGCGTCCATTCACCGAATGGTTCGGCAGCCGGGTTCGTCCGATGCGGTCCAAGAGGAAATTTTGGGTGATGCGAGCACTATAAACATAATAGATGCACACCCAGTGACGGCGGATAGTAAGCGAGAACAGAGGAAGCCTTTTAGTCCGGTTCATAGCTCGTCCAGGTCCAGCCGGGCCGCGAGCGAGAGAGGTCCCTCTCTCGTACAACAACATCTGGGACCAGATGTTGTGGTACAAAATGTGTCTTTAGCGGAGCATACGTCCGTCGCTCGGGACGCTCCGTTGTATAAGCAGTCCGCAGAGACTGTTAAGGCTTCCTCTTCTTGTCAGCGCACACGACCGCACCTTGGCTGCGTGACCGCCGATATATTACCAGCTTCGCCGATGAAGGATTCTTCGGCGACCAGGTCACACCATCCGGCAGCCAGGGATTCGAGACCGATGGACTCCGGACGTTCGCATAGGAAAAGTATGCGGGAGCCATCTGATGCGGAGCTGCCCTCGGCGAAGCAGCGAAAGACTGCGCCTCCGCAGGTCTCGACGCCGGACATTCTTGTGCAGATAGCACAGCTTATCGCAGCATCCCAGCAGCCGACAGAAACGGTGTCGGATCGAGAATTATCCGATGGCGCTGGGTCGGTACGCTCCGCCGAAGCATCGGGGGCGGACGACCGGGAACATCGTGAGGTCCGACCGGATGGTGAAAGGGATACGGATGTCTTGGAGCTATCCCTTTCGGAACAACATAAAGCTGCCGTGGACTTCATCCGGCACTTTCTCCCTCAAGTTGTTCTGTCGGGCCAGACTGCTGCGCTTCCGGACAAGAGAATTATAGCGTCATTGGACTCTGAATTTTTTGAGCGGTTCAGGGACATCGCTCCCGAGTTTCCGTCGCAGTCCAATAATGTTGCTAGAACATTTGAATTATTGAACAACGCTATATTTAAACTTGCTTCCAGGACGGGGAAAGCAGGTTTCTTGTCCGCTAATACTCTCAACCTGCCTTTCATTAATGCAAGGAATAAATTCGATACGGCAGGACAGGGTATACCGAGAGTTCCTCTGCGTATGGACGACGAGGCGGAAGACTTAGAGCTATCATTACCGTCGTCAGCTTCTATTCCAACCGCGGTGTTGGAAACAGCTATTGCGTCTAACAGAGCCAATTTAGATGCCTTATCTTACGCAGATCACCTTACTAAGGCGTTATCACTGCGCCTTCAAGGGGAAGAGTTTCAGGATATACAATCCTCTTTAAGACTTCTTTCGAGGGCAGTAGCTTATTCCACGTGTAACTCCGCCCTTTCAGTGGCAAATCTGGAGTTGGTTAGACGTGACGCAGCCCTAGCTACATCCACACTAGTGGATTCTAAGGTGAAGAACTCTCTTAGAGTCGCTTCGGTCTCAGGAGAACTTCTCTTTGACGGCAAGCTTTCCGCTATTTATGATAAAATTAAAAAGAAAGCTAATGATTCTCTGTTGTTCAGATCGGCTCCTAAGAAGTCGGATACAGCAGACACGAATAAGACAGGCACTTCTGGGTCTAATGCGCCCAAGAGAGGTTCCTATAGAGGTTCCGGTGCGTCCTCTTGGTCTTATTCGAGAGACCGTCAGGATAGCGACTCTCGTTCGGGACGTCCTTCAGGCCGGGACAATCGGTCGGACGCCCCGAGGTCGACGAGGCGAGGTGCGGGTCGTGGAAGACGTGGTTTCTCCTACCGCAGGCCTCGCAGGTCCAGGAGGTGATGGCTTAAACCTCTATCGCGTTCCGGTTGGCGGAAGGTTGTCGAGTTTTTCACAAGAGTGGGCGTCGATTACGGACGACCCTTGGGTGAGAGGAGTGACTTCGGAAGGTCTAAAGATATCCTTCAAACGAAAGCCTCCATTAACTCGAAGTCCAAAGTGGACTCATCTTCCGTCAAATCCACAGAAAAGAGACGCTCTGTTATCAGAGTTGCAGTCTCTTTTAATGAAGAACGCGGTAGAGGTCGTAGAAAACCAGGAATCTCTGGGATTCTACAGCCCTCTGTTTCTGGTTCCGAAACCAGACGGCTCGTTCCGTCCAGTCATAGATTTGAGCTGGATAAACAAGCTGATCGTCGCTCCGAAGTTTTATATGGAGACGATTCGATCGGTCAGAGCGAGTATTCGGGTGAACGATTATGCAACGAGCATAGATCTCAAAGATGCGTACTTTCACGTCATGGTACATCCGACATTCCGAAAGTATCTACGCTTTGCAGTCCTGGGAGTGGTGTATCAATTCCGGGCGATGTGCTTCGGATTGAATCTAGCACCCTGGGCTTTCACTCGGGTAATGAACTCGGTAATGATCTACTTCCGAGCTCATTCGTCTGCGGTAACGTCGGCCTACCTGGACGACATTCTTCAGAGGTACGGCAATGAGTTAACGCTTCAGAACGATGTTCAGAATCTTCTTCTATTGCTCCGACGTCTCGGTTTTATAGTAAACGAGGAGAAGTCGGATCTGGTGCCGTCCAAGTCATTCACTCATCTGGGAATGAGCTTCGAGACGCACAACAATCTCGTTCGTCTGCCGTTAACCAGAGCGAAATTAGTCAGTTGTTACGCTCGCTATTGTCTGCACGCAGACAAAGTCACGGCGAGAGAATTTATGAGACTGATAGGTCTGTGCGGAGCCGCCGCGGATCTCATTCCGATGGGGCGGCTGCGCACACGTCCTCTTCAAATTTTCCTGACTCAGAATTGGAGTGTGAAAATTCATTCGCTCGATGTAGACGTTCTCTTGTCAGATCAAGTGAAACAAGAGATTCAGACTTGGGCAAACATTCAGTGGTTAACTCAAGGAGTTCCGCTGCAGTTGCCGGATCCGAGTTTTACCGTTATGACGGATACCAGTCAAACAGGTTGGGGTGCATCATTAATCCCAACGGATTCGAGATGCCAGGGTCTTTGGGATCCGCAATTCCTGTGCAAGCACATAAACATCAAGGAAATGATGTCAATTTGGCTTGCGTTACGTCACTGGATGGACATTATTCACGATGCTCATGTCCAAATCCTATCCGACAATACGACAGTAGTGGCGTATATACGGAATCAGGGAGGCACTCATTCAGTTCCGTTGTTCAATCTAACGGAAAGAATCCTTCTGTTTGTGTTAGAACATCACGTTCTTCTTTCGGTCCGTCACATACCGGGTCGTCTGAATGTGCTAGCAGACTCCCTTTCACGAAAGGGTCGCTTGTTGCCGTCGGAGTGGACTCTCAACAAACAAGTATTCAATCAGATTTGCTACCAATGGGAACGGCCAATGATAGACTTATTTGCGACACATCTCAACAATCAGTTGCAGACGTATGTGTCTCCGTGTCCGGATCCAAGAGCATTTGCAGTAGATGCTCTGTCGATCCCTTGGGACGGAATGATAGGATATGCGTATCCTCCAGCGCCGTTAATTCAACAAGTATTGCTAAAGATAAAACAATCTCAATGCAAGATTCTGTTGGTAGCATCTCTGTCGCCACAGAGACCGTGGATAAATCTACTCAGGTGTCTGTTGTGGGACCTACCGCGGAAGCTTCCTCCACGAGAGGATCTTCTTTCGCAGGGGAAATCGCGCCAACTCCATCACAACCCGCAAGGTCTCAACCTTCACGTTTTTCCGTTGTGCGGTCCTTCTTGCATGGCAAGCACTTTACAGGACGAGCAGTGGACGCGATTTCTAACTGTAGGAGGACCTCCTCTTCGCTAAACTATGCGGCTAAGTGGAAGGTTTTTCGTCGTTGGTGTAGGGATCATTCTGTAGATATATTTGATCCCTCTATACCAGACATTGCAAACTTTCTAGTATACTTGTTTGACGAAATCAAACTGCAGCCTGTTACTATAAAGGGTTATAGATCTATGTTATCTGATACCTATGCACATCATGATAGTTTACAAATTGGATCTAATGTCTCTTTATCGAAGTTGGTTAGAAACTTTTCGATAAATAGACCCAGAACTCTTAGATTAATTCCTAAGTGGAATTTAGCTTGGGTTCTCCTTAAATTGAAGGAAAAGCCATTTGAACCTCTTGGGACAGTAGATTTCAAATTCTTATCTTATAAGACAGCTTTTCTCTTAGCTTTCTCTTCTGCCAGAAGAGTCAGTGAGCTTCATGCACTATCGGTGGATGATTCTCATTATCGTAGTGTTGGGAACACTATCACCTTCACTACTAATGTGGGTTTTTTAGCTAAGAATCAGGCTCCTAATAAATATCCGGAACCTATTGTTATTAAGGCTCTTCCGTCTTCAGACGGGCGTAGGCCTTTACTCTGTCCTGTTAGAGCACTACGTATCTATAAACAGAGATCTCAGTTTATCAGAAAGGGACGGAAACGTTTCTTTCTGTCTTTGATGCCTAATAGAAAGGACATTTCAGTCCATTCTATTGCTAGATGGATTCAGTTAACTATCCGTACTGCTTATGAAGATTTATCTTCTCAGCAGTCTGTGCTTAAGATTTCTGCTCATGAAGTAAGAGCTCTTTCTACTTCCTGGGCTTATGCTAATAGTGTTGCTATTACAGATTTAATGAAGGCTGCTTATTGGTCTCAGCCATCCACATTTACGAATTTTTATCTCAGAAATATTGAGTCCATTTGTGGAGACCTGCATTGTTTAGGTCCGTTATCTGTTGCTCAGAACGTCGTCCACTAAACAGTTGCAACTATAGTTATGCAGGCTTTCTGTTCCGGCAGTGACTCCGTCCGGCTGCCCTCTTCGCTCTGGGCTATTTGACCCAGGGCAAGGGGAAGGGGGGGGGGGGGGGCGGGTGTTCCCTTAGGTCACCTGCTTTATAGTGAAAAGCAAGGGAATGCCTCCTCCAAGTCAGTATTTCTGAGTCGCTTCCGGGATGGTTTTAAAGTGTAATATTAATGTTTAAATTCATTCATGTCTTATTTTTAAAGTGTAGCTCGGTGTGAAGCATTTGTATATGTCAAGTGTCAAACGGGCTTTAATATACAATACTCGGACACTTTTAAATGATTATAAAGAGTCTCAATTCTCTGGACTACTTTATTTATTGGCTTGCTTTAAAAATAATTAGTATAAGGGTTATACTGGATGTTAATAGAGAACATGAATGTTATTGTGCTCAATTATTAAGGGTAGTGTATCTTTCTAATTTAATATTAAATAAGAAAGATACATGTAAAGCCTAATACTCCTTTTCTCCTTAAGGGGTTACCTCTTTACTATATAGTTGAGCTTATTGGATTTTCCTCTATGTCCTAGGCCCTCCAGCCTGTTTACTATTCAGCTAAGTCTGGGTCATTGGTACAGTATAAAAATGTTAAAAAATTTATAGTAATTTATATATTTTTTATACTTACCAATGACCCAGATGGGGATGGCCCTCCCTGGAGTTGGGAACTCTTGCCTCCCCGCTGAGTACATAGCGCTGACCAGGCACTGCCAGTAAGAATGATAATTGGCGCCAATTTCGGGACGACTGCGTCACTGCGCATGCACAGTAGAGGCGTAGTATGGAGGTCCTTTAGGACATGATTTCTTTTTGTTTTGGATGCAAATTTTGGGGATTGGGGGGCAAAATTTGTGTTTGGCCCTGGTTTTGTTAGAGTTAGCACCAGCTAAGTCTGGGTCATTGGTAAGTATAAAAAATATATAAATTACTATAAATTTTTTAACTTTCACAAATATTGTTACGGTTGGCAAAAATAGTTTTCAGCACTGAACAAAACACACACACCAAACTTCTTTGGTGGTCATGTTCAGTTCCATTCACGGAATTAGGGAATGTCAATTTATAAATAGTTATTTCACTTTCGTATAAATGTCTTTCTTCAACTAATTGCAAATTATCATTAAATGTTTAATCCCATACTTTTTCCGCAATGAATATTTTTCCAAAATTACGGAATTCCATTAGTCAAAACTCAGTAATGTTTGCGTTTTTTCCTGTGTAATAAGAACACAAATAACAGTTAATTCATGGGTCATCACACATCGAAATTATCACTTTTGTAACAATGAATGATGTACTATTCACACATAATCGCCTAAAATCATTGCTATGTTTTGAAAATTTAATAATCCGCCTGTCTTGAAATGTGCTTTTACTTATGTTTTCATGTTTTAAGTAAAGCCATGTAACACCTTCAATGAGAGTCGAACTTATGAGGATGTAAGCACGTCAGTCAAATTTGTTTACACTGTCAATCACAGTTTATTGTCTTTGAAGATGTTTAACAAAACGGCGTTCTCGTGAAATCGACAACCACTATGGTGCTGTTTGAATGACAGGAAAATGAAATCATTTTTGGAAGATCTGAAAGCCTGTTAACACTTTTAATAAACGGTATGTATGGGGTGGGGTGGGGAGGGGGAGTGGCGTCGCAGTAACTGCTTCTCGTCAGATCACCAAAGTTAAGCAATGTTGAGCGCGGTTAGTTGCAGTTGCATGGGTTACCATTTCAGCGACTGATTCTCACTCCCACGTTGTGTCCTTGGGCAAGGCACTTCACCCCAATTGCCTGCGTGGGGGCACGGTGGCGCCGTGTACTAAGGCGTACTACATGGTGATGGTGCACATGCCTTCAACCAATGCTACCCCTTCTCGGGTCAGTATGTTGGAGAGTCTGGCTGATGCTCGTCGCTGCTCAGTGCTTCTCTCCGGGTACTCCAGCTTCCTCCACCCGTAAATCTGCTCGACATGAGATTACTTAGCTGTAGAAAGTGTCGTAAAACCCCCAAAAATAAATAAATAATGTCAATAAATGGCATACGGGGGAAGGGGGGGGGTAGTAATTGATTGCCAGACAATACAAGATGAAGGGGTGGAATTTGTGAATAGAGTATGGTGTAAATACATGCGAATCGGAAAAGAACGGATATCCGAGTGAAGGGACAAGCACAGAAAGCAGTGGCATAGATTAGTTTTTTTGGTTAGGAGGCAGAGATTAGAGACTTTTTCCGACAGTTGATGTGTAAAGACAACAGACACAATGGGCCGCCCATCATGGGTTCATATATAGGCCAATGTCGAAAAACAGCATTATCCGATGTCTGATAAAAGTGGTGGGTATTATACATCAGGGACTTCAACTTCTGGTTTCTGACACCACCTCTCTGTCCGAGCAGAAAGGGAAAAATATAATTCTAGGTTTTAATCCACTGGTTCTTCCATAAATGCTGGGTCCACTGTCCAGTTATTCACTGATGGTACCTCAGTTCAGCTATATCTCATTCCTCTACTGTCTGGGTAGCTATAATTCCCTCACTGGAATCTCCTGGCAAAATAAATTTCACAAAACACGTTTTTAATAAGTTATTTACAGTATATATAAAGGGTTAACTTATATTTCATATCCTAGAAAACTCCACTAGGTGACTCTTCCATTGGACTTGACCCATTGTACATACTGCATAGGTCTGTACTATCCAGTCTATTATTATATCTTGCTTCCCATTTACCTTTCTCAGGTTTCGTTTGCTAATTACAATAATACAAGAGGCCTACAGGCGGTCACAATCCAATTCCGAGTCTACTGAGGGTAGGGAATGGAAATTTTGTCATTCCAACACACTATAGCGGCCATTTGGGTCTCACCTGATTCACTGCTTTATTTGCTTTTGGTATTGGTAATTTTTATACCACCCACTTGAAAAGTGGGCGGTATATAGCATTCATGGTGTCCGTACTTCCGTACGTCCGTACGTCCGTACGTCCGTGACGCTTTGGGGGTACACATCTGCTATCCGCTACTCCTCTTAAACCAGTGGGTGGATTTCATTGAAACTTACAGGCATTCTTTTCTATACATTATAGATGTGCACCTCCTATTTTGCTTTCAGGTATTTTTATTTTTTACTCTTTCCCAAAGGGCGAAATGAACTTAGCCAAATTGTTGTGATGCTTTAGGGGGGTACACTCCTGCTATCCGCTACTCCTCTTATACCAGTGGGCGAATTTCATTGAAACTCTCAGACATTCTTTTATATACATTATAGATGTGCACCTTCTATTCTGCTTTCAGGTATTTTTATTTTTTTTTGGGGGGAGGGGGGGGGGGGGTTGTCAGTGTTTGTGCTCTCTACATTAAACACACTTTTACTGTTGTAAAATGTTTCTTGGTGGGAGTGGGTGGTATCATTTAGTGAGCAGTGCTCACAGTTTTTCTAGTTATTTGTTAGCTTTCAAGAGCGTCTGTTGATGAAAGACAAAGACCAACGAGAGCGAGAACAGCCGCGACGCAACCTTTTATACCGTTCTGTAATGTAACACATGACGTTAGTTGACTAAAGATGCTGCGTTCAGGCGTTCAGGATTCCTGAATTGGGTTCAGTAATGCTGACAGAAAGAACTATTTCTGTCAGTATCCTGACCAAACATTGCTTTGAACAACAATAACCCAATAAATACTGCCAAGGTAGTAGAAATTTAACCATTTTATGAACGAGTATGAAAAACGACACATGTTTCACTGAATTACGAAACAGTAATAAGAATAATAAAAAAGGGTAAAAATGATTAATTATAAAAGTCGAACTGTGGACAGCAAATCAGATGGTATTTTGCATAGTAATCGGCTGCACAGTGTTAAGTATACACCAGAATGAATCCTGCCTGAATTACATGATTAGGCTAAACATCTAAAGTAGCCATAAAATAGCTTTAACTATATTAGCAGACGGATGAGCAGAGTTAACAATAAGCAGTTTACATGAATGTATGATCCACCCCTTAAACTATTCTAATGGATCGATCTGTCCACATCCCATATTTGGTAATAAGACCATGTGATGCCACCAGCGTCTCATAAGTTAAAAGTACAATAACAAATGGCTGTGTTGTCTGCGAAATCAACGAACACAATGTGAAACAGTCGACCATACTTTATAAGGAACAGTTCCCATACGTTGCCAGCGATGTACTTTTTGCATCGATACATAATCTTTGACTACAGAAAAGCTGAGTACATGACATTCAATAGATTTTCTTACTGGAAGGAAAATGTGCTGAAAATTGGGTCTGATTTCTTATCAACCTACTCACAATTGTTTACTACAGGCTTGCACTACAGTGGAAGTCCCTAACTCGGATAAAATACTCTCTATTTTTGTCTTTCCCAAGCAAGTTGGGAAAGAAAAGTGGTGCAAAAGCACCAATAAAAATAAGCCAAAACTGGGTCGAGTGCAACCGGCGCAGACCCAGTACGGGACGCTCTCTCCCAAGTACAACTCCACGACTTCCGTTGCCAGTGCGCATATACCGTCTCTAAAGACTCATTCTTTTTAAAATCTGCTTCGTGTCGAGATGTTTTTGCACGCTTATCAGTGTTCCACCAGCTCGATGTTTGATGATTCCTGATTCATTATACCACAGTGTATCCTTTGTATTCTCAGGAACAGTGTTTTATATTCTCTTTTTTCTATTTTACGTCCATAATGTATATTTATTTGCTCTCTCTCGGGTCGCGCGCGATTTTTGCGGGCCACGCGGTTCGGACTTAGATTTTCACAATTATTGTTCATGCGGGGGTACCACTCCTACAGTGTTTCTTCTTTCTGTTGAGAGTAGTCTTCCTGTTGGGTGGTTCCCGGTCGACCGTCTGGGGTCTTTGTTTCTGTCACCTTTCTCTCTTTGGGGGTGTTCTGTTTTCTGATCTCACCTTCTCTGCTCCTCTCACCTCTTTCATGCCTAGGACAATTCCTTGTGGGCAGTGTCTGCTGCCTAAGCATGTGGACGATGTACATTCGTCGTGTTCCTCCTGTATTGGGTGTTCGGCCGAGCGGCCGTGTGGTGTCTGTGGAACATGGTCTTCCACCTTCTGGGCGTCAGTAAATCGTGTCGTTCGTTCTCGTGGCCGTGCCTCCCGCTCCCGCGGGAAAGGAGAACGTGGTCGTTCGGGGCCTCCCGAGCCGACTTTGTCTGGTGAGAGTTATTCCTCCTCCGTGGGGGATGTGCAGTCTTTTCCTGTGGTGGATACTGCGGAAGCCGTTGAGTGTTCTGGTGTAGAGATGCCTGGTTCCGGGACTACGGTCCCCCTCCAGTCGACATCTGAGGCTGTCACTAGGGTTGTGACTCCTCCTTCGGAGCCAAGCCGGTGTGCTCTCTCCACTTTTTCACCAGCCTCAACGACTCTCGACGTATCTACTACTGCTGCTGGTCCGTCTGCTTCGTTGTCTGTTTCAGCCGGCCTCGGCTTTTCGCTGCAGGGGACTGCAGGACTGTCCGATACTGTAGACGTGGGATATCGGCCCCAGCCTTCCCTGACTTCAACTCGGCGAAGTCGGAAGGGGCTGCCGGCCGAGCCCATCGCTGTGGTCTCTTCGCCGTCGAGTACCACAGTTGTGTCTTTGGATTCGGATGTTCGTAGTGGAAACACTATGGCTTCCGTGGCGTTTCCGTCTACTCACTCTGGTCATACGACCAGTTTTGGGGGACCAACGCCTTTTGTGCAGCCTGGACCTTCTGCCCCGCAGAGGTCCGCGGTGACTCTCATGAGTTCTCGCAATATTGATCCTTGGGGTGCATCGTACCCCTATACAAGTCTGCCTTCAGATGTTTCGGCTGCCGCCCGTCGTCCCGCGTCGGGTGTTTTGGAGGATCGTGACCCTTCGCTGGTTAAGAGGGTCAGAGGTGAAGCCACTTTGCCGGTTCGCTCCCCTGTCGAACCGGTCGGTTCAGGCAGTGAGCTTAGGGAGGCCCTCTCCTTACTCACTCAGGTTCTTTCTAAGAGCCTTCCTGTTGCTTCCAGCGAGGCTATGGGTGGTTTCCAGGCGCCTCCTATGGCGCCGCCTCCCGGGATTGGAAACAGGCCGGTTTCCGATTCCTCTGGTGTCCCGACACCATGGGAGGCGTCGGCTGGTTTGCCCACGATGGGCTATGTGTCTTCCGACTCTGGGGAGGAGTCCGACATGCTTGAGGTCGAGGGCCAGCAGTCTTCGGACTTGGGGGCGGCTCTTGACTTTGTGTTTGGGTTTCTGCCTGAGCTCAAACCTGCTAACCAGCCGACAGTGTCAGCCTGGCCGCGATCATCGGTTGCGCGCCAACAGCCTTTGGAGCAACCTGCCTCTGGGCGCCTTCGACCGTGCCAGTCGGTACAGGTGGTTGAAGCTTTTTCAGCACTGGATGCCAAGCTGAATTCCAAGGCTTTGAAGACTTCGTTCTTCACCAGGGTTGACACCTTTTTGCCTCCTGTGCGTTATCGTTCCTACGATTCCGCCAATCCGTCAGTCTGCCAGACTTTGACGGTTCTGGATCAGGACTCCACTTCCCTCGGGCTTTCCAAGCCCAAGTCTGCCGTCATTCCAATGACGACTCTGGAGTCCACGTTGGGCTTATCTAGAGAGATGCTTGGCATGCTTTCTCTCTCAGATCACGTCGTCTCAGCTTTGGCTGCTTATCTGCCTCCAGATAAGTTTGACGAGGTACAGGCTCCTTTGCGTGTGCTGTCCAAGGCGCTTATGCACCTTACTCACACGCATGCCTGTAACACGGCTAATTTGGAATTAGTTCGAAGGGACGCTGTGCTGGACACAGGACGATCCCTTCCCGAGGAGCAGCGTGCTACTCTTCAAGCTGCTTCTTTGGCAGGTCTGCAACTTTTCCATGGTTCCGTGTCGACGGTCCGGGATGACGTCCTACGTCATTCCAAAGATCAGCTGCTGTTTCGTCAGCTTGATCAGCCTTCTCGGGGAGGCAAGGGCCGTTCCAAGCCTAACAAGTATCCTTCTGCTTCCTCTGTGAAGCAAAAGGCTGGTCCTTCTGCCGCCGCCTCTACTTCTTACTCATGGGGTAAAGGTAGGGGTCGGCAGAATCGAGGGAAGTCTCAGGATTCTTCATTTGGCAGAGGAGGTGGTTTCTCCTCTCGCGGGCCTCGTCGGGGCTCGAAATGAAGGTCCTCACCTCGACTCGTCCCAGGTTGGAGGAAGGATAGCAGAGTTCGCAGACCATTGGACCACCATCACATCCGATCCATGGGTGTTAGATGTTGTTCGGTCCGGGCTGCGCATATCCTTCCGATGGCACCCCACTCTGTCAAGGGTGCCTCTTCCAACCACAGTTCCTTCAGACGTTTTACGTCGGGAACTTTTGTCCACGGAGATTGCCAATCTCCTGGCAAAGGGGGCGATCGAGGTCGTCAAGAACGTTCAGTCAGTGGGTTTCTATTCCCGCCTGTTCTTGGTGCCGAAGAAGGACGGCAGACTCCGACCGGTTATCGATCTGAGTATCCTGAACCAGTCTATCATTGCTCCCAAGTTCAGCATGGAGACTTTCAGGTCGGTCCGCCAATCAATTCACCAGGGAGATTTTGCAGCCAGCATCGACCTGCAAGACGCTTACTTCCACGTTCCGATGCATCGGGCGTCACGGAAGTATCTCAGGTTCGCTTTTCTGGGGCGAGTTTACCAGTTCAAGGCCATGCCTTTTGGCCTCAACCTGGCTCCTTGGGCGTTCACCAGACTGATGTCGCAAGTGATAGCGTTCCATCGCACACAGTCCAGGGTGACTACTTCGGCATATCTGGACGATATCCTCCAGAGGCATTCCAATGCTGCCTTACTGGAATCGGATGTCGCCACTCTGTTGAGCTTGCTCACGTCGCTAGGATTCAGAGTCAACGAGGAGAAGTCGGACCTGGTCCCTTCTCAGTCGTTTTGTCATCTGGGGATGTCTTTCCAAACCAAATTCAATTTGGTGGCTGTTCCCCAGGCCAAGGCTGTGATTCTCTCAGCTTTTGCTCTGACTCTGTCCCAGTCCAGGTCCGCGACCGCTCGGAGTTTTCTCCGGCTGATCGGTCTCTGCGGTTCGGTGACGGATCTCATTCCTCTAGGTCGGCTGCGTGTCAGACCTCTCCAACACTTTCTGCTCAGTCGTTGGAGGCCGAATGTAGATTCTCTGGATCAGGTGCTTCCGTTTCCGGACTCTCTGTATCCTCACCTTCTTCCCTGGACAGATGTTCAGTGGATTACGCAGGGTGTTCCACTGGACTTACCCACGTCCGATCGCGTTCTGATGGCAGAATCCAGCGATCTCGGATGGGGTGCGATGTTGGATCCTCTCGGTCTTTCCCTACACGGGATGTGGGACCAGGATCAGGCAGCTCTACACATCAACCAGAAGGAGCTTCTTGCTCTTCTTCTGAGTTTCAGGCAGTGGATCCCTCACCTGTCGAATCGCCAGGTCCTTCTACTATCTGACAATTCGACAGTGGTTGCTTACATTCGGAACCAGGGTGGCACGCACTCGCTTCCGATGTACGAGTTAGCTTGGGATCTTCTTCTGCTCGCTCAGGATGTTCACGCCGGAGTGGCCGACAGGGCAGGGTTATTTCCACCGAGTGGATGCTTCACAGGGCAGTGTTCCAGTCGCTTTGCGCTCTCTGGGGACGTCCCCACATCGACCTCTTTGCGACTCGTTGGAACCATCAGGTGGACACTTTCGTGTCCCCGTGTCCAGATCCTCTGGCTTTTGCCGTGGACGCTCTGTCACTCGATTGGAACGGTCTAGTCGGCTACGCCTTCCCGCCGGTTCCGATTCTTCCTCAGGTTCTCGCCAAAATTCGAACCTGCAGTTGTCGAATCATTCTGATCGCTCCCCTGTCGCCTCAGCAGGTGTGGATCAATCAGCTCCGCTCGCTGATGGCGGCGGTTCCGGCACGTCTCCCGCTACGTCGCGACCTTCTTTGTCAAGGTCGCCCGAGGAGGTTTCACGTCGACCCGACTTCATTGTGCCTTCATGCATATCTTTTGTCAGGTCCTGTCTCCTCCGTAGAGGTTTTTCGATACGAGCAGTGGAGTGCATTTCTTCTTCAAGGAGGCACTCCACTGGTTTAGCTTATGCAGCTAAATGGAAGGTCTTCTGTCGATGGTGTGCTGATCACTCTGTTGATTATGCCAATCCTTCGATTTCACAGATTGCGGAGTTTCTGGTATATCTGTTTGATTCTCGGGGTCTCCAGCCTGTTACCATCAAGGGTTACAGGTCTATGCTTTCAGAGACTTTTTCTTATGTGGGGAAGCGTCGTATCGGCACTAATCCTTACCTCTCCAAGCTTGTTCGGCACTTTTCTTTGAAAAGGCCTCGGACTTTGCAGCTTACTCCACGATGGAATCTTTCGTGGGTGCTGCTTTGCTTGGGGGGGGGGGGGGGGTGGGCGTTCGAACCTTTATCCCAGGTGGATATGCATTTTCTCACATATAAGACGGCTTTTCTGATGGCATTTGCTTCGGCCAGACGGGTTAGTGAGCTTCACGCCCTCTCGGTTGACCCGGCCTTTTTTAGGAGCTCTCCCAACAGTGTTACTTTTACCACTGATTGCTCCTTTTTGGCTAAGAATCAGTTACCAGATACTACTCCTCCTCCTATCTGTATCAGGGCTCTTCCCTCTGTTGAGGGTACTCGCCCTTTGCTCTGTCCGGTCCGTGCTATTCGCATTTATCTTGATCGGACACGCTTCATACGGAAAGGCAGAAAACGTTTTTTTCTGTCTCTCATTCCGGGTCGACAGAAGATCTCTCCTCGATCCATTTCTCGATGGATTTGTCTTGCTATTCGTACGGCTTATAGTCGTTTAGCAACTGGCGATTGTATTACCAATCGTATTTCTGCCCACGAGGTGCGGGCACTGTCTACCTCTTGGGCTTATTCTAACTCCGTCAAGTTGTCGGATGTTATGCAGGCAGCCTACTGGAGAAATGCTTCTACTTTCTCCACCTTTTATTTGCACCAGTTGCAGGAGCAGTCGGAGGACCTTTTTGCCCTGGGTCCTCTTTCTTCTGCTCAGGCTGTTGTCTGCCATAGCCATTAGGCTTCTTGGAGGTCAGTTTCAGCCTTATGCTGTTACTGCCCTTTTTCTGTCTGTGTGTCACACAGGCTCATATGTCTCTTTTCATTGTCCTTTACCAATGATTGCGACATTATGGTTGATAAGCCTCGGGACCTCTCCCTTCTACTTCACGGTTCCAGTGCACTAGGGTTATGTGGGGGTTGGTTATGCGATTCTCTCCAGCCTTTTGTCTATTCAGCCTGTAGTAAACAATTGTGAGTAGGTTGATAAGAAATCTAAATTTTATAGTAAATTATTTCCTTTCTCATTATACCTACCATAATTGTTTACATGGAGGCCCTCCCGTCTTCTTTACGGGTAAAGAATCTTTCCTCCCCGCTGATCACATAACTCTAACGTTTACGGATTCAAAAAGAATGAGTCTTTAGAGACGGTATATGCGCACTGGCAACGGAAGTCGTGGAGTTGTACTTGGGAGAGAGCGTCCCGTACTGGGTCTGCGCCGGTTGCACTCGACCCAGTTTTGGCTTATTTTTATTGGTGCTTTTGCACCACTTTTCTTTCCCAACTTGCTTGGGAAAGACAAAAATAGAGAGTATTTTATCCGAGTTAGGGACTTCCACTGTAGTGCAAGCCTGTAGTAAACAATTGTGGTAGGTATAATAAGAAAGGAAATTTACTATAAAATTTAGATTACTCGTGTAATTTACGAAGGCAATCGACACATGTTTCCCAACTTATTCGCCCTAAAATAATACATACTAAATACCGAATATGTCTGGGAACTGCAATCCCAAATTATATAGAAATAGATAATAATGTAATAATTTACAGCCCCAATATGTTACGAAAAACTTTTCGTCCTAATATATTAACAAGTTGTGCAATGTTTCCTGAATTTGCATTGTTAACACACTCACTGGCAATGCAAAGACGCTGTGCCTAAAATTTGGCTATCACTAAAATATAGCTACATAATTTCAACTAATGCAATCAGCGTAATTTATCAGTGGGTAAGTTCACCACACCTTACTGAATCAAAGTTACTGCCAAACCATCAATACCAGGTACCAATTATTTATAAGTAATCCCAGAGCAGAGTGTATTACAAAAAAATCCAAAAGATATGCTTTTTAGATTATATAGGGTAGACGTTCAGTGTCATTTTACATTTTGAGTGAAAAATTAAACTAACCCTCCTGCTCATAATGATTGTCAGCACACCCCCCCCCCCCCTCTCCGACCTAATGCCCGACCCCCCACCCAATTACGCGCTCGTTTTTGATTTCTGAATTCTAGATTTCTTCTGCAATCGTGAGGGACCACGACATCACTGCCTATCATGTAGTGTTTCCGCCTCCACGCATGAGAATCGGATGCCAAAGTGTTTGGAAATCTTCGAAAATAATGTTCATTGAAACACTTATGGTAGCAGTTGTTTTGGACTTCTGAATGGGAATTACAGCTGACATGGATTTACTGGTAATGTCGTCCACTCATTGAAATTTAATGAGGTCGACATAGTAATAATGTGCAGTTTGGAATGGCTATGGTTGTTCCAATGTATGGAGCCTTGGCGGTCAGTACAGAATTTCATTAGATGCGACCCCTGGAAGCTGGTGTACTGCGTAGAGGTCCTGCCGACATTGCTGCTGTTTTGCTTCAGTAACGTAGCCACGGAATTAAGGGTGGGGGGGGGGGGTGGGCAAGTCCTCTAAATGTTTAACCCCCCCCCCCCCCCCCCCCCCCCCCCCGAAAAAAAAAAAAAAAAAAAAAAAAATCAAGAAAATTGACCCAATGCAATTTCACACAACTTAGAGCCCTCACAAATGCTCTCCAATGTTGAGCAGCACATGCTACAACTGCTGAGATTGAATCTTAAAGAGAACTGAACTTTGCAAAATATTCTCGGGGAGGCTTTGTCCTTACCAGGAGTCTAGGGCCCTCTGGCCATTACCCCCTCCACAAATTTCTCTGTCCTAACCCCGAAACCCGACAACCTTCCGAATATCATGGTAGTTATCACACTTCTCCCCTGAACAATGGCTGCCAGACAAACGAGAAGACCCCAGTGATATACATCAAACAGGGTTTCTGTAAAACAAACCTTGTCAGTATATCATCTACCATCGAACAATGTGTTAATAGGCTCATCAAAAATCCATTTTTTTGCGTTCTTCTCAATTTTGAGACGAAAAAGCCCAGGAACTGAAAATAAAAGGAAAATCCTGTGTATTGTGTGGGCACAATCACTTCATCTAGTATAAATTTGTTTTATCACAAATTATTGAAGGGTGTCTGTAGGCGTGGTGCCTGTAGGAACTCTTCAGTAACTTGTTACAAAACAAATTTTGATGAACAAATTTAGACCACAAAAAATAATGTAGCACTCAACCAGTTAATAATGAATGTAAACACTTAACAGTATGCAATAGATGACAAAAATGTACAGTTCTGTTCAAAATAAACATTTTCATGATATCAATGTAGCCAAAATTGTCATAAAAAGTGACAGGATATGAATTACAATTTTGAGACAAGTCTTGAAAATAGGTTTCTATGGGTGTTTGAATGTTAACTTAGGCATAACCTGTAAACAGGTTACAATTGTCATTCCTTATTTCTATGCCAGATTTCTCATGTATTTACTTTATATATAAGTGTGTGTTCAAGAGATTGATGTCCTATTTGAATTGTACCTTGATCAAGTATCCAGCCCTTTTTCAAGTTCTCACACCCATATCCCCCATGGTCAAGGCCAAAGTCATATGTGGATTTTGTGATGTGTTTCTAAAAAAATTGTAAGTTCACTGCTCTCTCACTGTTACAACAAGCAAACTAAATTACAGGCAAGCTCAGAACAGCTCATCTTGATATTGTTTTTCAAAAGTATGAAAACAGACTAACTTTTCAGAAAATTCTTGAATACATTTCATTGTATAGTAAAGAGAACCACCTGCAGAATAAATAATAACTACGGGAACTAACATTTTTTGTTTGTTAAATTCTGTGTATCACTCTTGCAATGGGAGTATGGTGGCTCAGTGGTTGCAGCATTGAACGTTTTGGCTTGAAGTCCATAGTCCGATCCGCCACCAGAGAGAGGTAACTGTGTTGTGTCCTTGGGCAAGGTACTCAGTTAGGTGGCACTGCATACTAAGGCGTACTGTCTGTTGATGGTTCATTTGTCTTCAACCAGTGCTAACCCTGCTTGTGCAGAGTTAGTACATTGGGCAGTCTTGACAGTTGCTCGCCACTGCTCGGTGGTTCTCTCCAGGTATTCCTCCACCCATAAAACTGTCTTGAGACAAGGTGACCATGGCTGTCAAAAGTGTCATTAAACCACAGTAAACAAAATAAAATTCCTTACAGTCTGTCTTTTGTGCCAGGCCTTGAACCATTTTCCTCCCTCGTGGGAACCCTGGGAAGTGAAGCAGTGTTTGTTTACTGTTGTAAACAAGCTTTGTTTCACTGCTGAAATTGGACCCAGTCGCTAATGCTTGGGGTGCGAGGCCTCTAAATTAGGCAACATGGGGTATAAATGATTGACTGACCTTGACTTTATCTCCATGTTGTGGTCATGATTAGGCATTGTTCAGAAGTATGTGACCTTAAATATCAATAAATAAATAAATAAATAAATAAATTAACCCTTTCCGTAACAAATCAGCTGCATCCAGCCATGTGATTTACAAATAGTGTAGTTGAAAAAAATTAATTTTTCCAAAAAATGTCCACAAAACCATATCGTGTGACCCCCCCCCCCCCCCTCCCCTCATTTGAACAAGCTCATTGAGCTTCTTCCAATGAGGGGTCGTCACATGATATGCTTTTGATTAAATTTCTTTTTAAAACATATCAAATTTTAACATCATGTGTGTTGGATAAAGGATTAAATTCCCCAAATTGCAGTGGTAAAAGCTGTGCCCAAATTGTGGTAATTGTTCCCAAACAAAATCATTTTTTAAAGTTCTGCAATCTTCTACTCTTGTTTGGTTACATTTTCTCAAACGTGAAATATAGTTTCCAAGTCAAATCTAACAAATACATCATGCATTGTTCACTGGAGGAAAGCAATTTAGCCCAGCAGTGTTACATACAGCATTGTTGATACAAAGTTCTTGCTTTTCAATGGCAAATTTGATATGAGCTTGGCATTCAAGGTCGCCATCTATTCTATGTATAACTATGGTGTTTTGTATTAATTTTTGTGTACTACTTATTTAAATAGGATTTTTCAAGAGCAGTATCAAAACATGTTAAGAAGACAAAAATATCAGCAGCAATCTTTCTTTCTGATCTGACCACATTGCTGGTGGTCTCACCCTTAAGTCCCTTAACTGTCCCTTTTATATCGACCTGAAAAAGTTGCCCCAAGTGTATTCTTCCTTGAGAACTCAACTGATAGGATGCTTTTATCTGAACAGTGTTTTTTCATCATTTGTTGGCTACCCACACAGGCAGCCAACAATAATGTACAAACACTGTTAAGTCATTTGCAGATGTTTACATGTATATGCAGTAGTTATTAATGTAAAATTATTATGACAATAGACAAGAACAAAAAACCTGGGCAGTAAAAGGCTGCCAAGCCTTGATCCAAAATCACTTCTAAGTAACTGGACATGTACTGGAATTGTTGGGAATTCAGGACAAGCCAGGCCCCTTAAAAGTTAACAAAACTAAAAAGATAATCAGTCGCATCTTTCAGGAAACTGAGCATTCCATCTGCTGTCAAGCCTTACGAAGGCCTTATAAATAGAGAATGCAAGATATATGAAAATACAGACAGTTTCAATATTCAGTGATTTGTTCGGTTAACCAATTACCCAACATAGCAGCCAAAAACAGCCAGAAAATTAGCCAGAATCAGCCTACTGAGTTCATACGCCGGCGGCGTCTGAACTCGAGAGTCCTTAAAATTATAAACACTTTTTATAAAGGACGAAGGCGCCACAGGCGCCCGAGTTGAGACGGAGGCGAAGCCGACGTCGAAACTCGTGAGTCCTTTATACTAATTTCACACTTTTTTTAACGTAGGAAGTAGTTAACGAAATGAGACTTCACGAGAATGACTCTGGGTGATTAAACTTTTAGGGATTTTTCCCAAAGGAACCGGCGACAAATAAGGTTACATTTTTTCAAGGATACTCTGTCACTAGAACAAGTGATGGCTCTCCACCATTCCTTTCACCCTCATAGGGTCAAGGGACCCCTATATATTGAGAGTGTGTTTGGGGGGTGGGGGGGGGGAGGGGGAGTGAGGTTAATGGGTCACTGTTTTTGTCACGTGACGACCATAGCAAGTAAAGCACGCCCCTAGCAACGGGCAAACTACTTGGCCAATTTTGACCAATTTTGATACATGGACCCAACATGCATTGCAAACAAAAACAGACAGGTCAATGGTGTTGCCACGTGACTTCCCTAGCAACCAGAGCGTCCCCTTAGCAACGGGCTAACTACTGGGCCGATTTTGACCAAATTCGGTATGCGGACCCAAAATGCATTGCAAATAAAAATAGACAGATCAATGTTGACGTCTCGTGACTTCCCTAGCAACCAGAACGCGCCCTTAGCAACGGGCTAACTACTGGGCTGGTTTGGACCAAATTCGGTATACGGACCCAAAATGCATTGCAAATGAAAACAGATAGGTCAATGTTGATGTCACGTGACTTCCCTAGCAACCAGAGCGCCACCTTAGCAACGGGCTAACTACTGGGCTGATTTTGACCAAATTTGGTATACGGATCCAAAATTTATTGCAAATAACAACGTACAGGTCAATGTTGACGTCACTTGACTTCCCTAGCAACCAGAGCTCCCCCTTAGTAACGGGCTAACTACTGGCCCGATTTTGACCAAATTCGGTATACGGACCCCAAATGCTTTGCAAATGAAAACAGACAGATAAATGTTGACGTCACGTGACTTCCCTAGCAACCAGAACGCTACCTTAGCAACGGGCTAACTACTAGGCCGATTTTGACCAAATTCGGTATACGGACCCAAAATGTATTGCAAATAAAAACATGCAGGTCAATGTTGACATCACATGACTTCCCTAGCAACCAGAGCTTCCCCTTAGTAACGGGCTAACTACTGGACCGATTTTGACCAAATTCGGTATACGGACCCAAAATGCTTTGCAAATGAAAACAGACAGATCAATGTTGACGTCACGTGACTTCCCTAGCAACCAGAGTGCCCCCTTAGCAACGGGCTAACTACTGGGCCGATTTTGATAAAATTCGGTATTCGGACCCAAAATGCATTGCAAATGAAAACAGATAGGTCAATGTTGACGTCACGTGACTTCCCTAGCAACCAGAGTGCCACCTTAGCAACAGACTAACTACTGGACCGATTTTGACCAAATTCGGTATACGGACCCAAAATGTATTGCGAATAAAAACATACAGGTCAATGTTGACTTCACGTCTTTTCAGTAAAACTACATTGGCATATTTTCATCGTCCTTTTTTGCACAGCACTGCTGTATTTTCTTGTTTTCATTCACTGGAAGGAACGCCTGAGAAGAGACTTTACGAGAATGCCTCTTATTCGAGGAATCTTCCGAAGAACAAAAAGGGACAATATAATTGTTTTCAAAGGAACATTTGGATAGCAATTGGGTAAAGTGAGTGAACCATCGGTTGAGGGAAGTAACAGGGGAGGGGGCATGGGAGGGTGCTATTGAGATATTCTCCCATAATACACCGGGAGTCAGACTAATTTACAATTTACTACATCACGTGACGTTCCTAGCAACACCCCTATCAACAGGCGATCTATTGGACAGATTTTGACCAAAATTGATATATGGACCCATAATGCAATAGGGGTCCAAACCAGGGAGCAGGTAATGATGTCAGTTTGTTTCACTAGCAACGAATGTTTCTCCCTAGCAACGGGCGGCCTCTTGGGCCAATTTCGATCAAATTTGATATATGGATCCACAATGCACTAGGGATGCAAACCAAAGAATCAAAAATGGTGTATGTTGGTTTCCCTAACAACCAACGTGCCTCCATAGCAACGGGCAACCTGCTTGGCCAATTTTGACTAAATTTCACTAGTGGACCCATAATGCATCAGGGATTCAATCCAAGGAGTCGGTAATGATGTCAGTTTGTTTCCCTAGTAACCAACGTGCCTCCCTAGCAATGGACGACCTATTGGGCCAATTGGACCAAATTTGATATATGAACCCATAATGCACTGGGAATCCAAACCAAGGAGTCGAAAATTATGTCAGTTGGTTTCCCTAGCAACCAATGTGTCTCCCTAGCAATGGGTGGCCTCTTGGGCCAATTTCGTCCAAATTTGATATATGGATCCACAATGCACTTGGGATCCAAACAAAAGAATCAAAAATGGTGTCAGTTGGTTTCCCTAACAACCACCGTGCCTTCCTAGCAATGGGCGACCTACTGAGCCAATTTTGACTAAATTTACACGTGGACCCTTAATGCACCAGGGATTCAAACCAAGAAGTCGGTAATGATGTCAGTTTGTTTCCCTAGCAACCAACGTGCCTCCTTAGCAACGGGCGACCTATTGGGCAAGTTTTGACCAAATTTGATATATGAACCCATAATGCACTAGGAATCCAAACCAAGGAGTCAAACATTTTGCAAGTTTGTTTCCTTAGCAACCAACGTGCCTCCCTAGCAATGAGTGGCCTCCTGGGCCAATTTTTACCAAATTTGATATATGGAACCACAATGCACTAGGGGTCCAAACGAAAGAATCGAAAATGGTGTCAGTTGGTTTCCCTAACAACCAACGTGCCTCCTTAGCAACGGGCGACCTACTGGGCCAATTTTGACTAAGTTTCACTTGTGGATTCATAATGCACTAGGAATCCAAACCAAGGAGTCGAAAATTATGTCAGTTGGTTTCCCTAGCAACCAACGTGCCTCCCTAGCAACCGTCGGTCTCTTGGACCAATTTTGGCCAAATTTGATATATGGATCCACAATGCACTAGGGATCCAAACAAAAGAGTCAAAAATGGTGTCAGTTCGTTTCCCTAACAACCAACCTGCCTCCCTAGCAACAAGCGACCTACTGGGCCAATTTTGACTACATTTGATATGTGGACTCTTAATGCACCAGGGATTCAAACCAAGGAGTCAGTAATGATGTCAGTTTGTTTCCCTAGCAACCAACGGGTCTCCCTAGCAATGGGCGACCTATGGGGCAAGTTTTGGCCAAATTTGATATATGAACCCATAATGCACTAGGAATCCAAACCAAGGAGTCTAAAATTATGCAAATTTGTTTCCCTAGCAACCAACGTGCCTCCCTAGCAACGAGCGGCCTCTTGAGCCCATTTCAACCTAATTTGATATATGGAACCACAATGCACTTGGGATCCAAACCAAAGAATCGAAAATGGTGTCAGTTGGTTTCCCTAACAACCAATGTGCCTCCCTAGCAACGGGCGACCTACTGGGCCAATTTTGACTAAATTTGATATGTGGAGCCATAATGCATCAGGGATTCAAACCAAGGAGTCAGTAATTATGTCAGTTAGTTTCCCTAGCAACCAACGTGCCTCCCTGGCAATGGGCGATCTATTGGGTCAATTTTGACCAAATTCAATCTATGGACCCACAATGCACTAGGGATCTAAACCATGGAGTCGAAAACGGGGTGAATTTTGACCAAATTTGATATATTGATATATGAACCAGAAACCTAAACCAATGAGTTGGCAATGACGTCTGTTGGTTTCCTTGGCAACCAACATGCCTCCCAAGCAACGGGTGGTCTATTGGGCCAATTCTGGCCAAGTCTGATATATGGGCCCATTATACACTTAGGATCTAAAAGGAGTCTGTAGTGATGTCAGTTGGTGTCCATAGCAACCAACTTGCCTCCCTAGCGATGGGCTATCTATTAAGACAATTTTGACTAAATTCAATATTTGTACCTATAATACACCAGGGATCTAAACCAAGGAGTCGGCAATGATGTTAGTTGGTTACCTTAGCAACCAACGTGCCTCCCTAGTAACGAGCGATATATTGTGCCAAACTAAATTATGTGGTTGCATGTTAGTGACTGTTTTGAGACATGTTTTTCGAAAATCATCTGACATCGTCATATTTTGGAAAGACAATTGTCAGATCATGTCTGATCATCAGTAATGATTTTAAAAAAATGCCAAATACTGCTTTCAATCGCAAAGTTTTCACATTTTCAATAGCCCAATGGATGTCCCATTCACTGGTTTTATGGATAGGATTTCCGTGGCTACTGTAACATTACTCATTTGGTATGGTCTCACTCTCATCAATAAGGCTAAATTTTACAGCAGGATTCTGAGAAATACAGTTTTAGCAGTGTATCTTGAACTAGCACTCTGTAAACATGACTTGGAAGATTATCCTTTCCATTTGAGATTAAAATTTTAAAATATAAAAAAATATCATCAGGTAGTTACTCGGAGCTCTGGATTTTTTTCATCGGTCTTTTTTGCATAGCTTTGCTATAATTTCTTGTTTGGTATCCCCATGATATTTGTATCAGTTTGGTTTTTGATATATTGCCCATCTCTAAAGATTGTTATGCCCCGTCTTGAAAAGTCGAAGGGGTATCAAGTGGAGACCTCTGTCTGTTCGTCCTCCCATTCGTTCAACTGTCCATACCAACATTTTCTCTTGTATCTCAGCCACTGCTCCTCCAATTTGAATGATACTGGGTGTTGTGATGGAGCATCTTGGGGGGAACAATACCTGTGTAGCTTGAGTTCCTTCCACTCATTTTTTCTAGAGTTGATTGATGATTGATATACAGTGGAGGCTGAGCCCACTTAAATGGATATCTCTTAACTGAATAACCCTGTAAATTGAATATAATTTCCCAATACAAAACCATTTACCATACCTCCAGTACAATTTGACCTGGTAATTGAATATAGTTTATTGGGTAAACTCCTGTTAATTAAATAAAAAATCATGTAATCTGTCAAGAATTGACCTTGACTCGCCCAGTTTTCCTTTGTTTATAGACCTATTTGGCCTCAATACATCCAGTACAGGCATTTAATCTATAATACCTTGTTTGACAGAGCTCTTGGAGCTCTGTCAAACAAGATATAATAGAATAAATGCTAAGTTTATCTCTAGAATACAGAAAAGTGACACAATCCCTGTTGATTGAATACTCCTGTTAATTGAATAATTTTCATTGGCAAAGTGGCTATTCAATTAACAGGGTTCCACTGTAATACTTTTTTCAACTGCTCAGTTTTGTAAATTATATGGGTGAATGTTCCCAATTTGTTAAGTAAATGGTTAGCTTTCCACTGAATTTGCTAACTTTCAGCACTAACAGCAAGTTGAAAGCAGAACATAGTGACTTTCAGCGACAAAAGACTGCCAGTGTGAGGCATAAAATTATTGTCAACATAAAATTGTACATGAGGTCATGAAATCATTTCTTTTAATCCTGTAAGCACTACAGATGATATGAACCATGAATAAAGCATAAACACTTTCTTGTTTACAGGGTCATAATGAGACAACTGTTGGAAGTCGCTGACTTTATCCATAAGAAGAATGTTGTTCACAGAGATTTGAAGGTTGGTGTGATTTCACACTGTCATTTTATGATAAATATAAAATAAAGTAGTACGGCGAAGCCCACTTAATTGGATATCTCTTAATGGAATAACCCTGTTAAATGAATATAATTTCCCAACACAAAACCATTTACCTTACCTCCAGTACAAATTTGAGCTGTTAATTTAAAATAGGATAAATAGTAATCTCCTGTTAATTAAATAAAAAATATTGCAACCTGTCAAGAAATTACCCTGACTCTCCACAGTTTTCCTCTGTTTATAGAACTATTTGGCCCCAGTACATTCAATACAGGCATTTACTCTATTATATCTTGTTTGACAGAGCTCATAGAGCTCTGTCAAACAAGATATAATAGAATAATGCTAAGTTTATCTCTAGAATAATTGAATACTCCTGTTAATTGAATAATTTTCATTGGCAAAGTGGCTATTCAATTAACAGGATTCCACTGTATGTTGTTTATTACATTAAAATGCCAGTATGTGTAATTGAAGAACAACTGCAAGAAAATTCCTATCTTGTGTTTTTATCTCCCCCTAATGTTTGCCTTTCAAAATTAAGATATGTTTTCTCCAGCTCACATCTAGGTAAGTTAAAAAAAAAAAACCTTAATTGTTCCTGGTTTGATGACCCCCAAAATAATGGTAGGGTTGTTTTTTTGCTATGTGTTCTCTCCTTTTTTCTACCATCTGTACATTAGTATCACCAACATTGAATTAAAATGTTGCGCCATATGCCTATCCTGGACAGGATAAGCTTTCCTGTTAATTCCTGCATGATCTCGCATGTAATGTGCAGGTAATCAACAGGTTATGTAGGGTTCTGTGAATATTTTATATTAAAAAAAAAACAATTTAATGCAAAATACACATACTAGACGAATTTGAGTTGAAATTGGAGAGCCAGATATGGAAAAGCAATGCAGAAAATACCCAGGATCCTGACTTATCCATGTTGCCTTACCAGCGACACAAATTATGTTAAAACATGATAGAGAGCGTGGTGGCTCAGTAGGTAGAGGTGCAGGCTGCAAGCCGAGAGGTCCTCGGTTCGAATCCTACCAGCGGCAACCGCGTTGTGTCCTTGGGCAAGACACTTCATCTCCATTGCCCGCGTGGGGGCACGATGACGCCGTGTACTAAGGCGTACTGCACGTCGATGGTACGCATGTCTTCAACCAATCTAACCCTGCCTGTGCTGCAGTGCGGAGTTACGATGTTGGGGAGCTGGCAGCTGCTCGTCGTTGCTCGGTGGTTCTCTCCGGGGTACTCCGGCTTCCTCCACTCGTAAAACTGTCACGGTCATGATTAGCCATTGTGCATAAATATGTGACCTTAAACACCAATAAATAAATAAATAAATAGTTAAAACATGATTAAAATGCTTTTCTTCATGCCAAAGTAACTGGCTACACAGTATGCTCACATCATTTTCCCTATATCACTGTTGTGAAAGATGTTGCAAAAAGATCAAGACTCAGAAATTCCAGGCTCTTAATGGGGATGAATATTAATATCCTGAATCAGTTCCCTGACATGACTGACGATGAGAAAAATTACAGCTGAATCCAGTCATCCTATCTTTCAAAACTTGGGCATTATCGCATAGATGATCGGTCACTGATGATCATAAGTGCATTGTGCCAATTGAAATTCCACACTACAGTACTAGACAACCAGCATGATGAAATCAAGTATTAAAATGTCAAAGACAAATTGACAAGAGTCAGTGTTGGTGCTCAGTATTCTGAAAAGCCGAAATATTTCTCAGTTATGAACAGCAAGTGCAGGTTGACTCAGTAGACAGAAGCAGAAATTCTAGCTATTTGACTTTGGTCACCATATGCATGGAAGCAAAATCTTTCAACATCAATTTTCAACCGATATTCCCTGTGGAAACCCTGGGAAGTGAAGCAGTGCTTGTTTACTGTGGTAAACAAGCTGTGTTTTACTGGTAAAATAGGACCAGGCCACCAATGCCAGGGTGGAATGCTAGTGTTCAACTGATGATCAGAACCGGCCACTACAATCAGCCAGTTGTGGGCAATCAGATGACAATGGCAATGGCTCCTGGAACATCGGTTCAAAAGATTGTTGCCAAGCATTTTGTGATGATTCATAAACTGCATTTTATTATCTTTTGCAATTGTTCAATTGTTAATGTAAATGATGTCAATGATACCAATCAATAAAGTTGAAAAATCACCACAATGTCTATTCTTAATCTCTCCAGACACCTCTTTACGGAATATACAATTTAAATGACTTGTAATGCTTACAATTGAGTGTACTTGCGGCAATCGCCAGTTCATACCGGAAAAGTGAAGGTTGCACTCCATTGACTCACGTCGCAGTAAAATTACCAGTTGCGCACACTTGGGTGGTAAACTTGGCTCTGAGAGCCACGTTTATACACCCAAGTGGGCGTGACTGGTAATTTTACTGGACCTGAGTCAACAGAGTTTACCACTGCGAAATATGTTCAATTTAATGTAGTTCTTTCGAGTCTCGACTTATCTAGTAGTGAACGAACTGTAAACCCATAAAACAAGTTCAATTTAATGTAGTTCTTTCGAGCCTCGACTTATCAAGTAGTGCACAGTATTACAATCGGAATCAGCATTGGAATAAGTGGCCATTTTTGGTAATCGGTTGAAGACTATGGAAGTCCTCTAAAATGGGCAACCTCGGTACAAACAATGGGCTGGACTTGACTTTATATCCATGTTGCAGTCATGATTAGCCATTGTGCAGAAATATGTGACCAAAAACACCAAAAAATAAATAAATAAATTCTACTCATACAGTTAAGTCAGCAGAGTCTGAGATTTGGTTTTGTGCATAATGTGACAAAACACATTCAAAGGTTCGGCAACAGAACCTCAGTATCTCACATGGGTCAGAATGGAAAAATATGCAATCGTCAGTCGGCCAAATTTGTACTGAATATAGAGTAAATGGTTTGATCTTTAGAATTAAAATACTGTTAACAGGATTATTTAATTAAGAGATAATCAGTTAAGTGGGTTCCACTGTTCTGAGATTTGTCAGATTTGTCCTTAAGCCTGGTTTGCTAGTACAGTGGAGCCTACTTAATTGCATATCTCTTAAATGAATAAGCCTGTTAATTGAATATAATTTCCCAGCACAAAACCATTTACCATACCTCCAGTACAAATTTGACCTGTTAATTGAATATAGGTTATAGAGTAAACTCCTGTTAACTGGTTGAGGGCTAGATTATTTTTGGTGGTCTGAATTTGTATTCAAAATTTGTTTTATTGCAAATTATTGGAGAGTGCTCAGAGGCATTCTCCAATAATTTGTGATAAAACAAATTTATATAAACAAAATATTATTTGTGTTTGACTGAATATGAAACATGACCAAGGAAAATGTTGGCTTTTGCTCTGGTGCCCTAATTTTTTGGAAAGCCCTGATAGTGGCTCATAGCACTCAACCAGTTAATTGACTAAAAAATCTTGTAACCTGTTGAGAAATTACCCTTACTCGCCACAGTTTTCCTTTGTTTATAGATGTATTTGGCCCCAGTACATCCAGTACAGTCATTTAATCTATTATATCTTGTTTTACAGAGCTCATGGAGCTTTGTCAAACAAGATATAATAGAATAAATTCTAAGTTTGTTTCTAGAATACAGAAAGTGACACAATCTCTGTTAATTGAATAACCCTGTTAATTGAATAATTTTCATTGGCAAAGTGGCTATTCAGTTAACAGAGTTCCACTGTACCCAGCATTGAGAGCTGTCCACACTGCTGTACTTTGGGTATGAGATACTTTTGTACACCTTGGTTTATTGTTTTATTGAGTTATGTAACAATAACATATTTTGATGGATCTTAAGCTTTTATCATTGGCTTGACAAGAATAATAAGCAAACCAAGTTATTATGGAGGGCTGCCAATCATTAGGATATTGATTAGTAAACATAATACATTAAGAAATCATATTATTACAACCTTTTATTGTACGCTAGCCTGTGAATTATCGCAAATTATGTAAAAGATATTTCTCGATATCCATCGACTCGATGGATATCAAGGAATATCCCTCAGTAGCTTCCTAAAAGACATCACGCTATGCCGCCTCACATCGCCTTGGAGGAACGATCATCTGATCTTTGCTATTGTTTTGAAACGTATGCATTTCTCGTCAAATTGGGCTGTATTTTGTGCAATAAAATGTCTCGTAGCATATAATAAAAAAGAAAATCTACTCTATTTTAGTCTGTATCTGGAATTATCTCATGAGTGTGGACCTGAAAGTTTTTTTTCACGAGTTTGTTCAATTCGAGTGCCTGGGTTAATATTTGGGCTCCACATGGGAACCTGAAATTTAACTTTCTGCGATATGAGGGAATTTCTTCAAAAATCTTCTTCTTCAGATCCACTAGTCAGAATGCTTTCATATTTGGTATACAACATCTCAAGGGGGTCAGATTCAAGTTTGTTCTAATCAAGAGCTAATATTTGGGCTCCCTAAGGGAGCCGGAATTGGCCATGTAGTTGAAGAGTTAGAAATTTTGAATTTATGTACCCTCTAGAAGTGTGTAACTAAGATTAATCCACATAGGTTGTATCGAGGAGCTTCATAGGGGAGCTCTACATTTTACTTTATGATCAACTGAAGAAAAGGCATGATGTCCGGATTATTTTTGTCACTCCTGAGGGGCTCAAGGATTGACAGTGTATCCTATGGAGATTGCTTAATGTAGACTCATTCTTGGACTCTGTTTATATTGTTTTCTGTTCAAGATGAGCACTTCAGGCCCCAGGGGGCCTCTTGTTTCGGTAGCTTCCTAAATGACATTATGCTTTGGCGCACGACGTCGCCTTGAAGGAACGATCAGCAGCTTTTTGTTATTGTCTTTAAACTGTTTGCAGTCAAAATGGGCTGAATACTGTGCAGTAAAACGTCATGTAGTATATAATAACAACAAAATCTACGCTTTTTTGGTGAATAATGGGAATTGTCTCATTCGTGTAGACCTGAAAGCATTATTTTTCACTTGTGCAAGCGCTCGTGAAACATCCACTAAAATTCCCGATATTCACTAAAACAGCATAGATATCTGCTATTTATCAACTCTCCTCATAACACTGGTACAGTACAGTCACCATGGATTGGTCGTAATCCATGCAAGGGCAGTAATGTCCACGAATGCATTTGCCATTTAATAAAAATCATCAGCAAAATTTTAATTAATGAAGCACCAGGTTGTACCCGGTGCTTCATTAATTAAATTTTTGATGATTGTTCCTATAATTAGTGTTTGCAATCTAATGTTATAGCATTCGTGGAAATACTGCCCACCACGTGGAAAGTGACCACTCCACGGCGACCATACTGTGATAATTTTATATTCTACATTTTTAATAAACGCTCATCATAACTCTGGTAGTAATTTTGTGACTTGTTCCAAACACACCTTAACCTTTTAAGGCATACCTCAGGCTTTCGTGATCTCAAAGCATGTGCCCTTAACATGCCAATAGGAGGTCCTGCTGACAATAGACAAATAACCTGGGCAGTAATTTCTAGTCAAGTCTTTAACAGGCAGCCAAGACTTGACTAGAAATCACTGCTAAGCAACTGGACATGTACAGGTTGTAGTCTAGTGGAAATTTAGGGCAATTGCTAAGGCCCTTAAGAGTTGACAATGAAAATCATTCACTTTTTTCATCAAAATGAATACTTTAACTGCTATCAAGCCTCAACAAGGCCTTATAAATATCGAATGTAGGAAAATTTGAAAATATGGACGGTTTTCATATTTAATGATTGGTCCTGTTCTGTTTTTCTCTATCTCCTGTATATCAGTATTCATTCTATTTTTCGATATATTGCCCATCTCTAACGATTGTTCATGGGGTATTACAAACCCCAGTCTATTTTTGACCATCACATTAATGTCCAAAATTATTGCATTATATCAAAAGCTTGTTTGGGGGATAGATTGCTCATTTTCTGATAGAATTCAATATTGATGTGACAAAAAAAAACATTATCCTATTCCAAACAAGGGAAATTCTATTTTCTATAAAATGGTTACCTTTTGGTATCATCAAATAGTGAAAACCCAACATTTTACATTGGCAAAAACATTTCTTGAATAACTAAAGCGTTTCATTTTTATTGCATCCAGACTTTGTCATCAAACTGCCACTCAAATTATTAAAAGGGTGCCCGGTGACTCAGTGTCACCCCATTGGACTTCAAAACCAAAGGTCCATTGTTCGATCCCTGTCAGGGATAATTGCATTGTGGCCTTGGGCAAGGCACTGAAATTGCCCATTTGGAGGCATGGTGGCACTGTGTACTAAGGCGAACTGCACATCGTTGGTGCATTTGTTTTCAATCAGTGCTAATCCTGCTTGTATGGAGTTAGTATGTTGGGGAGTCTGGTAGTTGCTTGCCATTGCTGAGTGGTTCCCCAGATACTCCAGCTTCCTCCAACTGTAAAACTGTTTGACACGAGGTGACCCTGGCTGTCAAAAGTGTCATTAAACCTCAGTAAATAAATTATTAAACAGTAACACTTAAATACAACCCAGTAACTCTGATACTCTCTAACGATGGCTTTATCATTCAAGTTCGGACATATTTGATATATACTTGCAGTCCTTCCCATATAGTGGGCGCATATGCGCTTGTGCCCGTAAGCGCTCGCATTTTCCAATGAACAAGTGCTAAAAACTGCGCCCGTCAATTTTTGGCTCGAACTGTACAACTGTATTCGCTCGATCTTCGTTCTGAATGAATTGTGTTTTACTCCAAGCTTCTCATTCGACAGACCTTTGATTTTGGAAAACAATGCGTGCATCGTGTTCTGCGCTAATAATTTACCCTACGTGTGCTTTTTTTCCGAAGGCAGTGGGTTTTACAGTGTGATTGTTTCGGGGCGATGGTTTTCATTTGTGTTGTTTTTGACCTTGACCGTGTTCTCTCCGAGGTCGGTATTCTATTTGACAATAATCATTCAGTGATGATGTTGCACATCAAGGGAACTAATTTCATTAGCAGCGAGGTCGGTGCTTCTTATAAATCACGATATCGATTGTTAGGTTCCGTTCACACCTGAAATCCTGTCGGATAACCTGTATTTTATCCAAACCGTCCCCCAGGTACCGTCAGAGACGTCTGATACTTCTGCTGACTGATGTCATGAAACAAATTGTCCCCAGACCGAATCGTCCCGAATTAAACTTTATTTCACCCAAACCATCCACCAGGTCTGATACTCCTGCTGGGTTCTGACTGACTGTTAATCCTATCTATTCACGATGATTCATGGGGATATACATTGCCTTGGAAGATTTTCCTGTGGGAACCCCGGAAAATGAGGTAGTGCTTTCTTTACTATGGTAAACAAGTTCTGCTTTACTACCCAGTCACTGATGCTTGGGGTGGAAGTCCTCTGAAATGGGCAACATGGGGATAAACGATTGACTAAACTTGACTTTATGTCCTGTTGTGTCAAGCTTAGCTATTGTGCATAAATAGGTGACATTAAACACCACTAAATAAATACAAATTGTTTTGATGTTGGACAACATGGTTGGCAGGCTCAAGTTGAGCTCGCAAGTGATTTCACAAGCTCATATTATTGCTCTCGCAACATTTTCCATAAGGAAAGCACTGTACTTGAGGTTACCATAAAAATAAATTGAAGTTACTTCTTTTGACTTATGCCTATTGAAAAATGATACATCCTAGAGCATGCTCTACAAAACATGGAATACATTTTAACCTTTTACATAACAAATGGCGATACATGGCCAACAATATTCACAGCAATCGCCATTAAAATTTTACTATTTTTTAGCTCAACTTGACAACGTCAAGTATGAGCTATTGGGATGTGTTCTGATGCATTGTCCATCTGTAAGTCCGTACGTCCATACGTACATTCCTCTGTCCATTCACAATTCCTGTAGCACACCCTACAGAATGCAGCTCTCAACTGATCAGTTCAAAATTTCAAACGTGGTACTGGGACAATGTCTAGATGGGAGCTATCAAATTTTTCTGAATTAAACAGAATTTCATTGAAAAACATGGCCATCAGTTGCCATCTTAGATTTGACATAAAAATTGTAACAATTGTGTTAGCACACCCTGGAGACCATATCTCTCACCTGATCTTTTTGAAATTTCATATGTAGCTTTTGGTGTATTGCCTAGATGGGAGCTATCAAATTTTTCTAAATTTTGTTGAAAAACATGGCCGCCAGTCGCCATCTTGGATTTGGATATAAATTGTCAACAATTCCATTAGCACACCCTACATGCCACATCTCTCACCTGATCTTTTTCAAATTTCATGTATAGCTTTGGGGTGATGTCTAGATAGAAGCTATCAAATTTTTCTGAAGTTTGTTGAAAACCCTGGCCGCCAGTGTCTGTCTTGGATTTTGCATATAAATTGTCAACAATTCCGTTAGCACACCCTACAGGCCACATCTCTCACCCGATCTTTTTCAGATTTTGTTTGTAGCTTTGATTTGATGTCTAGATGGAAGCTATTGAATTTTTCTGAATTTTGTTGAAAAACATGCCTGCCAGCAGCTATCTTGGATTTGGCCTATAAATTGTCAACAATTCCATTAGCACACCTATAGGCTACAACTCTCACCCGATCTTTTTCAAATTTCATATATAGCTTTGGTGTGTTGTCTGGATGGGAGCTAGCAAATTTTTCTGAATTTTGTTGAAGAACATGGCCAACAGCAGCCATCTTGGATTTAGATATAAATTGTAAACGATTCCATTAGCACACCTATAGGCTACAACTCTCACCCGATCTTTTTCAAATTTCATATATAGCTTTGGTGTGTTGTCTGGATGGGAGCTAGCAAATTTTTCTGAATTTTGTTGAAGAACATGGCCAACAGCAGCCATCTTGGATTTAGATATAAATTGTAAACGATTCCATTAGCACACCTATAGGCTACAACTCTCACCCGATCTTTTTCAAATTTCATATATAGCTTTGGTGTGTTGTCTGGATGGGAGCTAGCAAATTTTTCTGAATTTTGTTGAAGAACATGGCCAACAGCAGCCATCTTGGATTTAGATATAAATTGTAAACGATTCCATTAGCACACCCTACAGGCCAAATCTCTAACCCTATCCTTTTCAAATTTCATATGTAGCTTTGGTATTATGTCCAGATAGGAGCTGTTTAGTTTTTATGAATTCTGTTAACCCTTTACCCAACGTAACGGCCAAAACCGGCCAGCGCTATTCTCAAAAATCGCCAATTAATTTTCAAAATATTTTCATTTTTTGTCTCAAAAACATAGGTTATGACCCCTCGATGGAACGAGCTCGTCGAGCTCGTTCCAACGAGGGGTCATAACCTATGTTTTTGAGACAAAAAATGAAAAAAATTAATTATTCAAGAATTTTTTTTGCAAGTGTCGTCTGCTTCTCATGTTAGGTAAAGGGTTAAAAAACATTACCGTGAGTGGTCATCTTGGATTTGGCATATATATTGTCAACAATTCCATTAGCACATCCTGCAGGCTGCAACTCTCACCTGATCTTTTTCAAATTTCATATGTAGCTTTATGTCTAGATGGGAGCTATCAAATTTTTCTGAATTTCGTTGGAAAAACATGGCTGCTAGTGGCCATCTTAGATTGGGCATATAAATTGTCAACAATTCTATTAGCACACCCTTTTGGCCGCATGTCTTACGCAATTTTTTTCAAATTTTATATGTAGCTTTGGTATGATGTCCAGATGGAAATTTTCAAATTTGTCTGAATTTCATTGAAAAATATAGCCGCCAGTTGCTATCTTGGATTTGGCATGTAAATTATCAACAATTCCATTTATACCCCTAACAGGCCACATCTCTCACCCGATCTTTTTTAGATTTCATAGATAGCTTTGGTGTGATGTCTTTTCTATAGAAACTTGTGTGATTGACTTGGTATTACTGGATCTTTCTATTTAGTTTAGTCCCTTCTTGGATCAGTAATAAAATGGATCTTCATTTTTAAGTTTTAGAATCCTAACAAACTTCTGATTTTGTACAAGCAACATCCTCAGAAGTATTAAAAATGAAATGATTTTTTTTTTTTTCTTATCTTATTTTGTCATAAATGTTATCCAGTATTGTATCTTTGTTTTTCTTTTATGTTAGCCAGAAAACATTCTTCTTGATGATGACATGAACATAAAAGTATCTGATTTTGGATTTGCTGTAGCTTTAGGCCCAAATGAAGAACTGAATGGTAAGATTTATCATAACTACTGTTTTACACACTAAAGATTTTTTTTTTAAGCATCCATCCATCCATCAATCCATCCATCCATCCATCCATCCAAAATATCACCTACTTTTCAGCATTTTTTTCATTTCATTAATTCATTTTATCAATCTATTTGCCATTTATTAATTCCCTCTTTTTAAATACTCTGTATGATTTTAAATATATATGATTTATTAGTAAAAAGTAATTTTTAATCCTTTATATATCCTACAGTACATGGAGAGTGTATTATCACTAAATCACCCACAGAGTGGAGATTCCACCCAAGCAATAATTGCAAATTTGTTGCAAAGCATAATAAGCACAAGCAAAGTTTCAGCCAATGGACCTCCAGGTTTAACCCGGAGGTCCATTGGATGAAACATTGCTTGTGTTTTTAGAAGATATGTACAAAATTTGAAACTTATAGTTTGGGTGAAGGGTGATAACTCCACTCCGCGGCTGATTTAGTTACAATCCATCCTCCACGTACTGTACATTAAAAGTGAATAGAAGTCCTTTCTGTTCAAGCCGAGTGGTATGAGCGTTATCAGTGTGTATACCCCTTCTATTTCGCGTTTACGCCTTTGTTTCACAGTATTAGGCACTTCTGGGTCGGAGTTGAGTCCCTGTATCATGCGGAAACCGAGATCCTCAATGGTGTGGTCGTGTTGGTTAAAGTGGAATGCTATTGGCGTGTCCCTTATGTGTTGGATATCGGCTAAATGTTCGCATATACGGACATAAAAATTTCTTTTGATTTCTCCAACATACTGTTCTTCATTGAGTTTCTGGCACTTGTTTGGATGGTCTGTCGTTTCCGCCATTAGAATGGTAATGGTGCTTGTGCTGGAACCCACGCTAAGGTCACTGAAGGAGCTTCCGGACGGTACATTTGAAGTCATGTCCATCTTGTAAGGGCAATACCCTGCCAAATACAGACTCTGTCACCATCTCAAGCCTACAGGTATAACACGGGCAAAGTACTCAGATATGCCGCCGATATCCTTTACGGAGACTCTCTGTGAACCATACCATGCTCCACTTACCCCTCAGAACAGAAATACATTTAAAGAAGAAATAACAACACAGTGATATATATTTTTCTTTAATATCTATGGTCAACATAATGGTAAACAAATTCTTGTTCTTTTTATCCTGCAATTCTCGACTTTGATACCATATTCATATCATAGATCTCGACCATATTTCTGTGATTTACTTGTCACCCAATTTTCTACCATAGCTTGGGCTAAATCTGAAAGATATAATTGCCTAAAAAGTTAATGTAAATCAATACACTCCAAACTTATCCACATGCTAATTTAGCAGATCACCTTCTGCCACATCAACCCGTCAGATCTACCCGCTTTTCCTACCCGCCAAAAAACTTTTTGCTGTAACAATCGAGCAGTTTACCCGCCACCTCTACCCGGCAATTCTACCCGCCAGGCTTTGTATATAAATATGTGAGAGCACAAGACAAAAGTCTCTGACGAAGCTCAAATCGAGCAAAACCGGTTAGCCAGTTAACTAATCATTATATTCAGTTATCAAATTCATACAGGATATCCAGCTTCAGAGTCCTCGCGCACTTTTGAGTGACTTTTCCTATACCTTTATACATCCCAGCCAAGTCTATATATAATAGCCATTCAAACAGATTCAGATGTTATTTTTTAAATGATTGCTTCCAAATTATAGCTTATAACCCCTCAATGGAATGAGGTCATCAAGCTTGTTATATCCCAAGTTCGAAGATGTGGAGACTATATTGTTTTCACCCTGTACGACCATACATCTATCCATATGTCCATCCATCCATCGGTTTGTCTGAAATTCTTCTGTGCTATCTCCCTACATTTGTTAACCAATTTTGATGAACTTTACAAACATTTCGACGAACAAGTGGGCATGTGCATATTCCAACATTTTTTATTTGTAACAGTTTTAAGCAGGTTATCTCCCCTTTAACTTAGTAGATTTAATATAGATTTAATATAGATTTCTATGATAGATTTATGTGTGTGCAACTCCTCCTACATCTATGAACATCTATGAACCGATTTCGATAAAACCTCTCAAACATGACAAGTGCAATTGCTCATATTTCCAAATGTTCAATCTACGACAATTTCGACCAAGTCACCTCGATCTCCCCTTCAGCTTAGTAGATTGAATATAAATTTACATATGAGATTTTTGTGTGTGCAACTCCTACATAAATGAAATGATTTTGAAAAAACGTCTTGAAGATGACTACTAACAAGTGATTATATTTTCAAATGTTCAATCTGAAATAATTTCAACCAGGTTATCTTCCCTTCAATTCAAAAAATTCTCTTTAGATTTCTGTATCAGATTCTTGTGTACCCAGTTTCTCCAACATTTATGAATTGAATTAGATGAAACTTCTCAAACATGAGCACTAACAAGTGAACATGTGCATAGTTCAGAATTTTCAATCAGTTTATATTCCCTTGAACTGAGAACTGATTTTGAAACTCTATATTTAGAGGTGCTTTCTTGAAAGTGGGCGTATTAATCTTCTTCAGTGATAGTTAAAGTTCTAATGAGAGGGGATCATATGCTTTGTTGGAAGCAAAATTTTTTTGTAGTTTGGGGTTCCTTTGGGGCCTTGGATTCACAGAATGGCCTTGAATTTGACTAAGGGTCATTCAAGGCCTTGAAATCCAGGAAAATGGTCTCGGGAGGCCTTGAAAAAGCCTTGAATATTCACGAAATAAAAAATTCTGACAAGTGATGTAATCAAAACTATATAGTTTAACATGCCAGAGATAGCGAAAGCATAGTTCTAAGAAGGCCCCTCTGGTCATTCACTCCTCCTCTCACTTCCCTTGGTGGGTAGTGGGAGGAGAGGTTAATGACCAAAAGGTCTTGGTTAGGACTAGTGAAGGCATATCCTTGAAAAATCCTTGAATTTGGCTTGTAGGGCCTTGAAAAATGCTTTAATACATCAAGAAACAGCCTTGAATAGCATTGAATTTTATCAGTGTTTGACTGCAGGAACCCTGCAGTTATTCTACTGGCTTTATGCTGGAAATAAATATTTGGACTTCATTAAAATGTGTAAGGGGCCATAATAAAGAATGAAGTTTCATATTCAAAGTGTGTCCTCATATACAGCTGAAATCAAATTCTATAGTGTCAATGTAGATGTTAGGTTTCAATTTTTTGAAACATGCCTGCATGTGCTCTCTGTTAATCTCTAACAAAACAATATTTTAGCTTCCAAAGTTAATCTATCACTGTATCAATTCAGAAAAAATATTGTATTATCTTCTAGTTGTGTTGAATAAATTATTCTTTGTCATCAAAATTGGTTCACATCTCTTTACAATGTTACAATTTTTTGGAGAGTGCCTATAGACAATCTCCGATAATTATAGCAAGGTTAATCCATAAAGAATAAATAACTTCATGTCAGAGGTACTATGAAGCACATCCATAGAATTTGAAGCCTTTACATTTTGTTACCTGCACTCCAGATAAAGCCCAAATATGGGATTCCAGCCCTCAATCAGTTAAGCTACCTTCATGAGTTCATGAAGTGATTGCATTAACTGGTCGAGTGCTAGAAGCCACTATCAGGGCTCTACTGAAAAGTGCTGAAATATTGTTTTCACTAATTTGTTGTTGGCTCAGCAGCAGAAAAAAATATGAATATAAATTTTTAGGATTAGAATTTAGAATTTATTAGCGTGCGATCTGAAACTTTCCAATAAATTGCAACAAAACAATTATTTATGAGCAATATCTTGCTGAACCAAGGCTCCTTTCCAGCAGTATGATATCTGAAAAAAAAACACGTCAAATGACCATTCAAAAGTAATTTAGCACTCTTATCAGTTAATAAACAGTAATTGGGAACAACCTGAAAGGTTCACAGTTCAATTGCCGCCAGGGGTAACTGCCGTGTGTCCTTGGGCAAGGCACTTCATCTTGATTGCCTGTGTGGGGGCATGATGGCACTGTGTACTAAGGCATACTTCATGTCGATGGTGCACTTGTCTTCCACCAGTGCTAACCCTGCTGGTGTAGAGTTAGTGCGTTGGGTACTCTAGCTTCCTCCACCTGTAAAACTGTCTTGACACAAGGTGATCCTAGCTGTTGAAAGTGTTGCTAAACCCTAATAAATAAATAAATAAATAAATAAAGAAAGAAATGCCAACTGAAACTCTCAAATGAATTTCAGTAAAAGAATTATTTATGAGCAATATCTTGAGAACCCATGGCTCCTTTTCTTTTCAAGGCAGCGTGATATCTATGAAAAAAATATGTCTCAAATGACATTGAAAAGTAATTTTGTACCATGTGAGTTAATAAACAGTAATTAATGATAGTATTATTGTGCATATAGATTCAGTATAGGTGGAATAATACATGGGTGATAGTCCACTCATACCCAAACCGATTAATCTACTGGGCTTCTTGCAGGGATTCTTCTGCCCTCTTTTCAGATCACCGAAGTTAAGCAACGTCGAGCCCGGTTAATCATTGGATGGGTGACCATCTGAGCAATCAGTTCGGACTCCCACGTTGTGTCCTTGGGCAAAGCACTTAACCCCGATTGTCCACATGGAGGCACAATGACGCCATGTACTAAGACGTACTGCAAGTCAATGGTACGCATGTCTTCAACCAGTCTAACCTTGCCTGTGCTGCAGTGCGGAGTTACGGTATTGGGGAGCTGGCAGCTGTTCGTCGTTGCTCAGTGGTTCTCTCCGGGTACTCTGGCTTCCTCCACCCGTAAAACTGTCACGGTCTTGATTAGCCATTGTGCATAAGTATATGACCTTAAACACCAATATGTTTGCTTTTGGAAAGCATCTGGAGCCCATGCAATTGAGAAAATTCACGTCATGAAGGCTCCAATAGGGAATTTGTTTGGAAGAAGCGCACAAAGAATAAGAAATGTTACCTTCATATTAAACTGAGATCATTAATGCAGAAGCTATTACATGTATTGTAAATGTAAGTTTTATAACAGTCGCATGAGATAATTATCACTTTCTGTAATCTCTATTAAATAAATTGTTCTTGTACTATTTAATGATGAAGATATTTATTATACCCCCCCCCCCCAATAAATTGTGGGGGAGGGGGGGAGTATACTGGAATCACCTTGTCCATTCGTCCATCTATCCATCCATCCATCCATCCATCCGTCCATCTGTCGGTAGACATAATTTTTTCCGGAGATTTTCTCAGACTTCTATGGACCATTGCCATCAAAATTTGACTTTTATGGACCATTGCCATCGATTTGGTGTAAATGTTCACTACCATGAGAACCTGTGCACCTGTGATAATAGTTGTGGTCGGACTATTTTTGCCACAGTTATGCCCCCTTCTTTTTTTAGCTAAACTGGCCTAAAAGGCCATGTGAGCTTTTCTCATCACTTGGCATCCGTCATCATCCGGAGTCCATAAACTTTTCACAGTTTCATCTTCTCTGTAACTGCTGAGCCGGTGTGAACCAAACTTGGCAGGAATGGTCTATGGGAGGTCCTCTACAAATGATCCTCATTTTGATCCCATGGGTTTGAAAAACATGGCCGCCAGAGGCATTCTTTGATTCTGATATGTGGATTTTGAAAAATCTTCTCCTCTGAAACAATATGGCCAAATGTTTTGAAACTTTGCATGGTTGATGACTGGAACCCCCTCTATCAACGATCTTCATTTAATGTTGATCGGGTTTCAAACATGGCTGCAATTGCGGCTTATATTTACTATAGAAATCCTATGGGAAATCACGTTTTCATCTTCTTCTCCGGAACTACTAAGCTGACATGAACCAAACCTGGCAGGAATGGTCTATGGGAGGTTCTCTACAAATGATCCTCATTTAGTTCCCGTGGGTTGAAAAATATGGCCGCCAGAGGCATTCTTTGATTCTGGTTGGTGGATTTTCAAAAATCTCCTCTGAAACTGCCATGCCAAATTTTTTGATACTTCACATAAATGATGCCTGGGACTTCGCAGGAATGGTCTATGAGAGGATGGAAATATTTGGCCGCCAGAGGCTATATTCTAATGCTTAACCCAATGCCTCTCCTGTCTGCAGGAAGATTGGTACTGTCAGCAATATACTTGTTTTTTGAAAATCTGGTAAGGGGTGGTTCCTCTTTTCTCCACTGAGAACTGGGGAAAATCCCCCAAAATATTGTGTAAACAGTACAAGTCAAAATAAACTGTAGAATAACTGCAATAAACTAAGTAAACTGCTGCTCCTGCACTGACAAGATCAGAATGTGACAGTTTCTGGAAAGCTATCGGTGAGAGCTTTCCAAAAAATGATGTCCGCTTCTGGTCTTATCAGTGTAGGAAGAGAAAGATACATAGTTTATAGGGTTATCCTGCAACTTATTTTGACTTGTACTGTAAACAAGTTCAGCTGTGTATTGATACATGTATTATTACTTGTTACTCTCAAGTTACTTATCAGAAAATACTGATTGATGACAGGTGTTTGAAAAACCATGGAAGTTTTGTTTATATTCTCTTCCCATCATGTCAGTTTAGATGACAGTAATTATTTAAGATTTGACAAAATTGGAGTAAAATGTGTTTCCTGTAACCCTTTACCTATGCAAAGCTATTTTGAAAGAGAATACTGTCTGAAAAAATTGTAATTTTCTAAATATTTAACCTTCTTTTACTGATTTTTTTGTTGAAACAGAATTCATAAATGTGTGCATTTTCAAGAAAATCTTCTTTGAAACTACAAGGCCAAATGGTTTGAAAACTTAGTGTGACTGATGACTGTAACCCCGTCTACCAATGATCCTCATTTAATTTTCATCGGGTTGCAATTATGACTGCAATTGTGGCTTATAGTTACTAGGGCTGGGCAGTTTATTGGTTTTTCGGTTTTTCGGTTCGGTTCGTTTTTTTTTTTAAAACTGAAACTGAACCGCCGCCTAAACAAAAACCAAGACTTTCGGTTTCAACAAATTTCCCAGAATTGGTCAAGTTCATGACCACTCAATCACTTGCTTTCCGCACACCAAAGGCTTAAATGTCGGGCAAAGGTAAATGCTGTGCCATTTACGCTTACTTCGAGAGGACTGACAACAAATCCCCCCTCCCCCCACAAATAGTGGTAGCAAATTTCTTGTATCTTAAACAATATCTACAGAACCACCAGCAGATGGAATATGAAAAATTAAAAAGTCTTACGTAAAAATCCACACATGCAATTCAAGAATCGTTAAGTAAATTTAATGAACCGGGCACAGCCCAATGCTCACTCATATTTGACCAAAGAGGTATTGCAAGTTACCTAACAATATATGGTTTAAAAGTATTATAAATTACCTTTGACCCAAAATCATCTGCGTATGGCACGTTGTAAATTAGATTGGAGGTAAACATAAAATTTATTGAGTTTTAAAACCTCAAAGTTCACATGGGAAAAATGACGAGTAAATTATGTTAATTAACCGTTAACTGGCACATTCTCTGAAGTCACATGCACCGAGATAACGCTGCGCATTGGCAGTTATGTTTTTTGTCATCAATAAAATGGTTAAATTAAAATAGAACATATCCTGTTAAAAGGATGGCAGATAACAATTGAAAGTTTTTTTTAAACTTATTGGGAATTGTTTGTATTATATTTGAACTTACTTTAAGGAATCGCGCAGTACTGCAGGTCTGTCAGGTACACACGCTGCATTCCCAATACGAAGATGTTATAATCAACACGTGTTTTCCCATGACCCATGACCATGTGTATTTTGTAAACACAACAAATCCCAAGATGCAATATTGCAAACTTTCTTTCAAATCCCATTATGCAGCCGTCTCCCTTCAAAAACATCAATCGCCTGTCTTGACTGAGATGAAATCAACACAGGGATCAGGCAAGAGGGCAAAGTAAAGTTGGTAATATCTTCTCCTTGGCACTGCTCATTTCGCCCAATTTCTATGTTTGGGCAAAATCAAAGTAAAAAATGAACCTCTACAGTCGAAATTAGGAGAGATATTTTGAAACATTGGAGTGAGTGAGTTACCAATAAAAGTGATTCGTATATCACAACTTACTTCAATAATAGTTATCAAAATCACTGGAAATATGATTTGTGTTCCTCAAATTCCACTGTCATTTGAAGCAGGAACCATCAAGAAACACCAGGCACGTCTATTTTCAAGCGATGTGATAATTACCGAAATAAGCACAACAATTGCATATTATCCACCAAAACCAGGGTGAGAGCTTAGCTATTCCATAAAAAATAAGGAAATATTGATTTTTGCTAAAATGTAGCTTTTCTTGTGAATTTCTGCATCTTGACAAGGCCCCAAATCTCACTGACAGAACAAGGCAGATCCCACCAGTGGTGGAGCCATGGTTTGAAATCCTGTGGACCATGCTGGTGCAGAGTTTTTGTTTTTTTTCTGGGGGTGGGGGGGGGGGGGTGGGGGGGGAATCTCAGGACTGAGGGTTCTGTACTTGTACTGAGAGCAGGAAATCAAAAAGAATCTTTTCAAATTTGGGGATGGAAGAAGCAAGTGGGATTTTGAGTGGGGATGGGGGGGGGGGGGGGGTGGGGGGGGGGGTTCTGATCTCCCTGGATAACTCATGGCTCCACCACTGTAGCCCACTACAGTAGCCCAACACAATATGTCCATTAGCTGAGAAGAGTGGTGAACACTGAGTAACCCGAATGACTCAACACTCTATATGAGCCTCATGACTTGGATGACAAATACAGACACATTTTATATGTGCATTACCCTCTAAAATGTTGATTTCTACAATATATTTTGAAAAACCGAAAACCGAACCAAAAACCAAGTTTTTGTACAAAACCGAAACCGAACCGAAATGTAAATTTCAAAACCGCCCAGCCCTAATAGTTACTATAAAAACCCAATAGGAAATCACATTTTCATCATCTTCACTGAAAGTACTGAGCCAATGTGAACCAGACTTGGCAGGCATTGTCTATGAGAGGTTCTCTACAACTGTTACTCATTTTTATTCCTGTTGGGTGAAAAACATGGCCGCCAGAAGCTTTTTGATTCTGATTGGTCAATTTTGAAACTCTTCTCCTCTGAAACCACAGGGCCAAATGTTTTGCATGGTTGATAACTGGGACACCCTCCACTAACGTTCCTCATTTAATATTGATCGTATTGCAAACATGGCCACAATTGCAGTTTATAGTTACTATAGAAAAACCCTATGGGAAATTACATTTTCATCTTCTCTCTGGAACTACTGAGCTGATGTGAACCAAAACTTGGCAAGAATGGTCTATAGGTGGTGCTCTACAAACGATCGTCTTTTTGTTCCCGTTTGTTGGAAAATATGGCCACCAGAGACATTCTATGATTCTTTTTGATGGATTCAAATGTTTTGAAACTTCACATGATTGAAGACTGGGACACCTTCTACCAATGATCCTCATGTAATGTTGATGTAATGTTGCAAACATGGCCACAATTGCAGCTCATAGTTACCATGGAAAGCCTATGGGAAATCACATTTTTAGCTTAACTTGACAAAGTCAAGTTAAGCTATTGCCATCATGCGTGCGGAAGTCTGTTAGTCTGTGAGTCTGTTAGTCTGTGAATCTGTGAGTCTGTGAATCTGTGAGTCTGTTAGTCTGTGAATCTGTGAGTCTGTTCACATTTTCCTTTAGCACAGGCTATACCCCGTAGTTCTTGTCTGATCGTCACAAAATTTCATATGCAGGTTTGGGGTCATGTCTAGATGAGAATGTCCCCTTTTGGTCACGATCGGTCAACCGGTATGGCTGCCCAAGCCCAAAACCTGAAATCATTAGCACAGTCTACAGGTCGTATTTATGAAGGGATTTCATTTTTACTTGGTAGGATGCCTCTGTATAATGCCTAGATGAGAACGTCCCCTTTTGGTCATGATCTGTCAACCATGATGGCTGCCCAAGCCCGAAACCCCAAAACATTTAGAACAGTCTGCAGGTCATATTTAATACGGAGGGATTTCATTGTAACTTGGTAGGATGACTCCGGATGATGTCTAGATGAGAACTTCCCCATTTGGTCGCGATCTGTCAACTGTGACAACTGCCCGAGCCCAAAACCCGAAAACCTTTAGCACAGTCTACAAGTCATTTTTAAGGAGGGATTTCATTGTAGCTTGGTAGGTTGACTTCATATAATGTCTAGATGAGGACGTCCCCATTTGGACGTGATTGGGCAACTGTGATGACTATAGGGGCCCGAAGCCTGAAAACATTTAGCACAGTCTACAGGTCATTTTTATGAAGGGATTTCATTGTAACTTGGTAGGATGACTCCAAAGAATGTCTAGATGAGAACGTCCCATTTTGATTGCGATCATTCAGCCTTGATGGGTGCTCGAGCCCAAAAACCTTTAGCATAGGCAAAAGGTCATATTTATGGAAGGATTTCATTGTAACCTGTTAGGTTGAATCCATATAATGCCTAGATGATGACATCCCCTTTTGGTTGTGATTGGTCAGCTGTGATGGCTACAGGTGCCCGAAGCCGAAAACCTTGAGCACAGTCTAAGGTCATCTTTATGAAGGGATTTCATTGTAACTTCGTAGGATCACTCCAGATGATGCACAGATGAGATTGTCCCCTTTGGTTGCGATCATTCAACCATGATGGCTGTCCAAAACCGAAGCCAAAAAACCTTTAGCAAAGTCTACAGGTCATATTTATGAAGGGATTTCATTGTAACTTGGTAGGTTGACTTCATATAATGTCTAGATGAGAACGTTCCCTTTTGGACATGATTGGGCAACTGTGATGGCTACAGGGGCCCGAAGCCCGAAAATCTTTAGAACAGTCTACAGGTCATAATTATGAAGGGATTTCATTGTAGCTTTGTAGGATGACTCCAAATAATGTCTAGATGAGAATGTCCCCTTTTGGTCACAGTCATTAGCCTTTGAGCGCTGCCCGATCCCAAAAACCTTTAGCATAGTCTGTAGGTCGTACTTATGGAAGGATTTCATTGTAACTTGTTAGGTTGACTCCATATAATGCCTAGATGATGACTCCCCTTTTGGTCGTGATTGGTCATCTCTGATGGCTACAGGTGCCCAAAGCCCGAAAATCTTGAGCACAGTCTACAGGTCATATTTATGAAGAGATTTCATTGTAACTACGTAGGATCACTCCAGATGATGCCCAGATGAGAATGTCCCCTTTTGGTTGCGATCATTCAACCATTATGGCTGCCCAAGCCAGAAGCCCAAATACCTTTAGTACAGTCTACAGGTCATAATTATGAAGGGATTTCATTGTAACTTGGTAGGTTGACTTCATATAATGTCAAGATGAGAACAGCCCCTTTTGGACACCATTAGGCAACTGTGACGGCTACAGGGGCCTGAAGCCCAAAAACCTTTAGCACAGTCTACAGGTGATATTTATGAAGGAATTTCTATGATGGAATTTCATTGTACCTTGGTAGGATGACTCCAAATAATGTCTAGATCAGAACGTCCCCTTTTGGTCGCGATCATTCAGCCTTGATGGCTGCCTGAGCCCAAAACCCTTAGTACAGTCTATAGGTCATATTTATGGAAGGGTTTCATTGTAACCTGTAAGTTTGACTCCATATAATGCCTGGATGATGACATCCCCTTTTGGTCATGATTGGTCAACTGTGATGGCTTCAGGGGCCCGAAGCCCGAAAACCTTGAGCACAGTCTACAGGTCACGTTTATGAAGGGATTTCATTGTAACTTCGTGGGATCACTCCAGATGATGCCCAGATGAGAATGTCCCCTTTTGGTTGCGATCATTCAACCATGATGGCTGCCCACGCCCAAAGCCCAAAAACCTTTAGCACAGTCTACAGGTCATATTTATGAAGGGATTTCATTGTAACTTGGTAGGTTGACTTCATATAATGTCTAGATGAGAGCAGCCCCTTTTGGACACCATTAGGCAACTGTGACGGCTACAGGGTCCTGAAGCCCGAAAACCTTTAGCACAGTCTACAGGTGATATTTATGAAGGAATTTCTATGAAGGAATTTCATTGTCCCTTGGTAGGATGACTCCAAATAATGTCTAGATGAGAACGTCCCCTTTTGGTCACGATCATTCAGCCTTGATGGCTGCCCGAGCCCAAAAACCTTTAGCATAGTCTATAGGTTGTATTTATGGAAGGATTTCATTGTAACTTGTTTGGTTATCTCTGTATAATGCCTAGATGATGACATCCCCTTTTGGTCGTGATTGGTCAACTGTGATGGCTTCAGGAGCCTGAAGCCTGAAAACGTTGAGCACAGTCTACAGGTCATATATATGAAGGGATTTCATTGTAACTTCGTAGGATCACTCCAGATTATGCCCAGATGACAACGCCCCCATTTGGTCACAATCATTCAACCATGATGGCTTCCCGAGCCCAAAACCCAAAAAACTTTAGTGCAGACTACAGGTCATATTTGTGAAGGAATTTCATTGTAACTTAGTAGAATGACTCAGTATAATGTCGAGATGAGGACGTCCCCATCTAGTTGCAATCGGTCTACCATTATGGCTACACAGGCCTGAAGCCCGAAAACCTTTGACACAGGCTACAGGCCACATTTATGAAGGGATTTCAATGTAACTTGATAGGATGACTCGTTTTGGAATAATTTCACTGTAACTTGGTAACTTTCGTTGACATATGTTAACTGTAAGGGCCACATACATTAACTGTGAGGTCATATTAACCCACCCCTCAGCTCTTTAGTACAGTGTACACCTCCTATTATTTTTATTAAAAACATAGCATACAAGGAACAGAAATGAACATATTCCCAGTTATCACAATTCTTGTCTTATTTCTTAATCCTTTCATAAACATTGAACATTATCCTTTTCATCAAACACAACACACAGACAAGTTAAGCTACAGTGTCATTGACTCTTTTATTTTGGAATAATTTCACTGTAACTTGGTAACTTTTGTTGACATACATTAACTGTTATGGCCACACACATTAACTGTGAGGGCCACATTTACCCACCCCTCAATTTGTTAGTACAGTCTACACGGGGGGGGGGGGGGGGGGGGGGGGGGGGGGGGGGGGGGGGGGGGGGGGGGGGGGGGGGGGGGGGGCACCAAAAATTTGCAAGACGTGATGTGGGGGTGGGTGGGTCTCTTGAGTGCACCAAAAATGTGCATTTCCAACTTGTGCAATTTTTTGAATTTTTTTAAAATATATCAATATATCACCTAATATATACCATCATTTGTGTTTCAAACCTTAAAGATAATGTTGTGCATCACACTCTTAACATAAATACAACATCAGGAGGCTTTATATGTGAGAATATTGGGCTTAATCTGGAAAATGTCACACGTTAGTAGGGGGTGGGTGTCTTGTTCGAAATGTAGAAAATGTGCAGACAATATTTTTGGAAAATTCTCTCTGATGCACTAAATTCAACCCAAGTTATTTATTTATTAATAGAATTTGTATGGATAGAAGAGGAAGTAGCAAACACCTGAGAATACTGACAGAACAATTCAAATGAAAATTTGTTCCTGTATATGTACACCTGCTCTGGCCAAGCCTGATAATCAACAGCTTGTCATTTGTAGATTGGGGCCCAGAACAGCGCACAGAGGTTTAAATTGGTGGTATCAGTTTAAGAACATTATGAAAACCCCCTAAAGACAGCTGTGCCTACTAAGTTTATTTTGGATTTTAATGGGCATAGTGGGTGGGTGGGTGTAAAAAGGAGCCGAATAAAAAATAGGATGTCACGTCTTGCAAATTTTTAGTGGCCCCCCCCCTGGTCTACACCTCATATTATTTTTATTGCAAACATAGCATACAGGGAACAGAAATTAACATATTCCCTGAATTATCACAATTCTTGTCTTATTTCATAATCCTTTCATAAACATTGAAAATTATCCTTTTCATCAAACACAACAGACAGACAAGTTAAGCTACAGTGTCATTGACACTTTCATTAGCTTAACTTGACAAAGTCAGGATAAGCCATTGCCATCACGCGTGTGGAAGTCTGTGAGCCTGTTAGTCTGTGACTCTGTTCACATTTTCCTTTAGCACAGGCTACACCCCTTAGTTCTTGTCCGATCGTCACAAAATTTCTTATGCAGGTTTGGGGTCATGTCTAGAAGAGAACATCCCCTTTTGGTCCTGATCTGTCAAAGGTGTTGGCTGCTAGAGCCCAAAGCCCGAAAACCTTTAGCACAGTCTACAGGTTGTATTTATGAAGGGATTTAATTGTAACTTGATAGGATGCCCCTGTATAATATATAGATGAGAACATCCCCTTTTGGACATGATCTGTCGACCATGACTGTTGCCCAAGCCCAAAACCCCAAAACTTCTGCTGGTCATATTTAATATGGAAGGATTTCATTGTAACTTGGTAGGATGACTCCGTATGATGTCTTGATGAGAACTTCCCCATTTGGTCATGATCTGTCAACTGTGATGACTGCCCGAGCTCAAAACCCGAAAGCCTTTTTAGCGGAGTCTACAGGTCATTTTAATGGAGGAATTTCATTGTAAATTGGTAGGTTGACTTCATATAATGTCTAGATGAGAACATTCCCTTTTGGTAGCGATTGATCAACTGTGACGGCTGCAGGGGCCTGAAGCTCGAAAACCTTTAGCGTGGTGTACAGGTCATATTTATGAAGGGATTTCATTGTAACTTGGTAGGGTGACTCCAGATAATGTCTTGATGAGAACATCCCCTTTTGGTTGTGATCATTCAGCCGTGATGACTGCCTGAGCCCAAAACCTTTAGCACAGTCTATAGGTCGTATTAATGGAGGAGTTTCTATGTAACTTGGTAGTTTGACTGCATATAATGTCTAGATGATAAAATCCCCTTTTGGTCTTGATTGGTCAGCTGTGATGGCTACAGTGGTCCGAAGCCCGAAAACCTTCAGCACAGTCTACAGGTCATATTTATGAAGGGATTTCATTTGGTAAGATGACTCCAGATAATACACAGATGAGAACGGCCCTTTTGGTCGTGATCATTTAACCATGATGGCTGCTCGAGCCCAAAACCTGAAAAACTTTAGCACAGACTACAGGTCTTACTTATGAAGGGATTTCATTGTAACTTGGTAGGAGACTCAGTATAATGCCTAGCTGAGGGCATCCCCTTTTGGTTGCGATTGGTCATCGTGATGGCTACACAGGCCCGAAGCCTGAAAACCTTGAGCACAGTCTACAGGCCGTATTTATGAAGGGATTTCATTGTAACTTGATAGGATGACTCAATTTGGAATAATTTCACTGTAACTTGGTAACTTTCATTGACATACATTAACTGTGAGGGCCACATTAACCTACCCCTCAATTCTTTAGTACAGTCTACACCTCATGTTATTTTTATTGAAAACATAGCTTGCAGGGAACAGAAATTAACATATTCCCAATTATCACAATTCTTGTCTTATTTCATAATCCTTTCATAAACATTGAATATTATCCTTTTTATCAAACACAACACACAGACAAGTAAAGCTACAGTGTCATTGACACTTTTATTGGTGGCCCTAATCAAGGATTTATATCTTTACAGATTTGTGTGGAACACCAGGGTATTTAGCACCAGAAGTATTAGCAGTATCTATGTATGATAATGTGCCTGGATATGGTGTGGAGGTTGACATGTGAGTTTTGTTTAAGAAAATGTTCATTGATGTAATAATTTGAAATGATCATTTAAAAAACCGTATATTTAGCACACCTGACTGAAAGATTGAGCTGCTATTGCCTGTCTTTCGTCTTGAAAAAAATCAGGGTGTCCAATTTTTCCATTTAGATGCACCATTAGTTCTCACACAGGCAATACAAAAATTTGCTTGAAATGTCCTTTATTAACTTTTTTCTGAACCACAATCTACTTTAAACAGTACTATGATTACAAAAGAAAACAGAAAATTACAACAAGATCATAACTGGCTTGCAAATTGGTCAAAATTCTCTGTCAGCTTTCTTAAAATCATGCAATCACCACTAGAATCTCACCTGTTGAAAAACGATGTACATGAACTTTGAATCTTAGGTGTTCTTTTTTCTTTGTTTTCCTGATTTTGAACCTGGGTATAAACAATTGACTAAACTTTATCTCCATTTTGCAGTCATGATTAACCATTGTGCAGAAATATATGACCTTAAATTAAGGCAGCACTGTTTTCGAAACCGAATACCAGTATCGGTTATCAAACAATACTGTGGTATACTGGTTTCTCGAAAGACTTCAGATATCTGAACATGCATAACATAATCGGGACTTCAGCCATCATAGTTGGAACAAATCAGCATGCCTTGATGATGCAATTCAAATAACCCTTCACCCAAAGCAGACGATATCAAAATTTATTATTTTAAATATTAGTTTATCGAATTTAAAAAAAAATTTTGATCAAAAATTTATTATTTTAAATATTAGTTTATCAAATTTAAATAAAAATTTTGATCAAACAACATGTGACCCCCCTCATTGGTCGAGCTCAACAAGCTCATTTCAGTGAGGGGTCATATGACATGATTTTGTTCAATGTTTTTGAAAAATGGTATTTTTTTCAACTGCTCAATTTGTATATTATGCGTTTGGTAAAGGGATAATATTAATTTGGGACTACAATTAAATAAACTCAAGATATCTTGAACATTAAATTTGGAGTAAATAAATAGTAACGATAAACCAATATTTTTAGCTCAACTTTGGCGAAGCCAAATTTGAGATATTGTCATGGCCCGTCATCCATCTGCCCGTCTGGCCTTCTATCTCGCTGTACACACGGCTCGGGCTAGAGACCGTATTTATGAACCGATCTTTACGAAACTTCTTGGGGTACCTTTGTTATCACCATGGGACAAGAACGAATGTTTTGAGGTCCGGTCTGAAATTCAAGATGGCTGGCAGCCATTTTGTACAAAATTAGGTGCAAGCAGATTTTTGCGCAGAACTTCCATATGAAAGCGCTGATTTGAATAATTTTTTGTGTGAATGTTTAGTACCAAGGGATACATCACATATAATGCAGGTTTTTTTCTCGTGCATAAATTATGCCAATTAGACTAACTTTGATCTATTTAATGTTACTTTCAGCACTGTAACTACAAATGCCAATGCGGCTCGGGCTAGAGGCCGTATTTATGAGCCGATCTTTATGAAACTTCTTGGGTACCTTTGTTATCACCATGGGACGAGAACGAGTGTTTTTGGGTGCGGTCTGAAATTCAAGATGGCTGCCGGCAGCCTTTTGTACCAAAATTAGTGCAATCAGTTTTTTGTACAGAACTTCTGTATGAAAGTTCTGATTTGAATAAATTTTTGTAGGAATGTTTAGTAACATGGAATACATCACATATAATACAGGTTTTTTTCTCGTGCAGAAATTATGCAAATTAGATGAACTTTGATTTGTTCAGTGCTCTTTATACACAGTAAGTGTACATGTCAATACGGCTCAGGCTAGAGTCTGTATTTATGAACTGATATTCACGAAACTTCTTGGGGTACCTTTGTTATCACCTTGTGACAGGAACGAGTGTTTTTGGGTGCCTTTGTTAGCACTGTGCTATGAGAACAAATATTTTTGGGTTCAGTCAGATCCACTCTGGGACTCGAAGATTTCTTTTCTAGTTTAGCATCTAACTGTCACCCCACTTTTACAATACTTTACCTATATATTTGTTACAGGCTACGGTCAGCATTTATGTACAGACCGTTACAATACTTTACATGTGCCTTTGTTATCAGGTCATTACCTATATGTTTGTCATTGCTGTGTCACACACTATACATGTACATGTCTTAAACAAGTTGAGCTACAGTGTCATTGACACTTTCATTTTTCTTTTCATTGAACGTGAATACAAACCAAACACAAGAAGTATTTGAAGTTTGGGGTTCAGTGGCCATACAGCAAACTTGTGGGTGGTTAATGTACAACTTTGAAATCAACTCTGCCTTGTGAAGTGAAATGATTTTGCGAATATTTTCAAGTTAACGGTCTCAGAAAATACCAGTCAGAAGGCCATGTGAGAGAGACAACAAAAAGAAAAAAAAAAAAAATTTTCAAGTTACATCTTTTCGGTTTGCATGTGGAATATTTAGTCGAACGGATCCTTAATGAAATGGGTTACTCACGATCTTTGTGATTGCGTGAAGTCGCGAATGGGGTTACTGGCACATATTTTCAACATTGGAGATCTCGTTGCACACATCAAAATTTAGACAATACAGCTCGTGTCAAAATTAACCATGAACAAATGGATTTTTTGTTTTATCAATGGATTTTAAATTGCTAGTGAGAAAGGTATGTGACAAATGACCGTTTAACTTGCATGCCAGACGCCAATGACTACCCGGAAAATACACGTGTAACGTTAAAAACTATCTCGGGAAGAAGTGAGAATGAATTGTTTCTTCGAGTTGTTTTTTTTTTACTTATCCACAAAGCGGGTTGAGTGTTGAGGTGATGAAGAAACTATTAACACGCATGTATACTATTGCTGTATACCCATAGTGAATGCAGGTGTTGTGCAAGATTTTATTGCCAGAGTCATTTGCCCTTTATGAACTTAGAATTTGTCTACCTTGAAATTAATTCATGAATAACTTGTAGAGTACTCAATGGAATGACATCATATTTGGTGTTCAAGTGTATCCTATAGATGTCTACACACAGTACAAGGCAGATGTTATGCAGTGTATTATTGTAGGAGTTATTGCATTTTATGGATTTTGATTTTATCTGTCCCAAAATTCAATCATGACTAACTTGTTTAATTAAGGGCACCTTCATGGTGTAATAAACTCCTCACACAATTTCTAATGTAGAGAGTTGAAACTGTAGGATGTGGTTACACACGTCTTGCACATTTGCAACATATATAAATTTTGCAGAAAAATATTTTTTTCACAGAATTATCAAATCAAATCAAGCCACTCTCACATTTGGTAAAGAAGTGTGTGTACCTTTTTGTGTCACCCTTTTGTCACCCTCATGGAGCTCTATCAAACAAGATATAATAGAACAAAAGCTAAGATTATCTCAAGAATACAAGAAAGTGACACAATCCCTGGAAATTGAATACTCCATTAATTGAATAATTTTCATTGGCAAAGTGGCTATTCAATTAACAGGGTTCCACTGTATAAACAAAAATGTTTAAGCGTGCTTTCATGTCTGTGATCCTCTTTTATTTTATTTATATTTATGTATATTTATAATATAGGGAGTATTGGAGCATATTGTCTCAAATGCAGAAAATCAACAGAGTGCTCTATCTCACCCCTTTCTCATCTTCCATACCTTTTTGGCCTTGCAGCTCATGGCATAAAATCATAGTAGACTAGACTTTATGATTCTGCAGAATCATGGCTTTTCCAGATGAGATTCCATGATTTTCCATGACCCCAGAGTGTTTGATGAATTGGTTTTGGCTTTCTCACTGAAGTTCCTTTATTGATGTCATGAGAATACCATTATTAATGGTGGAGAGGGTTAATATCAATATCACTGTCCAACAAGTCAATGACCAACAAAAGGACCCCCGTGGGTACCCCAGGAAGTGAAGCAGTGCTTGTTTACTGTGGTAAACAAGCTCTGTTGCACTGGTAAAATAGGACCCAGTCACTAATGCTTGGGGTGCGAGTCCTCTAAAATAGGCAACATGGGGTATAAACGATTGACTGACCTTGACTTTCTCTCCATGTTGTTGTCATGATTAGCCATTGTGCAGAAGTATGTGACCTTAAACAACAATAAATAAATAAATAATATACCAACAAAAGGAGTTATGTTTGTTTGACACATACCCACTGAGTGCTGTGGATATTTGAAAACGGTCCATTTTATCTCGAATGTATCCAAAATATTGATGTCTGGCAGCCTGTAAAGGGTTAACAAGTGCTAACAGAAATATTTTTCCATGCATCTTGTAATGTCATACCAAGACCTGCGAATGGCCATTTTTCTTTAAAATCTACACGATGTTTGCAGAGAAATCCAGGGAAAACATGAATTTTATGCTTTTGATGGGTATCATTATTTGTCCAGCCCAAAACGGGTTAAGGATTGTATTTGGAATACCCTTATTACTTACAAAAATAAATCTCATTGAATTCCACTTCCACTTATGTTGATCTCTCCTCTTAACTTTGGGTGCTTTGGGTTTGCAAACACAGCCCTTTTTATCAAAATTTTGATGCTTGAGAGTCTGCATATGCAAATTAACAAATGCATACTGGGATTTGCGAATGACCAATTTTTTCTATCAACCTACCTTACAGGTGTTTACTACAGGCTTGCACTACAGTGGAAGACCCTAACTCGGAAAATATACTCTCTATTTTGATCTTTCCCAAGAGATTTGGAAAGAAAAGTGATGCAAAAGCACCTCGAAAAGATAAGCCAAAACTGGGTCGAGCGCCATCGGCGCACACCCAGTAGGGAACGTTCTTCTCTTAGTACAATTCCACGACTTCCGGAAAACTAGTGTGCAGGCAGTAACTAATGAACCATTCTTTTTTCGTCCGACGTCTAAGGATTACGTGCGGCCATTTGTATTACGAAACAGTGATAATTCAACTCGTCGATAATGGTTTCCTGTGATTGGAATTATGGATCTGAGTATCATATAATAACAGGACTGTGTTTTATATATTCTTGTTATTATTTTCAACCACATTTTCATTGTATTTTATATATTTTACGTGTCGTGTGCGACTTTCGCGTACCGTGCGGCTCGTACATAAAATTTTTCGGTTGATAAATTTTATTATTATTGGAGTTAGGTGTCAATGGGGGACTGTATGGACAGGATTTCTCCACTCTGTTGAGAGCAGAATGTCTGTTTTTTAGGTCCCTGTCTGCCATCTGGGTTCAGTTGTGTTCCTGCCGGTACTTTTTCTGCCACCTTTCTCTTGTAGTTGGGGGTGGTCTTCTACTGTATATATCTGTTGAGTTCACCTTTTTTTCTTCTACTGCTTTCACCTCTGTTATGTCCAGTACGGTTCGTTTAGGGCAATTCCTTTTGCCCTCGATTTGCAATTGGTGCATTCTCGTGGCTGTTCTTCCTGCACCCGCAGTGGGGGAGGGGGGGAGAAGGAAGGGAACACTGTCATTTTGGGGCCTTCTGACACGACCACATCCGGTGAGAGTTATACCCCTCTGTGCTGGATGTGCAGTTTTTTAACCATGGTGGATACTGTGGGTGCTGTTGCGTGTCTGGTGAAGAGATGCCTGGTTCCGGGGCTATGGTCCCTCTCCAGTTGACATCTGAGGCTGTCACTAGGGTTATGACTCCTCCTTTGGAGGCCAAGCTCGGTTGCTCTCTCCCCTTTTCCTCCAGTTCCAACAGCTCCAGTCGTATCTGCTGCTACTGCTGTTCCGTCTACAACGTCATCGGTCACCGTTTTAGCCAGCCTTGACTTATCCCTGCAGGGGTCTGTAGTGTGGATGTGGGGTATCAGCCTCAGCCTTCCCTGACTTCAACTCGGCGAAGTTGGAAGTGGCTGCCGACCGAACCCCCTGCTGTGTCCTCTCAGCCATTGAGCACAGCAGTTTTATCCCTACAGGGGTCTGCAGAGATGTCTGGTAGTGTAGACATGGGATATCGACCTCAGCCTTCCCTGACTTCAACTTGGTGAAGTTGGAAGGGGTCACCGGACGAACCCTCTCCTGTTGTCTTTCAGCTGTCGAGTACCGCAGTTTTTCTCATTGCATTCGGATGTTCATGGTGGGGTCACCATGAGCTCTGTGGCACTCTGGTCTCATGGCCAGTTTTGCGGGACCAACGCTTTTTGTGCAGCCTGGACCTTCTGTCCCACAGAGGTCTGTGGCGACTCTCCTGAGTTTCTGCTCTGTAGATCCTTGGGGTATGTCATACCCCAATACCTGTCTGCCTTCAGATTTTTCGGCTGCAGCCCGTCGTCCCCAATCGGGTGTAATTGAGGATCGTGACCCTCCGCTGGTTAAATGGGCCAGGAGTGAAGCCACTTTGTCGGTTCGTTCCCACATCGAAACGGCCGACACAGTCAGTGAGCTTAGGGAGGCCCTCTCCTTGTTCGCTTAGGTTCTGTCCAAGATCCTTTTCCGTTGCTTCCAGCGAGGATACGAGTGGTTTCCGGGCACCTCCTGTGGTGCCGCCTCCTGGGATTGGAAACCGGCTGCATTCTGATCCCCCTGGTGTGCCTACACTATGGGGGGAATCGGCTGGTTTGCCCATGATGGGCTATGTGTCTTCCGACTCAGGAGATGAGTCCGACATACCTGACATCGAGAGCCAACAGTCTTCTGAGCTGGGGGCAGCTCTTGCTTGACTTTGTGTTTGGGTTCCTTCCGGATCTCAAACCATCAAACCAACCATCAGTGTCAGCCTGGCTGCGATCATCGTGCGCCTACAGCCTGTGGAGCAACCTGCTTCTGGGCGCCTCCGACCATGCCTGTCGGTACAGGTGGTTGAAGCGTTTACAGCTTTGGACTCTAAGCTGAGTTCCAAGGCTATGAAGACATTGTTCTTCATCAGAGTTGACACTTTTTTGCCTCCAGTGCATTATCGTTCCTACGATTCTGCCGATCAAGACTCCAATTCCCAAGCTGGCCTTTTTTCATATGGAGACTCTGGAGTCTGTGTTGGGCTTATCGAGAGAGATGCTGGACATGCTTTCTCTCTCCAATCACATCGTCTCTGCTTTGCTGCTTATGTGCCCCCAGATAAGTTTAACCACGTACAGGCTCTTTTGTGTGTGCTGTCCAAGGTGCTCCTGCATCTTCTCACGCACATGCCTGTAACACGGCTATCTTGGAATTAGTTCACAGGGGCGCTGTGCTGGAACAAGCTGTTCCCTTCTTGAGGGGCAGCACGTTGCTCTTCGATCTGCTTCTTTGGCAAGTCTGCAACTATTACATGGTTCCGTGGTGACGGTCCGGGATGACTTCCTATGGCATTCCGTAGATCAACTGCTGCTTCGTTAGCCTGATCAGCGTTCTGTTGGAGGCAGGGACCATCCAATGCCTAACAAGTATCCTTCTGCTTCCTCTGCGAAGCCAAGGGCTGATCCTCCTGCTGCCACTTCTGCTTACTCACAGGGTAAGGGTAGGCGTTGGCAGTAGTCACCTCGATTTGTCCCAGATTGAGGCATCCACCTCAGTCCAGAGTGCCTCTTCCAACACAGGTTCCTTTCAACGTTACATGTTGGGAACTTTTGATCACGGCGATGGGCAATCTCCGGTCAAAGGGGGCGATTGACGTCACGAGGAACATTCGTTCACTGGGAATTTTTTCCCGCCTGTTCTTAGTGCCAAAGAAGGACGGCCGACTCCAACAGGTTATCGATCTGTGTATCCTGACCCAGTCTATCATTGCACCTAAGTTCAGCATGGAGACTTTCAGGTCGGTTCGCCGCTCCATTCACCCGGGAGTTTTCCAGTTCAAGGCCATGCCCTTCGGCCTCGATCTGAATCCTTGGGCCTTCACCCGCCTGATGTCACATGTGTTCATCTTACATCGCACACAGTCCAGGGTGTCTTCTTCGGCATATCTAGTCGATTCCTCCAGAGGCATTCCAATGCTGCCTCTGGAGTCAGATGTCGACACACTGTTGAGCCTGCTCACGTCACTACGATTCAGAGTCAACAATGAGAAGTCGGACCTGGTCCCTTCTCCATCGTTTTGTCATCTAGGGATGGGCTTCCATACTCAGCTGGATACGGTGGCAGTTTCCCGGGCAAGGGCTGTGATTTTCTCAGCCTTTGCCCTGACTCTGTCTCAGTCCATGTCCGCAACAGCTCGGAGTCTTCCCCGGCTGCTCGGTCTGTGCGGTTCGGTGACGGATCTCATTCCTCTAGGTCGGCTGCATGTCCGACCTCTCCATCACTTTCTGCTCAGTCGTTGGAGGCTGAATGTCGATCCTTTGGATCTGATACTTCAGTTACCGGAGTCTCGTCCTAGTCGCCGCCTCCCCTGACAGATGTTCAGTGGATTATGCAGGGAGTTCCATTGGACTTCCCCACGTCCAATCGTGTTCTGATGGCAGTCGCCAGCGATCTCGGATGGGGTGTGACGTTGGATCATCTAGGCCTTTCCCTTCACGGGTCATGGGACCATGATCCAGCAGCTCTTCATGTCAACCAGAAGGAGCTTCTTGCTCTTCTTTTGAGTTTCCGGCAGTGGATCCCCACCTTTCGAATTGTCAGGTCCTTCTGTTGTTCGACAATTCGACAGTGGTTGCTTACATTTGGAACCAGGGTGGCACACACTATGTTCCCATGTACGAATTGCTTCAGGATCTACTACTGCTCGCTCATGATGTCAACGCCGGAGTGGTGGTTCGTCACATTCCAGGTCGTCTGAATGTCCTAGCCAACTTCCTGTCCCGACGGGGCAGGTTCTTTTCCACCGAGTGGATGCTCCACATGGCAATGTTCCAGTCACTTTGTGATCTCTGGGGTCTTCCCCACATCGATCTCTTTGCCACTCGTTGGAACCATCAGGTGGACACTTTTGTGTCCCTGTGTCCAGATGCTCTGGCTTTCGCCGTGGATGCTCTGTCCCTCCTTTGGAGTGGTCTTATCAGTTAAGCCTTCGTGCTGGTTCCGATTCTGCCTCAGGTTCTTGCCAAGATACGAACCTGCTGTTGTCAAATCTTTTCGATTGCACCCCTGTTGCCTCAGTGGGTGTGGATCAATTTGCTCTGCTCTCTGTTGGTGGTGGTTCCGGCACGTCTCCCTCTACGTCTTGACCTTCTTTGCCAAGGTCGCCCGGGGAGGTTTCACGTCGACCCGACTTCATTGTGCCTTCGCGCATATCTTTTGTCTGGTCCTGTCTCCTCTGTAGCGTTTTTTTCGAGACGAGCAGTGGAGTTGCTTTTCTTCTTCAAGGAGGAACTCCACTGGTTTAGCCTATGTGGCTAAGTGGAAGGTCTTCTATCAATGGTGTGTGGATCACTCTGTTGATTCTGTCACTCCTTCGATCACACAGATTGCAGAGTTTCTGGTATATGTTTGATTTTGAGGGTCTCCAGTCTGTTACCATCAAGGGTACAGGGCCATGCTTCGGAGACCTTTTCGATTGTGGGACAGCGTCGTATCGGCACTATTCCCATCCTCACCAAGCTTGTTCAACATTTCTCCTTGAAAAGTCCTAGGACTTTGCAGTTTACCCCAAGATGGAATCTTTCTTGGGTGCTGCTCTGCTTGGAGGTGGGGGGGGGGGGGGGGGGGGACACCGTTTGAGCCTTTATCCCAGGTGGATATGCATTTTCTCACTTACAAGATGGCTTTTTTGATGGCTTTTTTGATGGCTTTTGTCTCAGCCAGACGAGTCAGTGAGCTTCACACGCTCTCGGTTGACCCGTCCTTTTTCTGGAGCTCTACCACCAGTGTTATGTTTACCAGTGATTGCTCCTTTCTGGCCAAGAATCAGATACCAGAAACTACTCTGTCTCCTATCTGTATCGGGACTCTTCCTTCTGTTGAGGTTTTCCAGAAGTCATGGAATTGTACTAAGAGAAGAGCGTCCCCTACTGGGTGTGTGCCGATGGCACTCGACCCACTTTTGGCTTATTTTTTTGTGGTGCTTTTGCACCACTTTTCTTTCCCATATCTCTTGGGAAAGATCAAAATAGAGAGTATATTTTCCAAGTTAGGGTCTTCCACTGTAGTGCAAGCCTGTAGTAAACAATTTAGTCCGTGGGCCAGAAATCGAAATCATCCCCACCTTGAGGGAATTTTGGAGACCCACGCAGTTTTATCGGTTGATATTTGGAATGTACTAATTTTCCTGTTGGACACTGCATAACCTCAACAATCAGCTGATATTGACATTTTAGTGAAAGGGGGTTGACTGGAAAAGTTAACTGCAATTTTAGAAATTTTTGCGTGCTTCCATGTTTATTTTGCTACTACCCGGAGATCTTCGGGTCGATCGTCACCATATTTGGAACACCTGTAGAGGACAATATCAGGATGACCCTTGGCGTGTTAAATGATGGAAAGGTCAAGATCAAGGTCAAATGGTGAATTTTTCTCTATTGTCGCCAAACGTGACATACATGTTGAGTTGGACCTCAGAACTGCTAATATGGTTTATTTTGAGAAAGATCCATTTTAACAAGTTAACAAGCTTGTAAATAAGGTGTCTGACATTTTCAGAATGATGTCATCGGTGGGTGAATTTGGTTATGCTATCCTGCATTGCAGCCTAGCATTACCAAAGCTATCCACCGGGTACATTATTTTGAGATATCATCCGAAGATGGGGCCAAATCATAATGAAATTCCCAAAACTAAATTAACAACTGGAAATCTTATTTTTGCAAATGAAAGGACCTCATTCAGACCACCAGCATAAAGGTCAAGGGATAATCTACCAGTTGCCAAAATTGGGGCGGGTGTGTTTAAAGAAAATGTGTTTTTTTCATCATTTTGCTACACCGAAATTAATCATCATCATCTTCTTCATATATGATGTCATCATTGTTATTAAATTCGATTTCCATATTATCATCAATGTCATCGGCATCTTCATTCTCTAATGGATGTTGTGGCAAAATGTCAGTCAATTCCAGTGGAAGTATGTCTCCGTGTGTCCAAACATGTGTCAAGTCACCATCTTCAATACACCAGCTGTGTCCTTCAGGGTGAGGAATATCTGGATTTGGAGTTGATGCTTATTTCCAGATATGTGTCTGATAGTTTGCTCTGTAAACATACTTTTTGAGGGATGACCGACATGGTGGAAGTAAGCTTAAATCAGCACCATCCATACTGGATAATCTGCTATGTGGTTTGGGATTAAACTTTTGTTTGAACAGCTCATAGCGTACTTTGTTGATGTCTGAGGTTGTTTTTTTTACCATACATAGCACACACAAATTTTTCAAGACCAGAGAGAAGTTCATCAGTAACATGAGCTGCATTTCCAAGTGCCCCAAACATTTCCAGAAACTCTGAACACATTTCAAGAACCTTCAGAGGCTTGATTTTCCCTTGGCGAACAAAGGCACTTGTTGAGTCACACCCTTTGAAGTCATGAAATCCAAGTAATGACTTTATGAAATCTGTTTTTCTATGAGCAAAAATTGTCTTAATATCAAGCAGCCTTCGTTTGTTTCCAGTTCCTGTGTCAAACTGGAGAGTTTTCTGGATGAGATTAGCATGATGCAAAAACAACACAAATACGTCTGTATCGGGAGATCGCATTGTTATGATTTTGGTAGTGGATTCAGCAGATGCATGGATCGCATGCAAACTAATTTTGTTGTCTGCCTCTTGATGATGCGAGCACAATTCATCTATGGTCGACACAGTAACATTTTCGCCGTCATAACTAATGAAGCTTACAGAGGTGCTGAGTTTAATTGTTTTCCTCATGTTGGTAAATGTCATCAAATTTGTCTTCTTCAGTGGTTTGTGAAAGCTGTATTCATTCTGTACAAATGCCTTGTTGACAAAAGTTGTAAATGAAGTTTCGCCAATGGTATCGGCCTTCAGTAGACTGTCGGTAATCTGTTCAGTTGCGGCGGTTCCTGATGACAGGCAGTATAGGAGTTCTTTGTTATCAACCTTGAAAGGGTCAATGAAGCTACTAAAAGCATCTAAAATCTTTTTGACATCTCTCTCTGATGCAGAAATGTTTGCTTTTTGGTTGGTTTTATGGCTGTCATATTCAGATGATGTCATATTTGCCATCTCATGTGTTGCACTTACATAGCTGGCACATTCATGGTGACTCACACGTCATCTGTGGTATGCCGCAATGTTACGACTGAACCCTATTATTCCACCTTTTGATTTAGCACTCTTGTTTATAGTTTGTTCTATTTTTTATGTCAACTGCATTGCGACAACCAGGAACATCAGATCTGGAAACACTGAAACCATTATTCTGAAGAAGCATTTGCGGGCCTGGATGTGTCTTGTCCATGTTTAGTAGTGACAGAAGATAAAATGTAGAATATTGGGCATAGTTGTGGTGGTCATAAGCAAAATATAAAGGACACATATGATGCAGGCTAGAGATGTGCAGATCAAGGTCATTCTCTTTCGTTGGTTGTAGGAAACTGAGGATCAGCCATACTTTGTGTATGTAATTTACCCAAAATTGTGCTGTCTTCCCTAAGTGTCCATTTCGCACATGTTCTTCAAACTACCTATATTTGCAAATGAGGGTGATACATGCTTCGTGTTATTTACCCCCCACACACACACCCCTAACCAATGAAATTTACAATTTTCACGCCCAAAGGCATACTTTACTATGAAATTCTGCAAGACATGATTACAACATCTCTGATCATTGAGTTGAAAACTGCATACAAATGTGACATATCAAAAAAGAAACAACGCATGTGTATTTCACACATTCAGGCAACATTTTTTCATGACTCACAGTACAGTATATAAGAATGACTTCCCCTGAATACAATGTCCACCCGAGTGAATACTTCAGTATTCTTAAAACAATGAGGTCATCCACAATCTTTGTATTGAAGAGGGGATATTGCCCTATGATCCACACCTGGAACTTTATTGCTGTCAACATTGTTTTAAGAGTAGCGAGTTTATTGGCATTTTAGGTTTCACTTGGCAGATGTTATCAGGGCAATTACTCTTATCTCCCTGTAAATAGAACGCAATATACAATGTTATATATCAAAAGAAGCAAATTTTATATAGATTCTAATACTATTCAGTTTTTTATCTTTTGGTGCAAGAGAGCAAAAATAAATGACCAATGTTATAGCCGGTATGCAGTTTCAACTGGTAAAATTAATTGTGTTTGCCCCCACCCCCCATCATATGTGGCCCTACATTATTGTTGAGGTTATATAATATCCAACAGGCAAAAATGTATTCCTGAGACAATTGTCTTCAAATGATATGTGTCCCCGAAATTCCCTCAAGGGGAGATGGGGGGTTTTCATGGCCCACAGACTAATTGCGGTAGGTATAATAAGAAAGGAAATTTACTATAAAATGTAAATTTCTTGAAAATCTACGAGATATTTTTAGAGAAATCCTTGGATAACATGGATAACATGAATATTTAACCTTTTGAGGTGTATCGCTCTGTAACCAGCCCTAAACGGGTTAATGCTTGGTTTTTTTTAATACCTTCATTACTTACAAAAATGATCCTCAGTGAATTGCACTTGCAGTAAAGGAGGTTATGTTTATCTCACAGGTACACATTGGGTGCTAAGGGTGCCCAAGGACAGCCCATTTTCTAAATGCTTGGCAGTCTGTGGAGGGTTAACAAATGCTTACTGGAGTATTTTGTCCATGCATGTTGTAATGTCACCCCAAGACCTTCGAATGAGCAATTTTTAAGGGGTATCTCTCCTTTACCAGTCGAAAATGGGTTAAGATCTTGACTTTTGAATACCCTAACTACTTACAAAAATGTTTTCCTATCAGTTTTGCGTCCCATAAAAGAAGTTATGTTTCTCTCTGTGGCATTCCCATTGGATGTTGTTGGTGTCCAAAAACGTACTATTTTTTCAAAATTTTTACATTTAGCAGCCTGTGGAGGGTTAACAAATGCTAACTGGAATATTTTATCCATGTAACTGGTAATATGACACCAAGACCTATCTATGGCCATTTTTCTTGAAAACCTACAAGATGTTTGTAAAGAAACCCAGGGAAAACATGAATTTTTATACTGTACCAATGACCCAGACTTAGCTGGTGCTAACTCTAAAATATCTAGGACCAAACGCAAATTTTACCCCCCAATCCCCAAAATTTGCATCTAAAACCGAAAATTAATAATAAACAATGTTTTTCTGTGCGTTCATTCAAAGAAATACAATAACATGAATAATTTCGTAAAAAAATTATAAGTTACAGCCCCTATTTTCGAGGCATGGCCTTGTTGTGGTTCTTCCATACTTCTCTAATGCTGGAGTTGTTTATTATTAATTTTCGGTTTTAGATGCAAATTTTGAGGATTGGGGGGTAAAATTTGCGTTTGGCCCTAGATATTTTAGAGTTAGCACCAGCTAAGTCTGGGTCATTGGTACAGTCCTATATGGTCCTCCATACCTTTACTCGACTGCGCATGCGCAGTGTCAAGGAGGTCACGAAATTGCTGCCAAAAGTCATTCTTTGTTTGGCCCTCAAAACAGTTACATTTCACTGTTATTTGTGCTTGTAAATCTCAGTTTTAAGATGCCAGACACATAATTATGAGAGAATTGGTGGATATATGGTGGAAATAGAAGGTGGAGAGGAAAAAACAGTGGATACAAATGTTCAGGGCTGTAACTTATAATTTTTTTACAAAATTATTCATGTTACCTATTTTCGAGGCATGGCCTTGTTGTGGTCATTCTTGCTATGAATGTTCCATTGTTTAATCAGTGTTTCCTCTCTCTCCTTTCCTTTCCCCCCCCCCCACCCCCACCCCCCTAGCTATTCTCCCATGCTTTTGGCTTATTTTTGTAATGTTTATTACTAAAATTTCTTGGGAGTTTTGGCTTGGTAACAGAATTATTTTCTGTTTTTTCCCCATGTTACGTCCTTACCCTAGGGGTGTTTAGGCGTTTTGGTCTGCATCTACCATCTGATGTTCTACAGTTTCTTCTCTGGAAGCCTCCGTTTTGCATCAGATAGTGTTTTAATTTGTAACTGATTTCGGGCCATGTTTGTTTCAGTGCCTGGAGTCATGTTTCCGGTTTGTTGACACTTTTGCTTATGTTGACAACTGTTACTTCTGACAGTGATTACTTGCCTTCTGCTTAATTTAGTTCATAGTAAGATACATTAATATTGTCCGTAAGTGTTGCATTAATTTTTCAAAATGATTTTAAATTTTTGTCCACACTTAGGCTTTTTTGAGATCCATTTGGGCTCAGGGTTCCCATTGGGAACTTGGGCTCTTTGGAAAAAATTTTTTCAAAATTTTTTTTCTTTTTGAATAATTTTTTCGCAATGTTATAATAGATTATTTTATTATGTATCTTTGTTTTTAGGGTTTGGTGCGAGTACTTTGACTGTTTACTTTTTCACTTTGAAATGAAAAATTTATTGTTCAGTTGTAATGTGACGAAATCTTCCTCTGATTTCTGTATTAATTTTAGTCAACGTACTCGCACTAACCCTTGTGCAATGTGTATTAATTGGGATGACAAACGTCGGAGGCGTGCGTCACGGTAGGTTGTTAGTGGGGAGAGGACCATGCGGCCCTCTCTCTGCCGGGTCACTCTAGTTTTTCACTCTCTTTTTCAGAGGAACAAGAACAGGGTGATGTTTCTGTGATGTCGTCCAAGAGTGTGCTTCTGTCGTCACAGTGAAGAGCTAGTGGCAAAAGTGCTCATGGATATACGGCAATTGCCTAAGAGGCCCCTAGTAGGGTCAACGGCATTGACGTCAATGTCCACTAGCTCGCCCGGTATCGCCCGCGTTCATCCGTTGCTGTCCAGGAAGGAATGTCGGGTGTTGCGAGCACTATAAACATACCATGTGCACACCCAGTGACGACGGAACAGAGGATAGTACGGAGGAAGCCTGTTAGTCCGGTTCCTAGCTCGTTCAGGTCCATCCGGACCACGAGCAAGAGAGGCCCCCTCTCTCTTACATCAACATCTGTGCTGCGATGTTGTTGTTTGTTCGTTTGATAGTCAGAGCATATGTCCACTCCTCCTGTTCGGGATGCTCCGTCGCATAGGCAGTCTGATGCAGCTGTTCTATTGGCTTCCTCATCCTCACGTCAGCACATATGATGACACCTTAGCTTTGTAACCACAGATTGGAGGTCGTTTATATATGATATAAGGCAGTAAGGAACGTTCCGGGATCTTCTGCTTTGCCGTACAGGGATTCCACGTCAACCAGGTCACTACATCTGCTTGCCAAGGACACGAGGCCTTTCCAGTTGGGACGTTCACATATTATATAAATGCAGGAATGAATGTCCCTGGAGTTTCCGGTGGCTATTTACGTAAGACCACGGCTCCACAGGTCTCTTTGACGATCAAGAACAGAGAAATGTTTCTGTGATGTCTTCAAAGTGTGCTTCCATCTTCACAATCAAATGAAGAGCTAGCGGCAAGAGTGCTCGTGCAGATACATCAATTGCCTTAGAGGTCCCAAGTAGTATTGACGGCTTTGGCGTCTGCTAGCTCGCCCGGTGTAGCGACCATTCAGCGAATGGCTCGGCACCCGGGTTAGTCCGTTGCGGTCCAGGAGGAGGTTTGGGTGATGCGAGCACTATAAATACACGTGCACACCTAGCGACGACGGATACGAGGATGGTACGGTCCCTCTCTCGTACAACAACTTCTGGGTACAGATGTTGTCGTACAGAATGTTCCTCATTCGGGGCATATATCCACCGCTCGGGACGCTCCGTGATATAGACAGTCCGGAGAGACTGCTTTATTGGCTTCCTCATCCTCACGGCAGTGCACATGACCGCACCTTGGCTACGTGACCAGTGATATCCAGACAATCTCGCCGACCAGGAATTCACGGCGACCAGGTCACGCCATCCGGTAACCAAGGATATGAGGCCTTCATACTTCGGACGTTCGCATTATAAAGTATGCAGGAGTCAACGTCTTAGGAGCTTCCAGCGGCTAAATATTGTAAGACCGCAGCTCCACAGGCCTCCGTTACCGACGTGCTACTGCAGTTAGCACAAATTGTCGCAGCATCCCAGCAACTCTGTCGGATCAGGAATTATCCGTAGTAGCTGGGTCGGTACGTTCCACTGCAGGTGCAGACATGGACGACCAAGTATTACAAGTGGTCCGACTGGATTGCGAAATGGATACGGAATAGTTGAATTTTTTCCTTTCGGAACAACATAATTGCCATGGAGTTCATCCGGCTTTAATTTTCTGACGTTGTTCCTCCGGACCAAAATGCTGCGTTGCCGAATAAAAGACTGATAGCGCCACTGGACACAAATTTCTTTAATCGGTTCAGGGACATCGTCCCTCAGTTTCCATCTCAGTCCAGAAATGTCTCGGAGAGATTTCAATTTTTATATGACGCTATATATAACTTGCTATTAATAGAGCAAGTCTGGTCTCATATCTGCAAGTGCTCTTCATCTGCCTTTCATCAATTCATGGAATAATTTGAAACGGCAGGACAGGGCATACCGAGAGTTCCTCTGCATCTAGACGACCAGGTCTAAGTCCTAGAGTTGTCTATACTTCGTCTATGTCTATTCCAACCATGTTGGAAACATTAATATCGTCTAATACAGCAAGCTTAGACACATTATCGTACGCAGATCACCTTACCAGAGCGTTATCATTATGCCTCAAGGGAAAAGAATTCCAGGATGTATATCCTCCTATAAATTCTTTCAAGGGCCTCACGTAGAACTCCGCCCCTTAGTGGCAATATGGAGTTGGTTAGACGTGACGTGGCCCTGGTTACATTCACACATTAGTAAGGTGAAAAACTCTCTCAAGGTCGCTCCGGTCTCCGGAGAGTTTCTCTTCGACGGCAAGCTTTCTGCAATATATTATCAGATAACTAAGAAAGCTTAATCTCTCTGCTATTCAAATCCGCTTCCGATAGTTGGATTCAGCAGAGAAAGTAGGACAGGCACTTCTGGGGCGAATACGCCTGAGAGAAGTTCCTATAGAGGTTTCTATGCATCCTCTAGGTCTTACTCTAGAGACCATCAGGGTAGCGACTCAGGTAGGGGACGTAATTCTGACTGAGACATCTGGTCAGACGCCCCAAGGTCGACGGGGTGAGGTGCGGGCCATTGAAGACATGGTTTCTCCTTCCGCTAGCCTCGCAGGCCCAGGAGGTATTGGTCTTATCCTCTATCGTGTACAGTGAGTGGAAGACTGTCGAGTTTCTCAAACTTTTGGGAGTAGTTTACGGACGTCCCTTGGTTTCGAAGGGTGATTTCGGTAGGACTATATTGTCCTTCAAACGTAACTTACATTAACTCGAAGTCCAAGATGGACTCAGTTTCCATCAAGTACGCAGTACTAGAAGTCCAGTCTCTTTTGGTGGGATGGCGATAGAGATCGTAGAAATCTCGGAATTTCCAGGTTTCTACAACCATCCTTTCTGGTTCCAAACCAGACAGCTCATTCCGTCCACTCATGATCTGAGCTGGATAACAAGCTGATTGTGGCTCCAAATATTTATATGGAGTCTATCTGATCGGTCAGAGCGAGTATTCGGGTGTACTACTATGCTACATTCATAGATTTCTAGTTGCATACTTTCACATCATGGTACATCAGGCTTTTAGAAAGTATCTTTGCTTCTTGATCATAGGAATTTTGTATCAGCACCGAGCAATCTGTTTCGGTATGAATCTAGCCTCTGGGCTTTCACTCGAATATCGAACTCGGTAATGACGCATTTCCAAGCTCATTCGTCTGCGGTATCGTCAGCCTACCTGGATGACATTCTTCAGAGGTATTGCAGTGAGTTAACGCTTCAGAACGATGGCAGATTCTGCTTCTATTGATCCGACGTCTCGGTTTCTTAAGTAAATGAGGAGAAGTCGGATCTGGTTTCGTCCAAGTCATTTACCCACCGGGGGATGAGCTGCAAGACGCATTACATTTTTGTTCATCTGCCGTTAACCAGAGTGAAATTAATCAGTTGATAATTCCGTATTGTCTTCAAAAGACAAGGTCTCAGCGAGAGATCTCATGAGATTGATACGCTTATGCGGAACTGCCACGATTTTATTCCGATGGGGCTGTTTCGCATTGGTCCTCTTCAATTTCTTTTAATTCAGAATTAGAGGGTGAGGATTCTTTCGCTCAATACGGACATCTTCTTGTCAAATCAAGTGAATAAGAGATTCAGACTTGGGCAAGTTTTCAGTGCTTAACTCAGGTAGTTCCACTGGAATTGTCGGATCCGAGTTTTACAGTTTTGACGGATGCCCCTCAAACACATTGGGTCATTTCATTGAGCCCAACGGATTTGAAGTGCCAGGGTCTTTTGATTCTGTAGTTCCTTATCAAGCCCTCAAACATCAAGGATGATGTCATTTTGGCTTGTGCTACATTATTGGATAACGTTATTAAGAATGCTCATATGCTAATTCTGTCCGACAATTCGACGGTATTAGCGTATTTTTGGAATTATAGAAGCACTAATTCGATCCTGTTATTCATTTTAACGGAATGAATCTTTCGGTTGGTACTAGAACATCAAGTTCTCTTATCGGTCCGTCATTTTCTGGGTCATCTGAACGTATTAGTGGACTCCCTTCACGGAGGGGCTGTTTGTTGCCGCCAGAATGGACTTTCAACAAGTATTCAATCAGATTGCTACCAAGGAGAGCGGTCTATGATCGACTTATTCCCGACGTATCTCAACAATTAGTTGCAGTCGTATGTGTCAAGGTTTGGATCTTCGAGCGTTTGCAGTAAACACTCTATCGATCTTGTGAGACGGAATAATAAGATATGCATATCTTCCAGCGCCGTTGATTCAGCAGATATTGCTCTAGTGTAATTTTTTCAATGCAAATTCTGTTGGTAGCTTCTCTAGCTCCACAAAGACTTTGGACAAATTTACTTAGGCATCTGTTGTGGGACATGCCGTGGTAGCTTCCTCCACATTTCGGGCCATTCTATGGCCAGATGGATTCAATTTACTATCAGTACTGCTTATGATAATATCTTCAATCAGCAGTCTGTGCTTTAGTTTTAAGCTCATGAAGTAAGAGTTCTTCTACATCATAGGCTTAAGCTAATTATGTCGATATTACAGATCTAATGAGGGCTGCATATTGGTCTTAGCCCTCCATTTTCACGATTTTGTATCTGAGAATATTGAGTCCTTTTCTGCAGATCTACATTGTTTAGGTCCGTTATTTATTTCTCGAATTGTCGTCTACTAAACAGTGGCAACTATGTGTGTTTTGGCTTTCGGTTCCGGCAGTGACTCTGCCCTGCTGCCCTCTTTGCTCTGTGCTCTGGAGTATTTGATCCAGGGCAAGGGAAAGGGGGGGGGGGTTCCCTTAGGTCACCTGCTTTATAGTGTAAAGCAAGGGAATACCTCCCTTGGAGCCAGTAATTCCGGGTCGGTTCCGAGATGATTTTTAGGGTAAAGCCTATGTTTACTCATCGGTGTAATTTTTAAGTATTGATCGGTGTGAAACTTTTGTATATATCACGTGATTAATTGGTCGTTTATATACAATCCTTGAATACTTTTAAATGAGTATATAGAGTCTCATTTATCTAGACTCCCATATTTATTGGCCTTCCTTAAAAAATATTAGTATAAAGAGTTATACTGGATGTTTATAGAGATCATTGATGTTATTGTGCTCAATTACAGAATAGTGTTGTGTCTTTCTTTTTTGATACAAATAAGAAAGATACATGTAAACCTATCTCTCCTTTTCTCCTTACGGGAATAGGTCTGTTGTGGGTAATTGAGTCTATTGGATTTTCCTTATGTCCTAGGCCCTCCAACCTTTTTACTATTCAGCTAAGTTTGGGTCATTGGTACAGTATAAAAATGTTAAAAAATTTATAGTAATTTATATATTTTTTATACTTACTAATGACCCAGACGGGGATGGCCCTCCCATGAGTTGGGAACTCATACCTCCCCGCTGAGTACATAACGCTTACCAGGCACTGGTTGTAAGAATGACTTTTGGCGGCAACTTCAAGACCTCCTTGACACTGCGCATGCGCAGTGGAGTAAAGGTATGGAGGATCATATAGGACATGTAATTTTCGGTTTTAGATGCAAATTTTGGGGATTGGGGGGTAAAATTTGCGTTTGGCCCTAGATATTTTGAGTTAGCACCAGCTAAGTCTGGGTCATTGGTAAGTATAAAAAATATATAAATTACTATAAATTTTTAAAGTTTTATTAAGCTTTTGATAGGTATCGCTGTTCAACCAGCCCAAAACGGTTATGGCTTGGTTTTTTGAATACCCTTATTACTTAAAAAAAATGGTCCTCAGTGAACTCCATTTCCAACAAAGGAGATTATGTTTATCTCTCTGGTACACATTGGGTGGTGTGGGTGCCCGAAACCACCCATTTTCTCAAAGTTTTGATGCTTGATAGCCTGTAGAGTGTTAATAAATGCTCTCCAGAATATTTTGTCCATGCAATTTGTTATGTCACCCCAAGACCTACGAATAGTCAATTTTCCTTGAAAACCTATGAGATGTTTTTAGAGAAATAGTCAGGAAATGGAAGATTTAAGCTTTTTAAGGGGTATCTCTTTAATCTGCGCAAAATGGGTTGAGACTTCAAATTTTGAATACCCTTACTACTTACAAACATGTTGCCGTATAAATCTTGCGTTCAATAAAAGAAGTTTCCTTTCTCTGTGGCATACCCATTGGGTGCTGTTGGTGTCCAAAAACAGCCCATTTTATCACAATTTTAACGTTTAGCAGTCCATGGAAGGTTAACAAATGCTTACTGGAATATTTTGTACATGCAGCTTGTATTTTTCGCACCAAGACCTGCACATGGCCATTTTGTTCTTGAAAATTTAGAAGACCCTAGAGAAATTCAGAGAAAACCAGATTTTTTTAACTTTTGGGGGGTATTGAGGATTAACCAACCCACAATGGATTAATGCTTGGCTTTCTGAATACCTTAATTACTTACAAATATGATCCTCAATGAATCCCACTTCGAATGAAGAAAGTTATGTTTATCTCTCATGTACTCTTTGGGTGCTGTGGGGGCCCGAAAACAGCCCATTTCATCAAACCTTTGATGTTTGGCAACCTGTGGAGGGTTAACAAATGCATTGCCTGACATCTCTTGTATATCAATAGTCGTGTCACAGTCATGTCTAACAATGATGAATGTTTAAAAAAAATCTACAAGACGTGTTTGGAGAAAGTGCCGACGATAAATCCAAATTTTGACAATTTTTTGCCAATTCTGGCAAAATGAGGATTAAATCTAAAATTCTACTTTGTACATTTTTCGAGTTTGTGCCCCTCTATACTTGTGCAAAATTGTGTGAAAATCGGTTTGGCTTCTGATTTGTACGTACAAAATGTGTGGACCCCCCCCCCCCCCCTCTCCTCTCCCAAATAATAATCCGTAGAAAAACAAGATAAAATTCCTCTCAGAGGCCCTCCTCTTTGCTTCAGAATGAGTTTTGAAGGGGTTTGAGTGCTTTTACACAAAAAACCCATTCAGTCCAACAGACTCTCCCATTCCTCTAGCTAAATTTTATTGACTATATAAATATGTAAATGCTGAATGTGACATTAAATCCTCTTTTAAACAATTTTATCAATAAGTGATGAAGAACACTCAGGGCCTAATCTTTGAAATAATAATGTAATTTTTATTTTTAGCTCAACTCGACAAAGTCAAGCTGAGCTATTGCCATCACTTCTCGTCTGTCGGCATATGTACGTACGTACGTAAGTATGTACGTACGTCCACAATTTCCTTTGGCACACCTCACAGGTCGCATTTATGATCAGATTACTTTGAAACTTGGTATGCTTGTTTGGAGTGACCTCTAGATGGGAGCTATCGATTTTCTTCAATTTCCGTCAAAAAATGTTGCTGCGGCCAACGTTCTTAGAATTTAGTTTAGTCAAACCACAATATTTCTCTTTGGCACACCCTGCAGGGCACATTTATGAATTGATTGCTTTGAAACCTGGTATGCTTATTTAGGGTGACCTCTAGATGGGAGCTATCGATTTTCTTCAATTTCCGTCAAAAAATGTTGCCACGGCCAACGTACGTAGAACTTAGTTTAGTCAGACCTCAATATTTCCCTTTAGCACACCCTACAGGGCACATTTATGATCAGATTGCTTTGAAACCTGGTATGCTTGTTTGGGGAGACCTCAAGATGGGAGCTATCGATTTTCTTCAATTTCTGTGAAAAAAATGTTGCCGCGGTCAATGTTCTTAGAACTTAGTTTAGTCAGAAGACTCAATATTTCCCTTTGGCACACCCTACAGGGTACATTTATGATCGGACTGCTTTGAAACCTAGCATGCTTGTTTGGGGTGACCTCTAGATGGGAGCTATCGATTTTCTTCAATTTCCGTAAAAAAATGTTGCCGCGGCCAACGTTCTTAGAACTTAGTTTAGTCAAACCACAACATTTCCCTTTGGCACACCCTACAGGGCACATTTATGATTTGATTGCTTTGAAACCTGGTATGCTTATTTAGGGTGACCTCTAGATGGGAGCTATCGATTTTCTTCAATTTCCGGCAAAAAATAGTTCGTAGAACTTAGTTTAGTCAGACCTCAATATTTCCCTTTGGCACACCCTACAGGGCCCATTTATGATCAGATTGCTTTGAAACCTGGCATGCTTGTTTGGGGAGACCTCTAGATGGAAGCTATCGATTTTCTTCAATTTCTGTCAAAATTTGTTGCCGCGGCCAACATTCTTAGAACTAAGTTTAGTCAGAAGACTCAATATTTCCCTTTGGCACACCCTACAGGGTACATTTATGATCGGATTGCTTTGAAACCTGGCATGCTTGTTTGGGGTGACCTCTAGATGGGAGCTATCGATTTTCTTCAATTTCCGTCAAAAAATGTTGCCGCTGCCAACGTTTTTAGAACTCAGTTTAGTCAGACCACAATATTTCCCTTTGGCACACCCTACAGGGCCCATTTATGATTTGATTGCTTTGAAACCTGGCATGTTTGTTTGGGGGGACCTCTAGATGGGAGCTATCGATTTTCTTCAATTTCCGTCAAAAAAATGTTGCCGCGCCCACTGTTCTTAGAACTTAGTTTAGTCAGAAGATTCATTATTTCCCTTTGGCACACCCTACAGGGCACATTTATGATCGGATTGCTTTGAAACCTGGCATGCTTGTTTGGGGTGACCTCTAGATGGGAGCTATCGATTTTCGTCAATTTCCATCAAAAAATGTTGCCGCAGCCAACATTCTTAGAACTTAGTTTAGTCAGACCACAATATTTCCCTTTTGTACACCCTACAGGGCACATTTATGATCGGATTGCTTTGAAACCTGGCATGCTTGTTTGGGGAGGCCTCCAGATGGGAGCTATCGATTTTCTTCAGTTTCTGTCAAAAAATGAGGCCACTGGCAAAAAAAATAACATTGGTACCAATGATCTTCAATTTTGCCATTTCATTTATAACTTACCAAGTTCAAGTTTGTCAAGTTGAGCTGCAGTGTCATTGACACTTTCATATTATTGTTTTTCCAGTTTCTATCATTTGATATTGAACATCTTAGGCCTTGCATAAAATCACCCGGAACACGTGACAAGTTGGTTGCATGAAGAAAATCACCATTTTCTACAATAATTAGGAAATATTTCACTGCGTGGTTAAAAACAAAGCACTGATGATGTATACATCATATTAATTCAACTTACCCACCCATAACAAAGTCCAATAAATGGCTGCAAATGTCCTATGCATGTCTGTGTAAGTTTAAAAAAAATTGGGGGGGGGGGAAGAGGTCCAGGGCTGGATATCTTCCCCCAACCTACAGAAAAAACACACATAACAAGTACTAAGAATGGCTGCAAATATCTTATGAATATCTATGGGAGTTGGACAAGTTTGGGGGTGATGTCCCGGCCTGGTTATCTTTCACCTCCCCCAACCCTCTATTAACATTACTTAAGCCTTTTCATTCCCCGACAGAACATAGGCCACAAACAAATTCCCTCCATTCTGTCTTTTCCTGGGCTATTTTCTCCGCTTGTTACCATGTTAGCCCCTGATTCTTCATCTCTTTTTCCATGTCCCTCCACCAGGTGTTCTTTGGCCTTCCTCTTCTGCATTTCTTGTGTGGGTTCCAAGTGGTAGCTTGCCTTGTCAGCTCACCTGACTGAAAGTGAACATTGTGTTTGCATCGACTCTTCCAAAACCACTGGACCAATTCAAGTGAAATTTGAGATAATTGTTTATCTGACATCGCATTTTCATTTTGTTCAAGGCACCTTGCCCCACCCCTGCATAGGGCCACACCCAAAAAGTGTGCTTAAATCTTAAAAAATCTCATGAACCAGCAGTAGCAGAGACTTGATATTTGGTGTGCAGCTTCCATTTGAGATGTAGACTCAGATTTGTTCAAGAGAAGTTCGAGGGGCTATATTTGCCATTATGGGAGGGGCAAGAATTTTTGCTCCGCCCAAAATTTCTGTTTTCAAAACCAAGAGGCAGATTTGAACTAAATTTGATATGAGGGCTTATTGGGTCATAAGTAGTTAATTCAGACAAAAAAAAAAAAATTCCTGTCACCCCATGGGAACCGCAGGAGCTAAAAATAGAAAAAAATTAAAACGCCCATATCTCCAGAACTACACTGCACTGAGAATCCTTATTTGGTGTGAAGCTTCCTTAGGACCAACAGAATGGACTGGTTCAAACAAATTGCTATCGTTTTTATCATAAGGTACTTTTTTCGGGACTTTGAAAAAGTGCTGAGTCAGCAATTTTTAACACTGTGGGTAATGGGGAAAACATTTAAGACTCATCTACCAAACCATTGCTCCAAAAGCTTTCAGATTTAACATGTAACATCTTCTAACAAGATTGTTTCACATGTTTATTGAAATCAAAACCCTGGGTCCATATTTGGGCTCTCTATGGAGCCCAAATGTTTAAATTAGTGTTGTATGAGGAATATTCTTTAAAAATCTTCTTCTTCAGATCCACCAATCAGAATCTTTTGATATGTGGTATGCAGCATCCTTAGAGGGGTTAGTTTCAAGTTTGTTCAAGCCAAATCCCTGGGTTCATATTTGGGCTCACTATGGGAGCCTGAATTATAACTTACTTCAAAGTTAGGAATGTTCTTTAAAAATCTTCTTCTTCAGATCCAGAAGTCGGAATATTTTGATATTTGGTATGCAGCATCCTTAGGGTTGTGAGATTCAAGTTTGTTCAAGTCAAGTCCCTGGGTTCATATTTGAGCTCTCTATGGGAGCCCGAGTTTGATATTTGGTATACAATATCCTTAGGCCTGAAATAGTCGACAGATTTTGATGCGTCAAATCTAATTGTATTAAATCCTTCGCTGATGCGGCACAGAAAAGTTTTGAAATATACAGACACATCACAGTTGTGTCGAATCTAATTAATCAGCCAATCGTGGTTGACCATCATACTTTAGGTTCCTTCAGTCATTTTATTTTTGCACTCAGGGCACTCATTTATTTGTTTTCTGGGGCGCACTGACACTTTCGAAAGCCAGTGTCACACAGTTTTACGGGTGATGCTGAAGAAACACTGATCGGAGCAAATGACTATCAGAGCTACTAACTCGGCACAAACAGGGTTAGCAATGGTTGAAGCAATGGTTGAAGGCATATGTACCGTCGATGTGGTATACGACTGTACACACTGCAACCATGATGCCGTGGAACCTGGTTCTCCTCCCTTCCAAAAAAAATTCAATCAAGCCCCCACCTCCACCATGTTAATCCATATGCCTGATATAGGGAACATCAGGCAAGAAATCTTAAATCTAGATATTTATACTTGTAAAATGTTTGAGTGGAGGGGGTGCGAAATAGCAAATTTATATGTGAATAGCAGGGAAAGTAAAATTAGTATCTGGATTTCCAAATACTTCTGCCTTCTGTTGAACACAGTTTCACTTATATATCACATCAATTCTGACAACAAAATATCAAAACATGGATGCTTCGTACGCCTGTGGAAAATAATTTTTCCATAATTTATATCTTCCGTGGTTATTTTTTTCTAATTCATTCGAAACTTCACATGCTTCGGACAGTATTTGAGGTGCACTTTAGTGTGTACCCACGTGTGTTGTGTTCACAACCATAGAGGAAACCATCGTACTCAAGTCTGAAATGGCGCTGCACCAAATAGTTCACCTGTCGGTTGCTATTTTGTCATGTTGTTGCAAGCAATCAGTTGCAATATTTTATTCTTTTATAATTTATTTGGATTCTATTTGGTGGTAATGTGGCTTAATTAATGTTACCTTTCACAACTTGTTACCTAATTCTGGATACAAATGGACTCAAGAGTAAAAAAAATTGATGTTTTTGTCTCGAATTTAAAAATGAAACCTCACCTCAGGCCCACTCCAATAGCCCACGAGTGGGGGAACCCCCTCTCATGCTCACCACCATCTCGCCGCTGCACTTCCCAGATGGTGCTACAAATCATATTCAGTATGCCCCTTAAATATTAATCTTGTCCCCCCACCCTAACTTTGATATCCTATATGTGCCTGCCATGATCCTACTCGAGCAAAGGGATGCATTCTGTTTTATCCCACCCCCTGCACCCACCTTCCCTGGATTGACTGAAATATTTTTGTGGCATGTGTTATACTTGTACTGAGAAATGTTCACAAATATGTTCTGACTGAAAGAAAAAAACACATCCCTGCAAAAATCACAATTATTGATTCAGATTATTATGACTCAGGACACTGGGGGATATTGGAGGCAGCAGAGTTAATACTCATACTTTGATCAGCCGTCTAAAGACTGGTGGAAAGGCTGAGCAGTGAGGAATACCCTCTCCCCTCAGAGAAAAGTCTAAAATGAATGGCTTTTGATTCATGTTCAGCACTAATATCCTTGCCAATAGCACATTTAAACGTGCGATGATCCCCCACCTAAAAACACAAAAAGTAATTTGTCTCGTCGATGGTACAATGCCTTCAACTGCATACTAACCCTGGTTAGCACGTTGAGGAGTTCAGTAGTTGCCCGCCGATTGTTCAGTGGTTCTCTCCGACTCCCCCCTCCCCCTCACACACGTAAAACTACCAACTCGACATGACACTGGCAATTGAAACTGTCGTAAAACCCCAATAAACAAACAACTGAATTCGATGTGAGCTTCAGCAAACTGAGGGCCCAAATCAAATTTTGTGAATCCGGTTTAAAAAATCACATATAAGACGGGAACACATTAAAGCCAGAGAGAAAGAGAGGATAGGTTTTTCTGAATGAGAATATTTTGCCAACTTGCGTTACCCATAGCAACAACAATACCACGAACGTTGAAAGTTGAAACTATCAACGTAGTTTGTAGACAAGCCTGATGCTGTTTGTTTAAAACTGATTTTCGCACTCACCTACCAACTTCTTATTCAGTCATTTTGAAAAATTTATTTTCGTTCTCACCTATGCTTCAGTCATTTTTAAAAATCTTGAATCAAACCTTCGATCAGTCAACACTGAAATGATGTAAGATGGGTATTTCCAGAAACTGACATGTGCTTTCCTTATTACCATATGATTTGCAGTCAGCTGATTGGTAGCGCTCGGGAGTTTTTTTTCACTTTGTATTAGTTTCGACGCGTCAAAAATCGGTTGACTAATTCAAACATGTATTTCAGGCGCATCATCGACAGAGATTCGTCTCAGTTGGATGGAGATTCATCGGTGATGGGTCTTATTCGCATCTAATTGCAATAGTCAACGCATCACAGACAAATTTAATTCATTTTTGCTCTGGTATTAGATTCGGCGCGTCAAAAATCTGTCAACTATTTCAGGCCTTAGGGAGGTGAGATATGAGTTTGTTAAAGCCAAGTCCCTGGGTTAATTTTTTGACTTCCTGTGGGAGCCCAAATTGTACCAAAATTTCTATTACCGAACTGAGAGGTCGATTTGAACCAAATTTGATATGAGGGCTTATTGGGTCATAAGTACCTAATTTATGCCAAAAAATGTTTCCCATTGCCCCATGGGAACAGCAGGACCTAAAAAAGTTAAAATGCCCATATCTCCAAAACTTAACAGCACTGAGAATTTTTATTTTGTATGAAGCTTCCTTAGAAACAGCAGAAAGGAATGGTCCAAAAAAAAAATTGCCATCAGTTTCATCATAGGGTATTTTTCCAGGACTTTGAAAAATTGCTGAGTCATCATTTTTTAACACTTGTGAGTAATGGGAAAAACATTAAAGAATCTTCTTCCCCAATACTACTGCTCCAAAGGCTTTCATATATCACATATAACATCTTTGGAAGATTCATTCACATTGTTGAAATCAAATCCCAAGGTCCATATTTGGACTTTCTATGGGAGCCCAAATGATCAGATTAGTACAATATGAGGAGTATTCTTAAAAAATCTTCTTCCGATCCACCCATCAGAATCTTTTGATATTTGGTATGCAGCATCCTTAGTGGGGGGAAATTCAAGATCATTCAAGCCAAGTCCCTGCGTTCAAATTTGGGCTCTGAATTATAACATTCACATGTTTGTTGAAATCAAATCCCAGGGTACATATTTGGGCTCTCTATGGGAGCCCAAATGTTCAGATTAGTGCAATATGAGGAATATTCTTTGAAAATATTTTTCTTCAGATCCAGTAGTCAGACTCTTTTGATATTTGTATATATCCTTGGGGAGGTGAGATTCAAGTTTGTTCAAGCCAAGTCCCTGGGTTTATATTTAGACTCCCCGTGGGAGTTAGTTCATTATGAGGAATATTCTTTAGAAATTTTTTGTTTTTAGATCCACCAGTCAGAATCTTTGGATATTTGGTATAAGGTTTTTTTAGGAGGTCGCAGATGCAACTTGCTCAAATCAATTCCCTGGGTTGATATTTAGGCTACCATGTCAGGTGAGCGCCCTCAGGACCCCTGGGGCATCTTGTTATATTGGCCTGTGGCTTTCTCAAGGTATGTCCTATCCATGTCTACTTTCTCATTCATATCTGGAGATCTATTGGGTCTTGTTTGGTTAATTCTCACAGCCTGGTGTTACTTATGGTGTTTGGCAGAAAATCTTCAGGATTCTGTTTAACTGGTAGAGTGGGAGTGCGGTGGCTCAGTGGTAGACTGTTGGACTTCTATGTTGGAGGTCTCGAGTTCGATCACCGTCCGGGACAACATGCGTTGTGTCCTTGGGCAAGGCACTTTATCCAGGTTGCCTATATGGTGGCACGATTATGCCGTGTACTAATGCGTACTGCATGTCGATGGTGCACATGTCTTAAACCACTGTAACCCTGCTTGAGCAGAGCTTGAACAGAGTTAGAATGTTGAGCTGACAGTTGTTTGTCGATCCTCGGAGGTTTTCTCTTGGGGACTCCGGCTTCATCCACCCGAAACTGTCACTGTCACGATTAGCCATTGTGCATAAGTATGTAACCTTAAACACCAATAAATAAATAAATATAATCGGTAGAGTGCTAAATTACTTTTTAATCGTCATTTGTAATGCAAGTATTTTTTTTAAAGATATCACACTACTACAAAAGTCGCATTAATTTAGCAAGATGTTGCTCATAAATAATTGTTTTGCAAATTATTGGAGAGTGTCAATTGGCATTGGCACTTTCCAATAAATTGTAACAAAACAGTTTTGTCTTAATACTTTTCTTTCACTGCTGAGCCAACAACAAATTAATGTAAACAGTGTAAAGCCACTATAGTGGCTTTCAGAACTTCTTAATGAAGCCCTGATGGTGGCGTCTAGAACTCAACCAGTTAAGCATCTGTTGATGAAGGTTTGGATTTTCTTGGTGATTGTTTGGGTGGTCCTCCATCTTTCTGATCCATACAGCAGAACCGACTTAACGTTTGAGTTTATGATTTTCAGCTTGGTAGTTTTGGTAATTTCTCTTGAATTCCAGAGCTTTTGCCTTTCCAATTCTTACTTTTATATTGTCATCTGATCCTCCTGAGATGTTGACTACGCTTCAGAGGTATGTGAAAGATGTTACTTCCTCAAGATCGGCTCTGTTGTTTATGGGGGTATCGTTCCTATTGTTGTTCCATATGACTTTGGTCTTCTCATTTTTCGCACTGAGCCCTACTTTAGATGATGTTTCTATCAGCCGGTCAGTCATTTCTTGCATCTGGGCTTTATTTTTGGATAGGATGGCGAGATCGTCGGCAAAGTCCAGGTCCTCTAGATGTTCTGTCAGAGTCCACTGAATGCCTTGTTGTCTTCCTGCTTGTTGTCTGCTTCATGATCCAGTCTATTGCTAGAATGAACAAGAACGGCAACAGTAGACACCCTTGTTGTACACCAGTTTCTACACTGAAATTGTTAGAGTTGGATCCTTTGTAGCAATTGGCACTTCATCACTTTGTACATATTTTTCACAATAGATATGATCTTAGTTGGAATTCCATAGTGGGCCATCAGCTTCCAGAGAGTGGTCCTGTTGATGTTGTCGATGGCCTTTTTAAAATTGATCAAGTTGGCATATATTGGTGTGTTCCACCTTATTGATTGTTCAAGGATGATATGGAGAGTGGCTATTTGCACATGATGTTGTTCTTAACCCAGCTTGGTTGTCTCGAAGCAAGGCATCCACGGTATCTTTCATTCTGTTCAAGATGATCCAGCTGAGAACCTGGTCTGGCGCTGATATCATTATTCCTCTATAATTCTTTAATAGTCTGAGATCCCTCTTCTTTGGCAGTTTGACAATGCATCTGTTCTTCCAATTCCTTTGGAACATATTCTTGTTCCCAGATATTATGGAGGAGGCCATAAGCATATCTGTTGATGTACTGATGACCAATTTCAGAGCATCCGCTGGTATGTCATCTGGGCAAGCTGATTTCCCATTCTGTAGATTCATTGTAGCCCTCTTAATCTCCCCCTTTGTTGGTGGTTCACAGTCGATATTGAATTAGTGGTCGTTTGACTGAATATTGGCAAATTCAGCCCATCTTTTCAGCTGTTCTTTACTGGTTGTTAAAAGATTTCCTTCTGAGTCTTTTATCTGTGTGCTTGTCAGCTTGAATTTCCCTGAGAACTGTCTGGTTGTGTCATATTGCTTTTTTGTGTTGTGTTGTCCTAATGCTGCTTCTGCTTCCTTTGCCAGCTCTTCTGTATATTTTTGCTTGTCTGCTTGGATGCTCGCTTTGACTTCTGCATTTGCTTCCGAATATGCTCTTTGTGCCCCTGTGTTAGCTGCCCCAGGTTGCCAATGTTGAACTTGGCCCTTTCTGCCTGTGTGGGTTCCATTCTTTTAAGTTTGAGGTTAATTTTTGCTAGGAGAAGGTGATGTGGTCTGATCCTGCATCTGCTCCACTTTTTGCCTTGACATCAAGAACAGATCGTCTGAATGCTCTGCTAATAGTAATATGGTCTATCTGGTTCTCTGTCGTCAGATTTGGGGACACCCATGTAGCCTTGTGCACATTTTTATGCAGGAATATAGATCCACTGATGACTATGTTTATTCAGCACAAAGATCCAGAAATCTCTCCCCATTGTCTTTAATCTCTACCAAGCCTTGTTTGTCCATCACTTCTTCCTATCTGCTGTTGTTGCTGCCTATCTTTGCATTCATGTCAACCATTGGTGTTGTGATCACTTTCTGTGGTCTGTTGCTCCCAACCACTAGTTGGAGCTTGTTGTAGTAGAGATCCTTCACGTCTTCTTCGGCATCATTTGTGGGTGCATATGTCATGATGACCCTCAGGCTTATTCTTCGCTGCTTCGTCCTGAAGATAGCTGTAATCAGTCTAGGACTGGTGGGTTCCCAGCTGATGAGTGCTCTATGTGGTGTTTTTTATAGCATGAAACCTACACCTTCCGTGTGAGCTGTATCATTGTTATCGTGTCCTGAGTAGAAGCCTAGCTCTCCTGTTGCCAATTGTACTTGTCCTGATTTCAACCATCTCATTTCTGCTAGACCCAGAAGAGTGATGTTGTACCTCTTCATCTCCATGGTTACTGTTATTGCCTTTCCTGCTTCATACATAGTCCTGATGTTCCAGGCTCCTATGTTGGTTGACTGTCTTGATGATAAGAGAGTCGGTCGCACAGGTTCCTTCCAGATTTCCCTGTGTAACGTCAAGTTTTCTGCGTGTTGAGAAGCTCCATCCCCAGGACAGTTGGTGATTTCTTGATTTGTCTGTGTTTCTGTAATCAGTTTTATCCTCTGTACGGGTGACTGGTCCATCCAGCTTCACCAGAACCCTGTTGGCCAGCTTTACCTTTTTCCATCTCACGCGACTGGGACGTGAGGTTGTGTTGTGCTTTGAGAGACATCCCCCCCCCCACCCCACCCAGGTCAAAATATATAGTAAATATGGAAAAATGTTTTTTTTTGCATTCAGTGAAAACCATTAAATGACCAGTTAATTAGAAATAGATAATCTTGAAACCATTCCAGCAATTTTTAGTCCCATACGTGTTAGTGTGAGGGGATTTACTGATTGCACTCCATCCATCTGTCTGTCTGTGTTATCACCAGTATCTCTGTAGTGGTTGAATTTTGGTACTTCAAATTTTAACCTTAATTAGACATTATGAAAATATGATGCACATCAAATATTGTAGAAAAAAAATTAAAGATGGCTGAATGACAACCATTTTTTGTTGTAATTTAAAAATTAAAAAAAAAAAAAATTATCAGGCTTTTTTCTTACCACCTCCATCTTTGAGATGCTTGGCTGCTGGCATTACAGATTTTTAACATTAATCGGACATTACCTAAATATGATGCTTGTCAAAATCTGTAGAAAAAAATTAAACATGGCTGAATGGCGGCCATTTTTGTTGCACTTTATTTGGGGTGTTTTCATATTCGTATATTTTTACCACCTGTATATCTGAGGTGCTTGGCTGATTGTGTTTCAAATTTTTGGTTGTGTTTTTATGTGTACCCATACTATGTATGGTGCACATAATGCCGGCATCCAGGGAGGCCATCCATCGTTCGTCCATCCTTTGTCTGTCCGTCTCTGTCTGTCTGTCCGTCTGGCATCTGTATCCATTTCTTTGGCATACGATAACTTGAAAAATATTGCTTGGATTGTCAAGTTACTTTATATTTGTGTTCAGGTTACTGATGTGCCGAGCTGTATAGTGTTTGGTGTAAATCTGATAATTTGATCCCGAGATATTAACTCTTTATCCTTCAAATTGAGAATTCTTCCAATCCTTTTGGCATGAGATAACTCTAAAAATATCAATCCAGTTGTCATGTTACTTTATATATATCTTCAGGTTACTGATGTTCTGAGCTGTATAGTTTTTGGTGTAAATCTGTTATTTTGATCCTGAGGTATTAGCCCTTTATCCTTCAAATTGAAAATTCCTCCAATCCCTTTGGCATTTGATAACTTGAAAAATATTTCTTTGATTGTCAAGTTACTTTATATTTGTGTTCAGGTTACTGATGTGCCGAGCTGTATAGTTTTTGCTGTAAATCTGATAATTTGATCCTGAGATATTAAAGCCTTTATCCTTCAAATTGAAAATTCCTCCAATCCCTTTTGCTTTCGATAACTTGAAAAATGTTGCTTGGATTGTCAAGTTACTTTATATTTATGTTCTGGTTACTGATGTGCCGAGCTGTATAGTTTTTGGTGTAAATCTGTTATTTTGATCCTGAGATATTAACCCTTTATCCTTCAAATTGAAAATTCCTCCAATCCCTTTGGCATGAGATAACTCAAAAAATATCAATCCGATTGTCATGTTACTTCATATATGTGTTCAGGCTACTGATGTGCTGAGCTTTATAGCTTTTGGTGTAAATCTGATAGTTTGATCCTGTGATATTAACCCTTTATCCTTCAAATTGAGAACTCCTCCAATCCATTTATTTGGCATGCGATAACTCAACAAACATTAATCCAATTATCAGGTTACTTTATATATGTATTCAGGTTACTGATGTGCTGTGCTGTATAGTGTTTGGTGTAAATCTGATAATTTGATCCTGAGATATTAACCATTTATCCTTCAAATTGAAAATTCCTCCAATCCCTATGGCATTCGATAACTTGAAAAATATTGCTTGGATTGTAAAGTTACTTTACATTTGTGTTCAGGTTACTGATGTGCCGAGCTGTATAGTTTTTAGTGTAAATCTGATAATTTGCTCCTGAGATATTAACCCTTTATCTTTCAAATTGAAAATTCCTACATTCCCTTTGGCATGAGATAACTCAAAAAATATCAATCCGATTGTCATGTTACTTCATATATGTGTTCAGGCTATTGATGTGCCGAGCTGTATAGTTTTTGGTGTAAATCTGATAGTTTGATCCTGTGATATTAACCCTTTATTCTTCAAATTGAGAACTCCTCCAATCCATTTCTTCGGCATGCGATAACTTAAAAAATATTAATCAGATTATCAGGTTACTTTATATATGTATTCAGGTTACTGATGTGCTGTGCTGTATAGTTTTTTTTTATGTAAATCTAATAATTTGATCCGGAGATATTAACCCTTTATCCATCAAATTAGGCACTCCTCCAATCCATTTCTATATGTACCCATACGAATACTGATGTGGTTCGATCACCCCAATCAGAATTATGGTACTTAATTACTTAATTGTTACTCATGTTCACCTTGTTAGCATGATAACATGAACAAATGTTAACAAGTGTGGTTCCATTATACTGAGCAGAGTTAAGGCCATTAATTAGTTAATTTTTGCACATTTTGTGCATTTTACCCAGTAAGTATAGTACTCTCTCAAAAAATTGTACCAGTAAATCTAGCACGCTTTTTGCTAGAGATCATTGAGCTCTGACAACTGAAAGGTGATAATACATTGAATTTTTTATCGTAATGAAAGTTAGGGACAAGTCATCCAGAAGCTTTAAATCGGTCTATACTGTTAGACATGGAGTAACATACTCAATCTACAGTAGGAATCAGGATAATATTGCACAATTTGGTGACATACCTAACTGTGGGGGACGACTGTTGCGCAGACTTATTCAGACAAGTTGAGGTGGAGGAGTATAACTGCCCTGGATAGAATAATAAATGGAGGTTTTTTACACTTTTTGCCCCGCCATAATAATTCTAAACAAAGGCTGCAAACATCTATAGAAGGTTGAAAAGGTTGGGGGAAGATGTCCAGACCTTTTTATCTTCCTTTCCCACCCTTGTGAAAATATAATGAAAATATGGAAGGATTTTTTGTTCATTTTATGCTAAATTGTTCAATAACAACCAGTTAATTATCAGAAATAGACAATCTTAGAACCTTTCCTACAATTTTTCTAACTTTTTTGGTTAAGGTGAGCGGGGAGGAAGATAACGAGCACTGGATATCTTTGTCCAACATTGTGAAACTCCCCAAGACATTCATAAGATGTTTGCAGCAATTGTTGGACTTGTTGTGGTTGGGTATAGGCTCATATAATACCTATTTTTTTTCTACAAATGGTTGCAAGGTTTTTTTAGTGGGTAAAGATATCCAGTCCTGAACATCTCCTCTGCCTCAACTTGTCCGAAGAAGTAAAAACAAAATTACTGGAATGGTCCTAATATTGTCTATTTCTAATTAACTAGTTGTTATTTAATGGTTTAGCGTTGAATAAAAAAAATTTCTATTTCATGTCCCCGCTAATTTGCAAGGAACATCAAGTGTTACTCTCATCCATTCATTCGTTTGTGGTTTCTTCCTTACATACATCCGTCCCCAATATGGTTTCCAGACGATAACTTTAGTTCGACTGAACTAAATGAAACAAAATTGTATACATATGTTTATAATCACATAATACAGGTTGGGATTTAGGTTTCTGCGAATATTCAAGATTTGATTCGATAATGATATCACCTGTGTGCTTCGAGATCGATCCCGAATCAGCCTCAAGATTTGATTTTTCGAATATCTCGTGCTTAGTGCAATTTGTTACATTTCCAATGATAATTGGATAAAATTGAAATAAGGCAGTTCATTTATGCAGCCTCAATTCATATTTAGTTGAGTAATCAACAATGTTTAATTGGTTGGTTAGTATTATAGACTGTAGAACATCCACACGTCATGCATGGCATGCAGTTAATTTCTCGGACATACTTATCAATGAATAATGATCTTTGATTAGGAGTTCAAAATATTCTGTTTGATATGACTTATTGTGCATTTTTGTGGTGATAGTAACACATTAATTAGTAAAACATATATCACTTTTCTGTGTGACGAATCAAAGGTACAATATTGATTGATGCTAAGGAGGTTTAAGTTTGCGAGTCCAAGTGGCGCACATTGTCCAGAAGCAGTCATTGTTGCGGTGAATAGTAACAAGCTAAACCTTCAACAACTAAAACTTTTGATAATAGGCCTACCTGTTTTACAGATTGTGCTACAGGAAGTAGTTATTTTTTGGTGTTTAAGGTCACTTTTAGATTCTTAGCAAATAATTTGTCTTTTAAAATTTGATTTGAAATTGATATTGGAGACAAGATTCGATTTGAGGTATGATTAAAAACAAACTGTGATTCATAGATCCCTATTGGGATTGATAGTGGGCATGGTCTGATACCCTTTGGCAGAGTTATGCCTCTTTTCAACTTAGAAGACATGTTGATATTGGTTTTCAGGCAATAACTTTAGTTTGAGTGAAAAAAATGAAACAAAAATTTATACATAGGTTTATAGACATATAATACAGGTTGTGATTGATAGTGGGCTCTGATATTTTTTCGCAGAGTAATGTCCCTTTTCCAACTTGGAAGACATGTTTATATTGGTTTCCGGATGGTAACTTGAGTTATAGATGTCTGATTTCAATCAAACTTCGAATGTAGCTTACTGTTGACAATATACCAGGCAGGTTTGATTCTGGGAGTGCATGGTGCAATTTTTATCTGAGTTATGGCCCCTTTTTAGACTTTGTCAACCACTAAATATAGCTTACATAAAATGGGGACATTAGTGTCCCATGGACAGTGACCTGCTGTATTCTTGTTGTGGTTTAATGGAGATCAAATAAGACAAGATATTTATTTATTCAATCTCAACAAAGATAAATGACTAGAAACTCAGGTTGGCGGTGGTGGGTGGGGGGCATAGCCACCCTTGGCATTGCACTTGTTTATATTTGTTTATTTTTTATTTTTAGTTGGTGGCAGTTGTAGCTTCAACCCAGTCTATATCATTAGGCATGGGATAACACCCTACATCCATATCAGGAATCAGGATAATAGTTCACGGTGACACACCAAACCATGGGGAAGTTTTGACTGATTATTTTATTATTTATTTATTTGTTTTTAGGATCACATATTTCTGCACAATGGCTAATCATGACTGTGACAGTTTTACGGGTGAAGGAAGTTGGAGTACCTGGAGAGAAACTCCGAGCAACGGCGAGCAACCGTCAGCTCCCCAACATTCTAACTCCACACAAGCAGGGTCAGCATTGGTTGAAGGCAAGTGCACCATCGACGTGCAGTACGCCTTAGTACACAACGCCACTATGCCCCCACGTGGGCAATGGGGGTGAAGTGTCTTGCTCAAGGACACAACGCGGTTGCCGCAGGTGGGATTCGAACCGAGGACCTCTCGGCTTGTAGTCTGCACCTCCACCAACTGAGCCACCGCACCCCCTTTGACTGATTACATGCGATCAGCTTTGCACTCAGGCATCTCCCTCATTAAATTTTTTTCTGTTCTATTTTTAGCTTAACTTGACGAAGTCAAGATAAGCTATTGCCATCACGAGTGCAGAAGTCTGTAAGTCTGCGAGTCTGTTAGTCTGTTCACATTTTCCTTTAGCACAGGCTTCACCCTGTAGTTCTTGTCTGACCGTCACAAAATTTCATATGCAGGTTTGGGGTTCATGTCTAGATGAGAACGTCCCCTTTTCATCGCGATCGGTCTACAGGTTTGGCTACCCGAGCACAAAACCCCAAAACCATTAGCACAGTCTACAGTTCTTATTTATAAAGGGATGACATTGTAACTTGGTAGGATGCCTCTGTATAATGCCTAGATGAGAACGTCCCCTTTTTTTGGTCATGATCTGTCAACCATGATGGCTGCCCAAGCCAGAAACCCAAAATCTTTTAGCACAGTCTGCAGGTCATATTTAATATGGAGGGATTTCATTGTAACTTGGTAGGATGACTCCCCATTTGGTCGCGATCTGACAACCATGATGATTGCCCGAGTCCAAAACCTGAAAACCTTTAGCACAGTCTACAGGTCATATTTATGGAGGGATTTCATTGTAACTTGGTATGTTGACTTCATATAACGTCTAGATGAGAACGTCCCCTTTTGGACGTGACTGGGCAACTGTGACAGCTACAGGGGCCCGAAGCCTGAAAACCTTTAGCACAGTCTACAGGTCATATTTATGAAGGGATTTCATTGTAACTTGGTAGGATGACTCCATATAATGTCTAGATGAGAATGCCCTCTATTGATCACGATCATTCAGCCTTGATGGCTGCCCGAGCCCAAACATCTTTAGATTAGTATATAGGTCGTATTTATGTAAGGATTTCATTGTAACTTGTTAGGTTGATTCCATATAATGCCTAGATGATGACATCCCCTTTTGGTAGTGATTGATCAACTGTTGACGGCTACAGGTGCCGGAGCCCGAAAACCTTGAGCACAGTCTACAGGTCATATTTATAAAGGGATTTCATTGTAACTGCGTAGGATCATTCCAGATGATGCCCAGATGAGAATCCCCTTTTGGTTGCGATCATTCAACCATGATGGCTGCCCAAGTCTGAAGCCCCAAAACCTTTAGCACAGTCTACAGGTCATATTTATGAAGAGATTTCATTATAACTTGGTAGGTTGACTTCATATAATGTCTAGATGAGAACGTCCCCTTTTGGACATGATTGGGCAACTGTGACGGCTAGAGGGGCCAAAAGCCTGAAAACCTTTAGCACAGTCAACAGGTCATATTTATGAAGGGATTTCATTGTAGCTTGGTTCAATGACTCGAAATAATGTTTAGATGAGAACGTCCCATTTTGGCTGCGATCATTCAGCCTTTATGGCTGCCTGAGCCCTAAAACCTTTAGCATATATAATGCCTAGATGATGACATCCCCTTTTGGTCATGATTGGTCAACTGTGACGGCTACAGGGGCCGGAAGCCTGAAAACCTTGAGCACAGTCTACAGGTCATTTTTATGAAGGGATTTCACTGTAACTTCATAGGATCACTCCAGATGATGCCCAGATGAGAATGCCCCCTTTTGGTTGTGACCATTCAATCATGATTGCTTCCTGAGCCCAAAACCCGAAAAACTTTAGTACAGACTACAGGTCGTATTTGTGAAGGGATTTCATTGTAACTTAGTAGAATGACTCGGTATAATGTAGAGATGAGGACGTCCCCTTTTAGTAGTAATTGGTCAACCATCATGGCTACACAGGCCTGAAGCCCAAAAACCTTTAGCACAGTCTACAGGCCATATTTATGAAGAGATTTCAATGTAACTTGATAGGATGACTCGTTTTGGAATAATTTCACTGTAACTTGGTAACTTTCGTTGACACACGTTAACTGTGAAGGCCACATACATTAACTGTGAGGTCTTATTAACCCACCCCTCCGCCCTTTAGTACAGTGTACACCTCATTATTTTTATTAAAAACATAGCATACAGGGAACAGAAATTAACGTATTCCTAATTATCACAATTCTTGTGTTATTTCATAATCTTTTCATAAACATTGAACATTATCCTTTTCATCAAACACAACATACAGACAAGTTAAGCTACAGTGTCATTGACACTCTCATCTCAAATTGTCAAAATCTACACCTATTAAAGCCAGTCCTTTTTAAACTTTGTTGAGTAATAAATATCATGTAAACTCAGACATTTAAAAAACTGTGAAGTGACTGATGATTTCCTTTAAAGTATAGACATTTCAAGCTGATTTCAGTGATTAACTCTTAACCCACTGAGTATATTTTTATACTGTACCAATGACCCAGACATAGCTGGTGCTAACTCTTAAAATATAGGGCCAAACACAAATTTTGCCCCCCAATCCCCAAAATTTGCATCTAAAACTAAAGAAAACATGTCCTGAAAGGCCCTCCACACTTCGCCCCTACTGCGCATGCGCAGTGTCAAGGACGTTCCGAAATTGGCGCCATTAATCATTCTAAGTTTGGCCCTTCATCAGTTAACATCTGACTGATCTTTGTGCTTTTAAATCTCAGTTTAAATGATGCCAGACACATAAATATTAGTGAAATGGTGATTCTAAGGAGGATAGAAAAGGAGGAGAGGAAAAGAATGTGTGACAGAATATTATCAGGGCTGTAACTTAAAATTTTTTAATGAAATTATGTTAAGTTACCTATTTTCAAGGCAGCAGCCATTTTGTTGTCATTCTGATTATTTAGTTACACTGTTTTTTCAAGTGTTTTTCCTCTCTCCCTGTCCTTTAAGTTCCCCCTTGCTATTCTCCCATGCTTTTGGCATAGTTTCTGTAATTATTATTACTAAAATTTCTTGGGAGTTTTAGCTGAATAACAGAATGAATTCTGTTCTTTCCCCATGTTTACGTCTTCACCTACGGGTGGTTAGGCGTTGTGTTCTGCATCTACCATCTGATGTTCTGCAGTTTCTTCCCTGGAAGTCTCTGTTTTGCATCAGATGGTGTATTTTTGGTAACTGATTTCGGGCCTGGGTGCCTGGAGTCTTATTTTAGTGTTTTTACACTCATTGTTTACATTTACAACAGCCCTCTGTGTGAGGGGGGGATTTCTAAATAATAATATCTTTATGTTATTTTAATCATAAATAGATACATTATTATTGTTCGTAAGTGTTGAATAAATTGTTTAAAATATTTTTAAAATTTTTGTCCACACTTAGGCTTGGGATCCATTGGGGCTCAACGTTACTTTTCAGAAACTTGGGCTGTTCTGAAAAAATATTTTTTCAAAATATTTTGATTTCAATTATTTTTTCTATATTAATGGATCATATTATTATTATGTATTTTGATTGCCAGGGGTTAGTGCGAGTACCAGGACTTGTTTTCTTTTCACATTGAAAGGATATTGATCAATTGTTTTAAGAGGAAGTCTTCCTCTGACCTTATTATCATTCTATATGTGGTCAGTGTACTCGCATTAACTCCTGTTCTGTATCGTATGATTTGGATGACAATATGGGAAGCGTATGTCACGGTATGTTGTTGGGGATTTGGACACTCCGGTCCTTTCCCCGCAGGGTCACTCTACTTTATCAATTTCTATTTCAGACGATCAAGATTAGGGTGATGTATCTGTGATGTCTTCCAACAGTGTGCCTCCGTCGTCACAATTAATGAAGGGCTAGCGGAAAAGTGCTCATGTAATACGCCAATTGCCTAAGAGGACCCTAGTAGGTTCGACGGCCTTTGACGTCCGCTAGCTCGCCCGGTGTAGCGTCCATTCACCGAATGGTTCGGCAGCCGGGTTCGTCCGTTGCGGTCTAGAAGGAATTTTGGGGTGATGCGAGCACTATAAAATTAACTTAATGCACACCCAGTGACGGCGGATCGGAGGGAGAACGGAGGAAGCCTTTTAGTCCGGTTCATAGCTCGTTCCGGTCCATCCGGACGGCAAGCGAGAGAGGCCCCTCTCTCGTTCAACAACATCTGGCCCCAGATGTTGTGGTACAAATGTGTCGTTAGCGGAGCATACGTCCGTCGCTCGGGACGCTCCGTTGTATAGGCAGTCCGCTGAGACTGCTAAGGCTTCCTCTTCTCGTCAGCGCACACGACCGCACCTTGGCTGCGTGACCGCCGATATATTACCAGCTTTGCCGATCAAGGATTCTTCGGCGACCAGGTCACACCATCCGACAGCCAGGGATTCGAGACCGATGGACTCCGGACGTTCGCATAGGAAGTATGCGGGAGCCATCTGATGCGGAGCTACCCTCGGCGAAGCAACGATAGTCTGCGCCTCCGCAGGTCTCGACGCCGGACATTCTTGTGCACATAGCACAGCTTATCGCAGCATCCCAGCAGCCGACAGAAACGGTGTCGGATCGAGAATTATCCGACAGCGCTGGGTCGGTAGCCGGGGACTCGAGGCCTGAAGACTCCGGACGTTCGCATAGGAAGTGTGCGGGAGTCAACGTACACGGAGCTTCCAGCGGCAATGCATTGTAAGTCCGCTACTGCACAGGCCTCGGGAACGGACGTGCTTTCCTTAATAGCACAGTTTATCGCAGCATCCCAGCATCAACTGAATCTGTCGCATATATTTTATCCGACGATGCTGGGTCGGGACGCTCCGCGGAAGCGGGTACGGACGTCCGAAAATTTTCATCCGGTCCGACGGGATACCGAAAGGGATTCGGTGGATTTCAAGCTTTCCCTTTCGGAACAACATATGCTGCGATGCCGGATAAGAAACTGATAGCGTCGGTGGACTTAGAAATTTTTGGTTCGGTTCAGGGACATCGTCCCTCAGTTCCGACATAGTCCAATAATGTCACGCAAACTATCGAATTATTGAACGACGCTATATATATTATTATTTTATGCTTGCTATCCAAGCATTTCTGGTTTCTTGTTCGAAGAGTTATGGAGATGTCTTTCAAAAGTGTGCCTCTGTCGTCATAGTTAATGAAGAGTTAGCGGCAATATGTGCTCATGGAATATGTCTATCGCTTACGAAGTGACATTCGCTAGCTCACCCGGTGTAGCGTACATTCATCGAATGGTTCGGCTGCCGGGTTCGTCCGTTGCGGTCTAGGAAGGAGATTTGGGTGATGCGAGCACTTTAATTACTTTAGTACTCACCCAGTGACGGCAGATTGAGGACAGATCGGAGGAAGCCAACAACATAGGGGACCGCATGTTGTGGTTCAGATATTTTACATTCGGAGCATATGTCCGTTGCTCGGGACGCTCCGTTATATTGACAGTCCGAGAGACTGTCTTTAATGCTTCCTCATCCTCACAGCAGGGCACACGACCGCACATTGGCTACGTGACCTCGAGTATCCGATCAGTTTCGGCATTCAGTGATTCCACAGCGAATAGGTCACGCCATCCGGTAGCCAAGGGACACGAGGCCTATACACTCCGTTCGCTCGCATATTGGAAGTATGCACGGGGTAACGATCTCGGAGCTTCCTGCGGCAATGCATCATAAGACCGCTGCTCCTCAGGCCTTAGTGACGGACGTGCTATCCGAGTTAGCACAGTTGTTTCGCAGCATCCCAGCAATTGACGGTTTCTCGGTCGAATCAGGAATTATCCGACGGCGCTGGGTCGGTTCGGTCCGCGGTTGCATCAAGCTACGGACGACCGAACGCTTTATAGGGTCCGACAGGATGGCGAAAGGGATTCGAAAGATTTCGAGTTTTCCCTTTAGTAGTATCGGAAGATGCCTTTCTTATCTTCTGGCATTTCTTCCAGTGATTATTTTTCGGACTTCATTGCTGCGATCTTGGATAAGAGACTTATAGCGTCATTAGACTCGGATTTTTCGATCGGTACAGGGGCTTTGTCCCTGACTTACCGACGCAGTCCAATATTGTCATTACAACATGTGTTTTATTTTTCGACGCTATATATTTATATATATATACAAGCCTGCTACTAAGCATGATAGTTTAGTTTCTTGTCCGCGTGGCTCATTTCTGCCATTTTATCTTTTTTACTTATAGTTTATTTTGGCAGAGCAGGGCATACCGAGAGTTCATATGCGTCTAGACGGTGATTAAAGACTGCATATATTCTTTTTCGCCGTTTATGTCTTTTCCAATTTCAATGTTGGGAACGACATTATGTATAGTAGACTTAACTTAGACGCTTTATTATACGTAATCCGCCTTACTGAGGCGTTATCATTACGTCTTCAAGAAAAGATTTACGGGATATTATTCTCAATGTAATTTCTTTTGAGGGCAGTAGTTTGTTCACGTATAACTCCGCCCTTCAGTGGCTGATTGGAGTTGGTTAGACGTGATGCAGCCCTAGCTACATCCACGCGTGGATAGTAGGTTAAGAACTCTCTGAGTCGCTTCGTTCTCGGAGGAGCTTCTCTTCGACGGCAACTTTCCGGCAATCCATGAATTGCTTGAATTATACATTCTCTTGTCTATCTAGTGTTACAAGAGATTCAGACTGGGGCAAACATTCGGTGGTTGACTCAGAGAGTGCCGCCGCAGTTGCCGGACCCGAGTGTGGCTGTTATGACGGTTGCCAGTCAAACAGATTGGGATATATACTGATCCCTACGGATTCGAAGTGCCAGGGTCTTTGGGTTCCGCAGTCTTTTAGTTATCAGTTTAACTTCCGCGGAATAATGTTTTTTAGGCTTGCTTTATGTCATTGCATGAACATTATTCAGAAACGCATGCCCAAATTCCTGTCCTTTAATTCGACAGTAGTGGCGTATCTCCGGAACCAGGGAGGCACTCTTTCGTTTCCGTTATTCAATTTAATGGAAAGAATCCGTCTGTTGGTTATAGTACACCAAGTTCAGTTTTGGTCCGTCATATTCTGGGTCGTCTGATTGTTTTATCGCACTCCCGTTCTCTTACGGGTCGCTTGTTGCTGTCAGAATGGACTCTCAACAAACAAGTATTTAATCAGATTTGCTATCTATGGGAGCGCCCAATGATGTTTTATTTATGACACAGCTTGCTAATCAATTGCAGACGTATGTGTTGGCTTGTCCAGATCTCTGAGCTAATACTGTTAACGCTCTATTGATCTATAGGACGGAATGATAGGATACGCGTATCCTCCGGCGCTGTTGTTTTAGCAGGTATTGCTAAGATAAACAACCACTATACATTTCTGTTGATAGCATCACTATCTTCACAGAGATCATGAGTAATTTACTCTCTTGTCTACTGTGGATCTTAACGTGAAATCTTCCTCTATGTGAGGATCTTTTTTCACTGGGTAAATCGTGTCATCTTTATCACAACCAGCAAGGTCGCAACCTTCATGTATTCCGTTGTGTGGTCCGTATTGCATTGTATGCACTGTACTGGACGAGCTTTGGACGCGATTTCTTACTATAGGAGATCCTCTTCTTCGCTATTCTATGCGACTAAAGTGGAGGCTCTTCCGTCGTGGTGTAGGGATCATTATGTTCATATGGTTGATCCCTCCATACTACTCATTGCTATTTTTTAGTATACTTGTTTCACAAGATCTACTGCAGCCTGTGTTATTTAGGTTATAGGTTTATGTTACCTCATACCTATGCACTCTACTATAGTTTACAATTGAGTCTTTGTCTCTTTATCTAAGTCAGTTAGTAACTTTTTGATAAATAGACTTAGAATCTTTAGATTAAATTCCTATACGGATTTTAACTTCGGTTCTTATTTAGCTAAGTAATCATTTGAGCCTCTGGAAACAGTAGTTTTCAAATTCTGACCTTTTTGACAGTAATTCTGTTGGTTTCTCTTTTACTGTAGAGTCAGTGAGTTTCATGCACTATCGATGGATGATTTTCACTTTCATAGTTTCGGAATCAATACTTCCGTTACTATTTAGGTTGGATTGTTGCATAAGAGTTAGGCTCCTATTATCCGGAACCTATTATTTTAAGGTCCTTCCGTCTTCGTATGGGCATAGGCCTTTACTCTTTCCGGGTACAGTTTATGTATTTATAAACAGATATCTGTTTATTACAAGGGCGTAAGCTTCTTCTGTCTTTGATGTCTAGTAGAAGGACGTTACGCTCCATTTTATTGTTAATGGTTTCTATTAACTAGCGTACTGCTTATGGTATATCATTAGCTTAGCAGTTGTGCTTAAGATTTCGGCTCATGAAGTAAGAGTTCTTCTACTTCTTGGGCTTACATTAATAGTGTTGCTATTATAGATTTTTGAAGGCTGCTCATTGCGCTCAGCCATCCATTCATGAATTTTATCTCAGAAATATCGAGTCCATTTCTGGAGGCCTCTATTGTTAGGTCTATTATCTACTGCTCAGAATGTCATTCTCTTAACAGTTGCTACTATAGCTAGGTAGGCTGTCTGTTTCGGCAGTGTCTCCATTTGGCTGCCCTCTTCGCTCTGGGCTATTTGACCCAGGGCAAGAAAAAGGTGGGGGGGGGAGGGTGTTCCCTTGGGTCACCTGTTTTTACTATGAAAACAAGGGGATACCTCCTCCGGAGTTAGTAATTCTGAGCTGTTATTGGGATGGTTGTTTAGTGAGAAGTTTAAGTTTATAAAATTCATTCAAGTCTTAGTTTTTAAAGTATAGCCTTTGAATATTGCATATGTCAACGGACATGATTATGCAATTCTCACACACTTTTAGAAGTATAAGAGTCTCTATTCTCTAGACTTACTTTATTATTGGCTTACTTTAAAAATTATTAGTATAAGGATTATTGGATATTAATAGAGTACATGGATGTATGAAGCTCAATTTTTGGAAGGTGTTGTATCTTTCTAATTTATCATAAATAAGAAAGATACATGTAAGGCCTATTACTTCTTTTCCCTACAGGGGATGACTCTATTTTATTTTATTGAGCGTATTCCATTTTGCTCTATGTCCTTGGCCCTCCAGCCTTTTTACTATTCAGCTATGTCTGGGTCATTGGTACAGTATAAAAATGTTAAAAAATTTATAGTAATTTATATATTTTTTATACTTACCAATGACCCAGACGGGGATGGCCCTCCCAGGAGTTGGGAACTCTTGCCTCCCCGCTGAGTACATAGCGCTTACCAGGCACTGGTTATTAGAATGATTAATGGCGCCAATTTCGGAACGTCCTTGACACTGCGCATGCGCAGTAGGGGCGAAGTGTGGAGGGCCTTTCAGGACATGTTTTCTTTAGTTTTAGATGCAAATTTTGGGGATTGGGGGGCAAAATTTGTGTTTGGCCCTATATTTTAAGAGTTAGCACCAGCTATGTCTGGGTCATTGGTAAGTATAAAAAATATATAAATTACTATAAATTTTTTAACTTTCCAGATATTTTTCATCAAATCTAGTCATGGTTGCCATGAAACAGCCATGATTAAATTTCATTACAGAAATCATTGGTGCAAAAATCTACTTAGTTTACAGGGAGAAAAATTGATTAAATATGCCCAAATTATCCTTATTTAATAAATAAATAAATAAATAGCCTAATACACATGAATTTTTTTCCAGATACAACAAAAAATGTCAGGAATTTAACATGAATATGTTGAGGGAGTTGAGCTTGGATGGTGCCATCTAGCACAAAAACACTTGGGTGAAGAGAAAGTATTGAATGCTTCCTACATGTAGTGCTGAGACATATCAGCTTCTTCAAATATGACAGATGAAAAGTAACTCACTCCAGTTTCAACCAGGTGAGATAAATAATACAAAACACAGTGAGGGTGTAGAATGGGAAACAGGAATCAACGACCGAGTTCAAGTTTTCCAAGTGTTTTGCCCAGTACTGTGACCACAAGCAAAATAAATGAAAACTCCTATGAGGGTTGTGGATTCCTGTTCCTCAACTCTACCTGACTTGTGTTCTGTATTTGTAACCTGATTAATTTCAATTAAGTGAATAAAGCATGCATATTCAAGGAAATATTTTTCATGAGCACTTGCACACCTGCACATGTTACAAAAAAGTTGTCTGTTATTTTTCACCAGAATTATAGTCATTATCTTACTGTATTTTTCACCAGAATTATAGTCTTTATCTTACTCATGCTTCATTGGTCCAGCAATAACAACATACTATACAGCCATTTTCTGTGATGTAATTAATTATGTCACTCCTTCACCGAAGGGAGACATATATTTTTACCCTGAATTCTTCTTCTTCTTCTTCTTTCTTCTTCTTCTTCTTCTTCTTCTTCTTCTTCTTCTTCTTCTTCTTCTTCTTCTTCTGCTTCTTCTTCTTCTTCTTCTTCTTCTCATACAATTGTGTCCAGGCCAGAACTTTTTTTTTTATCTTTTGACCTAGGCTTATAATATTTAGACCTTTGACCTCCTGATCAAATTACTGATTTTTTGGTAAGTAAGCTTGTCCGGGCCAGAATTTATTTACCTTTACACCTCGGCTTATGATAGTTGGCGTGTGGGTGTGTCACCATGAGACAATGTTTTGCATACTATCATGATCCACATATGACCTTGACCTTTGACCTGAAGGTCAAATTATTCAATTTTTTTTATCTTTTGACCTAGACTTATGATATTTGGCTTATGGGTGTATCACCATGAGACGTATCGAGTACCAGCATGACCCACATATGACTTTGACCTTGACCTCCAGGTCAAATTACTGATTTTTTGGCAAGTAAGCTTGTCTCGGCCAGAACTTATTTACCTTTTCACCTCGGCTTATGATATTTGGCATGTGGGTGTATCACCATGAGACGATGTGTCGCATCCCATCATGACCCACATAACATTGACCTTTGACCTCAAGGTCAAATTATGGATTTTTTTTTATCTTTTAACCCAGGCTTATGATACTTGGCATGTGGGTGTATCACCATGAGATGTTGTTTCATCATGACCCACATATGACATTGACTTTTGACCTCAAGGTCAAATTACTGATTTTTTTGGCAAGAAAGCTTGTCCGGGCAAGAACTTTTTTACCTTTTCACCTTAGCTTATGAGATTTGACATGTGAGTGTATCATCATAAGTTGATGTGTCGATTTTTTGGTAAGTAAGCTTTTCCGGGTTAGAACGTTTTTATACCTTTTCACCTCGGTTTATGATTTTTGGCAAGTGAGTGTATCACCAAAAGACTATGTGTCATGTAACATCATGACCTACATATGACCTTGACCTTTGACATCAAGGTCAAATTATTGAATTGATCAGCTAGGTTTATGGTAGGAATGCAGCAGCCAGGCTGATGTGTCACATTCTATCTTGAACTTCCATGATCTTGACATTTGACCTTTAGTTTGATCATTGTTAGTTGTAAGTTGAAGGCATGGAACTAATCAAACGGGAGACATGTGTTTTAGTTCACTAAAACAGTTCCCTCTAGTTAGAACTGAAGTAGTTAAAATTTTTGTAATCCACTTACATTCTCTGTCATGGTCAGTGACTGCTTATCGTTTATTTTTACAGTTTTCTTATAATTTATCACTGCCGAAACATGGCAAAAGGTTGCAGAAAATAGAAAATAAACATGTCTTTCCCTGGGTGTATACGCTTATATATCTATATTCTTTTTCCAATTCTCATAATTAGCAACAACATTTGGCAATGCCCCTGCAAATACCATAACTGAAGATTTTTTGGTGGCATATTTCAACAGTTGTGAGGTGCAGCCTCAAAAAATTTTATACTTGCGTTAAAAAGTAGAACATATTATGTGACTGGTCTGTTCATCCATCTGACTGTCTGTATGTCCATTTGTATGTCTGGCCATCTGTCTGTCCATCCATCTGTATACTTTTTTATCCGGAAGTTTTCTTATTCACTTTTCAACCAATCTTTTCCAAACTTGGCATGAATAATAACCACAGTAGGAACCTGTGTACCTGAAACTTTGAGGGTGATCAGATTAATCCTTCCAAAGTCAGGGTCCAGTGGACTTGGAGAATTTTCACTGCTCTCTGAAGTTTGCAAACCTTTTTTTTTGTCTTGTGGATTTCTCAGTTATGTTTTAACTGATCATCTCTAAACCAGGCATGAATAATAAAAATAATAGAAGGCTGTCACATGCAACATCAGTCGGATGAAGGTCCAAGGAGCCAGGTTGAGGCTGAAAGATATGGCCTTGAACTGGTAAATTTGGCCCAGAAAAGCAAACCTGAGATACTTTTGTGATGTCCGATGAATCGGAACGTGAAAGTAAACATCTTGCAGATCGATGCTGGAAGCGAAATCTCCCTGGTGAATGGAGCGGCGAACCGACCTGAAAGTCTCTATGCTGAACTTGGGAGCAATGGGAGACTAGTTCAGGATACTCAGATCGATAAAGGTCAGTCGGCCGTCCTTCTTTGGCACCAGAGACTGGTGGGAATAAAATCCCACCGAATGTTCTAGATGACCTTAGTCACCCTCTTTGACATGCAAATGTCTATCTCCCTGATGAAAAGTTCCCGAGGTGAAACGTCTAAAGGAACTTGGGTTGGAAGAGGCACACTTGACCGAGTGTGGTGCCTCAGAAAAGATATCCAGAGACGGGACCGAACATCTAACACCCAAGGTTCAGATGTGATTGTGGCCCAACAATCTGCAAAGTCGGATATCCCTCCTCCAACCTGGGATGAATCAAGGTGAGGACATTCATTTCGAGCCCTGGTGAGGCCTGTGAGAGAAGAAACCACCACCTATGCTAGATGAAGGATCCTGAGACCTCCCTCTGTCCTCCCCAAGCTTACACTTACCATGTGAGTAACAGGAAGAGGCGGTGGCAGGAGGATCAGCCCTGCGCTTCACAGAGGAAGCAGAAGGGTGTTTGTTTGGCTTGGAACAACCCCGGCCTCCAACAGAAGGCAGATCTTTGGAATGATGCGGACAGGCGCCACGGAATCATGGAGTAGTCGCGGACCCACAAAAGAAGCAGATCGAAGAGCAGCACCCTGCCCTTCAGGAACGTAACGGCTTGTGAACAACACAGCATCTCGGCAAACTAAATCCAAATTAGCCGTTTTACAGGCATGCATGTGAGTAAGATGCATGAGCATCTGAGATCACATGCAAAGGCACCTGTATGTCGTCAAACTTATCTGGAGGCAGCTAAGCAGCCAAGGCAGAAATGACGTGATTCAAGATAGAAAGCATGCCTAGCATACCTCTGGATAAGCCCAACATGGACTCCAAAGTCGCCATAGGAATAAGGGCCGACTTGGCTTGGAGTCCTGATCCAAGACCGTCAAAGTCTTGCAGACTGACAGATTGGTGGAATCATAGGAACGATAATGCACAGGAGGCAAAAAGGTATCAGTCAAGTGAAGAACGAAGTCTTCATAGCCTTGGAACTCAGCTTTGACCACTTTTACCGACTGGTCGTAAGTGCCCAGAAGCAGGGTGCTCCACAGACTGTAGCCATGCAACTGATGATCGCAGCCTGGTTGAAACCATTTTGACGGTTTGAAGGAACTCAAACACAAAGTCAACAGCTGCTCCAAAGTCAGAAGACTGATGGCTCTCAATGTCAGATGTGTCTGACCCATTGCCTGTGTCGGAAGACACATAACCCATGTCGGGCATACCAGCTGATGCCTCTCATGATGTGGGAACACCAGGGAGGTGGGGGGATCAGAAAGCAGCAGCCTGCTTCCAATCCTGGGAGGCGGTGCTGCGGAAGGCACCTGGAAGCCACTAGAAGCCTCACTGGAGGCAATGAGAAGGCTCTTGGAAGGAACCTGCGTGAGCAAGGAGGGGCCACTTAAGCTCACAACCCGTATCTGCCGGTTCGACGTGTGAATGGCATGGCAAAGTGGCTTCGCATCTGACCCTCTGAACCAGCGAAGGGTCACAGTCCTCTAGAACACCCGACCCTGCATCGGGTGGCAGAAAAACCATCTGAACTCAGACACTTATAGGGGTATGAAATACCCCAAGGATCTTAAGTGCGGGAACTCAGGAGAGTTGCCATGGACCTCTGAGGGACAGAAGGTCCAGGCTGCACAAAAATGCACTGGTCCCGCAATACTGGCCAAAGGACCCGAGTGTGTGGACAAAGGCACAACGGAATCCCCACCATGGACATCTGAATCCAAATCCAAACCTGCTGGGCTCGACAGCTGAGCGACCACAGCAGAGAGATCAGTAGGCAACCACTTCTGACTAAACAGAGTTGAATCAAGGGAAGGTTGAGGCCGATATCCCACGTCCAAGAAGCAGAAATTCCTGCAGGCCCCAACAGGGATAAGCCGAGGCCGGCTGAAATGGAGACCGTTGATGTCACCGACGGAGTAGCAGCAGTAGCAGATACATCAGTAGCTGTTGACAAAGGTGGAAAAGCAGAGAGAGCACCCAAGCTCGGCTCCAAAAGAGAAGTCACAACCCTAGAGACAGCCTCAGATGTCGACTGGAGGGGGACAGTAGTCCAAGAACCAGGCATCTCCTCACCAGAAATCAGCAGCTACTGTGGTATCTGCGCCATAAAAAGACTGCAAAAACCCCAGAATGGGGTTTTACTCTCTCCAGACAGAGTCTAATTGGGAGGCTCCGAAAGACTGTGTTCCCCTTCCCGCGGGCAGGTGAGGAAAATGTCACGTGCCCGAATTACACATTAGATGGAAGCCCAAAAGGTGGAAGACCACCCAGCCCACAGGGTCTCTCAATAGAACATCCAAATAAAGTGGAGCATGAATAATGGGAAACTTCAACATGCTAAGACAACAAAAATGGCCTGCAAGGTATCATCCTAGGCATATCTGGTGAGAGCATTGTAGATGGTAAGGTGAACTCAAAGAAAAAATAAATCGGGACACCCCCAGCTACCAGAGTAAGGTGGCAGGAAACAAAGGCCCGACAGGAACAGAAAAGTACCCCAACAGCCAAAAGGGAACTGGCAGAAATTCTACCCTCAACAGAGGGTAGAAAAACTGCCACAACTGCCCACAGCTGAAACCTAACTCAGTTAAAAGCAGAACCTAGAGGGTTAGCATAAATGTACAAAAGTCCGAAATGGCACAATACGTGAAAATCGCCCGCAAAATTGGTATAGAGATTTATCATGAAAAATACAGTGAATAATCAAGGGACTATATAAAAACACAACCTTGTATATCTGGATAGTGAAGAAACAGCTATAAATCCATATATCAGAACTACATGAAATATCGTAAACATCGAGTCAAAAGACATGTTGGTTATACGTCTGTGCACTGCTTCCAGAAGCCATGGATTAGTACAAGGAGGAGAGTGTCCCCTACTGGGTGTGCGCCGGCTGCACTCAACCCAGTTTGGGCTTATTTTTTCTTTGTGCTTTTGCACCACTTTTCTTTCCCAAATCACTTGGTAGAGGGTATTTTTCCAGGTTAGGGACTTCCACTGTAATGCAAGCCTGTTGTAAACAGTTGTAAGGTAGGTGGATAAGAAACCATTGACAGACTATTTTTTATAAAGAAGCAAAATTTCACTGGAATTTTCTACAAATCGTGCACACACCACAATTACAATTTGAATCGCTAGTGATAGCTAAAAATCATCCACTGATTTCCAATGTGTTCTATGTGCTAGTAGTTTTTAGTCCCCTACCGGCATCGCCGGAGGGGACTATAGGTTTGCACTCCGTCTATCCGTCAGTCTGGAATTTTGTACAAATCGTGCACGCACCACAATTACAATTTGAGTTGCTAGCGATAGCTAAAAATCATCCACTGATTTCCAATGTGTTCTATGTCCTAGTAGTTTTTAGTCCCCTACCGGCATCGCCGGAGGGGACTATAGGTTTGCACTCCGTCCATCCGTCAGTCTGTCAGTCACACTTTAGTTTTCCGGAGTTGTTTTTGGAAAAGCTTCAACGGAATGATTTCATTTTTGGTAAACTACTATAGAACGATGACTTACAGATCAAGATTGAGTTTCATGCTGATTGCATTATTCATGTGTGAGTTACGGCCCTTGGAAATATGGGAAAAAGCACCAAAATATCAGTTTTCTGGAGTTTTTTTTGGAAACGCTTCAACGGAATGATTTCATTTTTGGTAAACTACTATAGAACGATGACTTACAGATCAAGTTTGAGTTTCATGCCGATTGCGTTATTCTTGTGTGAGTTACAGCCCTTGGAAATATGGAAAAGCACCAAAATATCAGTTTTCTGGAGTTTTTTTGGAAACACTTCAACAGAATTTCATTTTTGGTAAACTACTATAGAACGATGACTTACAGATCAAGTTTGAGTGTCATGCTGATTGCATTATTCTTGTGTGAGTTATGGCCCTTGGAAATATGGAAAAGCGCCAAAATGTCAGTTTTCCAGACTTTTTGGGGAAACGCTTCAACGGAATGATTTCATTTTTGGTAACCTACTATAGAAGGATGACTTACAGATCAAGTTTGAGTTTCATGCTGATTGCCTTATTCTTGTGTGAGTTATTGCCCTTGGAAATATGGAAAAGCGCCAAAATATCTGTTTTCCGGACTTTTTCTGGAAACGCTTCAACGGAATGATTTCATTTTTGGTAACCTACTATAGAACGATGACTTACAGATCAAGTTTCATTTACACTCTGTCCATCCATCCATCCGTCAGTCTGTCAGTCAGTCTGTCGGTTATACTTTAGTTTTCCGGACTTTTTTTGGAAACGCTTCAACGGAATGATTTCATTTTTGGTAACCTACTATAGAACGATGACTTACAGATCAAGTTTCATTTGTACTCTGTCCATCCATCAGTCTGTCAGTCAGTCTGTCAGTCATACTTTAGTTTTCCGGACCTTTTTGGGAAATGCTTCAACCGAATGATTTCATTCTTCGTAACCTACTTAGGAACAATGACTTACAGATTAAGTTTGAGTTTCATGCTGATTGCATTATTCTTGTGTGAGTTATAGCCCTTGGAAATATGGAAAAGTGCAAAAATATCAGTTTTCTGGACTTTTTTTGGAAATGCTTAACGGAATTCATGCTGATCACATGTAGGTTTTAACATTTGTATAATTTTTAATCCTCATTAGTCCGGTAGGGGACATTGTATTGCTTCAGCGATACGAGCGCTCTTGTTGTTGATAGTTGTCAAATGAATTCCCTAGTGTCCTTCTAATAATTGTTTTTAAAGACGTGAAGGAATGTAATAAACTTGTGCCATCACAGAAGGATAAAACTCTAGGCCTGTGTCCTCTCGTTCTATCCTTCCACACTGGCACTTGTGCCATGCTGATTAACCCATTCACACTTGTGTGTCGTTCTGTGTATAAACTGTACTGCAATATTTTTCCCCTGGATATTTGCATCAGGGAGGGGGAATCATAGGATATCCACAAGAAAGATTTCCTAGGATATCTTCTACCAACCAATCTTTTTGTTCCAACAGTCTAGACACACATGACTCTATGCACCCTGGATATCTTTTCCTACCAACTGAAAAAAAAAAAAATAAATATTTTAATAGATGAAGATTTGAACATTTATTTACTCAAATCTTATCAAATTAGCATTGCCAAAAACATCAATCATTTTGAAAAAAATAAATAGGTTTATTAATACATTCATCCAACCATGTCAAATTTTATAGAAAACATGAAAAAATACCAGTATCCGTTCAATGTTATAGTATCAAATTAATAAACAGTGAATTAGAAAGAAAAGGTTTAATCTTAGAAACACTCCAGCAATTTTTCGGACTTTTTCAGACAAGCTGAGGTGTTGGAGATGTCTAGGCCTGAGTATCTTCCCTCTCACCCACTCCAAAATGCCTTGGAACCATTTGGAAAGAATAAAGAGGTTTTATTTAAACCTTTACCCAACCATATCTCCTAACAATGGAAACAAATATCTTATGAATGTCTTCGGGGCTTGGGGAAAGATGCCCAGTGCTGGTTATCTCCCCACATCCCACCGCCACTGATGTCAGTTTTTTTAGAAAACCTGGAAGAAACGATTAGATTTTTTTGTTGAATCTATTTATTTATTTTTTGATGTTTAAGGTCACATATTTCTGCAAAATGGCTAATCATGACCATGACAGTTTTAAGGGTGAGTTCCAGAAATATTGCTCTTAATTTTGCGATCTGGTGTGATTTATATTGCGAATCATTGTAAACGATGTATTTCATGATATTTGTTTGCAATCCACAAAGATCATTGATAATTTTGAATAATTTGTGGGCTGTTAGACTCATGTCTGCAAGTACAAGTATTTGTTGCTCGAAGTTGCTGTCACCGGAAAGTCACATGCATTGCTAAGTCGCTTGTTAAAAGTACGAAAAATAAAATTTTTTCTTTCTATCCACCCCACTAAACCTCCCAATCACAAATTAAAATGACAGAAGTATGAACATGCAATTTTTCTCTAGGAAATTCTTTTATCAGTCGTTACATAGAAATTCTCAATGAAAGTGAAGTATGGCACCACACACAAGGCACAATCAAGCTTCAAATTTTTGGGTGCTTTGCCTTCTCGAAATATAGGCTAATAAACCTGCATTTTCACAAAAAATCTCTGCACAAAGTTACAAATAGGGCCTCGAAATAATCAAAAATTCAGAAAACGGAATTAAAAAACAGTAATTAGATAACAAAAATACCAAAAAGATTATGTACGAATTCATTGGCAAAGGCTCGGCCACTCTGAATAGCACAAGAGTCTAAGAGATACACACAAAAACAAAAAAGATAAATAAATTTGCATAATCTTCACATGACATTATACATTCCATAAATCAGGCAATATATTTTTAGGCAAAGTCTGTCCGTCCGTCTGTCAGTTGGTTTACTTTTTGCATTATACTTTTACTTGCCTCATAACAGTGATGGCTGAAAAATGGTTAGGTCCTGCACTTTTGATAAAAATTACTGAAAATGTATAATAGTGATGGCATCTTCACCTTTGTGGTGACTGAAATTTTTCTTCAGATTTTCATGTATAATAGTAATTCGCTATTATTCAACAGGTCAAGGTATTCTAAAATTCTTACTAATAACACAGGATGGATAGACTCACAATATTAGGAAAATGATAAAAGAAGTAAATTCTAGCAAACTTTCTTCATATATTCCCGTGCATTCATTTAACCTGGTGGCCACAGCTTCTTACATGTATTAACTTGACTGGATATGAAAAGCACCGTATCTAATATACATGTACATGTACAGTTATGGATTTGATCCCAGTGAATTGGGAAAGGAGCCTTTTTCATGATCTTGGGGACTTTTTTCATTTAGCCATCTAGACATAAACCCATTTGGAAGCTTTTTTCCAGAGAGAATACAGGTTAAAATGGGTATCAGTTTATTAGAATTAACTGTCAGAAAAACACTGGTTTTGTAACCTGATAATGCTGTATAAGTAAAGGAGTGATAATGTTTTGTGCCAGATATTAGGAATTTTATAGCATGTACCCCACTGGGAATGGGGCCTCAATTTGGCCACAGAACGTGCCCACACAAAGCTCTGATGTAGTAGGTATCAAAGCAGCACCATTCCCAAACATATAATTGAAATGTTTTCTTTTTTTATTTTTGTATCTCAACCAACACCTCACTTGAACAGGCTTTGGTTGGAATGAATAGGATTGCTTATGGCAGGCAAATGATTAACACTTTCAATAATGCAGAGGAAAGGTGGCACGTCTGTGATGTTTTCTCGTATCACAGAATATTTACACTTTCTGCCATAAAAACAGAGCTCACAACCTCCCATTGGAACGGCTCCAGTTAGCTCATCAGTCACCGTTGAAGATCATTATCACTAGTTATGAACTGATTATCAAAACTTGCTATCAATCGATTACCAGTTATTTCTCTGCCAGTTATGCTGATTCCAATGGCTGAAGTAGGACACTGAAGAAAATCTGTTGGTGCCTCCCCTGCAAAACAGAGTTCATGAACTCCTGAACAGTTCATGAACAGTTCATGAACAGTTCATGAACTCCATGAACTGTTCATGAACTGCTCATGAAAAATTCACACACCAAGTTCATGAACTACAGTCCTTGAAATGTTCATGGCAATGTTCATGAACATGTTGATGAACAAATAAAGAACACTTCATGAACAAATAAATATCATACTTGTTCATGAACAGTTTCTGAAATCACCATGAACAAATGAAGATCAGTTTATGAACAACGGTGATTACTGCAGTTCATGATGAGTTCATGAATAAATTCAAGAACAAATGCAGAACAATTCATGAACAAAGATGATACTGCAGTTCAATAAAAATTCATAAATAAATTCCAGAACAAATGAACAGATCATGGACATCATGATGGGCAAAGATTATCTATAAGCTCATGAAAAATTCCAGCAGACAAGCAATCCAAGTCGCAAAAAGCAAATGTACAAATATATACTTGAAAAATTCCCAAGAGAAAATGTCACCTAAATTTCACTAAAATTTCAGTGAATTTTGGTGAAAAGGTTAAATTTTGGTGGTATTTCACAATTTTGATGAAATTCAGTGAAATTTCTCAGAAATTTCATGAAATGTTTTCAAAATTTCACTGAAATGTTTTCAAAATTTCACTGAAATGTTTTTTTAAACTTTTAGTGAAATTTTGCCCTACACATTTCAGTAAAATTTCTGTAAAAGTTTTATTCAGACATTCATGAAATCTGAATGGATATAATTGATAAATAATTCTTACTAAAAATGCAGTGTGTTATAAAACGAACCAATCTGACATTTATCTATGTATGCCTGCAGGTGTGAATAAAATTCCTCATCATAGACTAATTAGAAATGTGCTATGATTGGATTAATTAACTGTAATTGACATGATATTATTTGCAAACAGACTTTTTCTTTTGGGGTTTCCGTAGGGAGCCCAAATATTAAGCCAAGCACTCAATTTGAACAAACCTGAATCTCACCCCCTAGAGATGTTGTATACCAAATATGAAAGCATTAATTTTGACTGTTGGATCTGAAAAAGATTGTTAAAGATTATTCCCCATATTTCCTAAGTTAAAATTCAACTCAAAATTGAACTTGAATATGAACCAAGGAGCTTAATTTTAACAAAACTTTATAATGTTATAGCAGGAATAATCTCATTATCGACCTGGACATGTATTCATACCTAATAATGTAACTCACCAAATAGCATTTAATTTCTTTAATTGCAACTGAAGATATCTCCTAAAGACCAGCAATTTTGGTAAATTCAAAGTCGGCAAGGGATATAACTCTGGAAAAATTATTTAAATCAAAACTTCCTTTCCATATGCACATGTACACATCATACTCATGCTTCACACCAATTGTCATAAAAATCTAAAGAAAAATGCAGGAGTTAAGCGGACAAGCAATTGTGACAGAAATTTTACCATTTCCAAGAGCCATAACCATACAAAATTTGTCGCGTTAAAAATTCTTGACCAAGTTTCGTAAAAATCCAATAAAAATGTAGGAGAAGTTAAGCGGACAAGCCTCTGTGATGGAAATTTTGTTATTTCCAAGGGTCGTAACCACACAAAAATCAGCACATTGAAAATTCCTGACCACATGCACATCTTCACTTGATACTGATACTTCAGACCAAGTTTCATAAAAATCCAACAAACAAATGCAGGAGTTAAGCGGACAAGCCTTTGTGATGGCGAGTGTGCTATTTCCAAGGGCCATAACCATGCAGAATTTGTCACATTGAAAATTCCTGACCACATGCCCATCTACACTTGATAATGACACTTCAGACCAAGTTTTGTTAAAATCACTGAAAACTGTAGGAGAAGTTAAGCAGACGTTTAAGACAGACTGATGGACTAAAACCATTTCAATATCGCCCTCCTGACTTCATGGAGGTGGGGGGGGGGGATAACAAGAGGCCTCAAGGGGCCTTAATCTCTCACCTGACAAAGTGGTTGAAAGACGTATTTGGGGTCACATTCAGTTAGAGAGTCCAAATATTAAGCCAGAGACTCAAATTGAACAAACTTGAAAATGCTCCCCCTTGAGATGATAGAAACCAAATATGAAAGAATTCTAACTGGTGGATCTGAAGAGGAAAGTTTTTAAAGAAATGTCCTCACATTGCACTAAGTTAAACTTTGGGCTCCAATAGAGAGCCAAAATAGGAACCCACACCCCGATTTGAACAAACTTGAATCTGACCAACCTGTTGTTGTATACCAAATATGAAAGGATTCTGACTGGAGAATCTGAAGAAGATTTTAAAAAAAATTCCCTCATAATGGACTAAGTTAAAATTCAGGTCCCAATAGGTAGCCCAAATTAATAACCCAAGGGCCCAATTTGAACAACTTTGAATCTGATTCCCCTATAGATGTTGTATACCAAATATGAAAGGATTCTGTCTGGTGGATCTGAAAAAGAAAATTTTTAAAGAAATTTCCTCATATTTCACTAAGTTAAAATTTGGGCTCCTACAGGGAGCCCAAATATTAACCCAGGGACTGGATTTGAACTAACTTGAATCTTACCCCTCCTAGAGATGTTATATACCAAAATATAAGATTTTCCTCATATTGCACTAAGTTAAAATTTGGGCTCCCACAGGGAGCCCAAATATTAACCCAGGGTTCCGATTTGAACAAGCTTGAATCTCACCCCTGGAGAGATGTTGTATACCAAATATCAGAAGAGTCTAATTGATGATTCTGGAGAAGAATTTTGAAGAAATTCCTTCATATTGCACTAAGTTAAAATTCAGGCTCCAATAGAGAGCTCAAATATCAAACCAGGGACCAGGTTTGAACAAACTTGAATTTGAACTGCCTAGAGATGTTGTGTACCAAATATGAACACATTCTGACAGCATGATCTAAAGAAGAAGATTTTTGCAAACAAATTCCTCATATTGCACTTAGTTCATATTTGGGGTCCCATAGGGATCCCAAATATTTGCAGGTAACCGATTTGAACAAATCTGAAACTGACCCACCTCGAGGTGTTGTATACCAAATATGAAAGGATTTTGACTGGTGAATGTGAAGAAGATTTTAAAGAAATTCCCTCATATTATACTAAGTTAAAATTCAGTCTCCCTAAGGGCAGCCAAATATAAACCCAGGGGCTCGGTTTGAACAAACTTGAATCTGACCCCCGTATAGATGTTGTACATCAAACATGAAAGAATTCTAACTGGTGGATCTGAAGAAGATGATTTTTAAAGAAATTTCCTCAAATTGTACCAAGTTAAACTTTGGGTTCTAATAGAGAGCCCAAATACTAACTCCGGGGGACCCACTTTGAACAAACTTGAATCTGACCCCCTAGAGATGTTGTGTGCCAAATATGAAAGGATTCTGACTGGAGGATCTGAAGATCATTTTTAAAGAAATTTCCTCACATTTCACAAAGTTAAAATTTGGGCTCTTATAGGGAGCCCAATAACCCAGGGACTTGATTTTAACAATCTTGAATCTTACCCCTCTTAGAGATGTTATATACCAAATATCAGAAGATTCTAATTGATGGTTGATTTTTAGCTGCGACTAGCAGCTCTATAAGTGGCAATGTCAGTCTGTCGGTCTGTTGGTTGGTCGGTCGGTCTGTCTGTGACCAACGAGTTTCAAAACTCAATAACTTTTGAAATACTTGATGGAATGACTATATTTGGCATGTAAGTGTATCTTATTGATGTCTAGCCACTGTTCAATGCATGTGTTGTTCCAAATATTTTTCTTGGAGTTATGGCCCTTGATGAACTTCAAATTTTGTGACCAACATGTTTCTAAAAGAATAACTTTCAAACTACTTGGTGAAATGACTTCATATTTGGTATCCAAGTGTATCTTATTGATGTCTAGCCCATGTTCGATGCACATGTTGTTCGATGCACTTGCAGATTGCACCACCCGTCGCAGCTACGGCGTCGATGTCGCGATTTTTTAATTTTGGAAAACATTTTATGGGCGCTGTCAGAGTAATGCTCCTTGTGGAGACCCTGTGGGCCTGGTAACTTTATTTGAACAATCTTGAATTTACATATGGTAAGGAACATGCGTACCAAATTTGGTTCAATTTGGTCCCGGGTTTATGAGAAGTCGATAATGTAATGTTCATGCCGGATGGACGGATTGACAGAAAGTGATCACTTAAGCTCCCCCTACTTTCAGTCAGGTGAGCTAATATACTTGTATCTCATCTCTCTCCCCCACCCTGTCGACGCCTATGCCACTCTGTAAAATGTGAATATAACAAAAGACTTGCCACCCAAAAAGGAGTCCCCACAGGTAATCGTCTTTATTAAGCCACATTTCCTACCAACTATGGTAGTGAATGCATGCCTGAGTGTAATAGGGGTGTGGTGGGTCAGAGTGGGCCATTTTCAAGTTATTGTCCGACATGTGGAAAATTGCTTATATTTTGACGAATAAAGTCCCATACAGTACGTTCAAGGTGGGTTGTAACAAAAACACCCGTCATTGGAGGTGACATAAAGTGTAGAGGATAAAATCCCAGGGTGGATCCACTCGACTTAATTACTGACCACTGCGACTACAAGTGTTGGGGATTAACGAGAATTAATTAGCAGTGCAACCGGTATGCAATCGCAAGTACTGTGCCGAGTGACTCTACCACAATGACCAGTGATTGAGATTACAGAAAACAGAAAATATCAATACATTAATCCCCCAGAGACCAGTACTTGCGACAATTTCAGGGTGAAACGTAAAAATAAAAAACATTCGTTTCTAGTGTTGATCTGACTGCAAACAAAACGTAATTCTATCACGGAGAACAGAGATTTTTTGTCTTTTATGGTGAATGGACTAATAATATTATCCATTCAAACTTCGCAACTGGGTCAAATGAAACAAAAATTAAACTCGCCCCATAGAAAAGAGAAATTCCTGAAATTTTTTTTTTTTTTTTAATGCAAGTGAAACATATATTCCTTCAAAACAAATAAAGTTTGTTGATCGAATAATAGTTGGAACGTTGTGACAAAGCAAAACTCTGACAACTCGACTAGGTGTTCCTGCTCAATGATGACCATGCGCGACCGGCCTAGACACACTACAAAATTCTCCATTTTATCACTGGCAACTTTTACTAAACATTATCCCATTGTGTGAATGCATATGGAACAAAACTAACAGCCACAACGCTGAAAATGTATACTGTTGTGGGGTTGTTTGGTGAGGAAGTACGATTTTCGAAAATTCCATATTTGTGTGTTCGAAGATGACGTGATCTGTCCCATGCTGCTAAAGTCAGGTGAAGTTCCTTTCATCAAAACTGTTCCTCCTTTTTTCCCCTCAATTTCTTTGTCCATCATTCTAGCGGTGTAACTCTATTAAATGATGTCTACGGCCCATAACTGTCCACATCCTATGAATGAATGAATGAATGAACGAATGAATGAAGGAATGAAGGAATGAAGGAATGAAGGAATGAAGGAAGGAATGAAGGAATGAATGAATGAATGAATGAATGAATGAATGAATGAATGAATGAATGAATGAATGAATGAATGAAACCATACAATTCAGGACCCGGAATGGGGTGAAAAATGTCGGCTTATGGGGTGAAAAATTCAAATTTTTGGCCATCAAAATGTCATTTTTATAGCATTTTTAGCATTATGTTTCAAATTTGCAAGTTCATCAATAAGTCTCCAGTTACCTACTGTTTTAGCTTTTGGCTGCACAATTCTGGAAGTGATAACTTTATTACGTCAGATTGCTTTTAATAAAGTTATCACTTCATGGACTCCAAAATTACAACCATTGGTCATTTGCGACCCCCTTCTAAAAATGGTTACAAAAGTTATTAAAACTGGAAACAGGCTCATGAGTTGCAGCTAGTATTCAATTATGGCAGGGGGGCTTACCCAAGAATCCTAGACTGTTGGGGCAAGCACATGCCCCCACAAAGTTTTGAGTCCCTTCCCCACCCCACCTCTGCTTCTGTTGTATTCAGAAAATACTTACATGTACTCACTTGACTGGAGAAAAGAACATAAAATATACAAAAGGATACAAAGGTGAATTTTTTATGCCATGCATAAAGTTTTCTTGTTAGATTTTTTCCTCTAATTTGGCTCCCACCATAAACGTTTTAAGCAATGCACAGCCAAGTTGGTGTGGTTTTGCTTTCATAGCCAAGTTGGTGAGGTTTTGCTTTCGTAGTATTCCAAGGTGGGGAGAGGTATCGGGGGAAAACGTGGCCTGAAAGACCTATTTTAATTTTGGGGATTTGAAGACACATGTGGGGGGACAAAACCAAAAAATTAAAATACGAAATTTTGGGGCATGTTTTAGCTTGGGTTATTATGTGTGGTGGTCTGGCTTGTCGATGGCATGTCATTATTGAAAAAAAAAAAATTTATGTTGATTTTATTTACATATGGTTATAATTATGACTGCTGAATTAATAAAAAGTAATTGAACATGTTGATTTGTCTCTTATTTTTTTTCAAGCTTGTCATGTGCAGAGGTGTTAAAACAGATGTTGGTTTGAAGGACAGCTCTGAGCTTTGTCGCGCCACTCAAATGTTATTTCACACCTTGTGCAAGTGATAGTTTAATCTGTTACATTTAATTAATCACTTCAATCCCGACTACTTTAATGCAGTAGTAGTAGTAGAATATTTTATTTAAGTGTCACATTTCAATACAAATACATAATATAAGTAGACACATTTTTACCAGAGGTAGGTCATTTTTACAGTAGTTCACGAAAAAAAAAAAAACAACCCAAAAATCCAAACCCGAAAAACCAAAACACATGCATGCACACCAACACACACACACACACACACACACCCTTGCGCACACACAGTAATATGTAGACATACTCTCACATGTACTTGCGTTTACTTTCTCGTACTAATATTCCTTCACTTTTTCTTACTTCCTATTTCAAATGATAATACAAATAACAACAAAGTGGAGGAATGTTGAAAAATCTGCAAATGTGAAGAGTTTAAAAGTGTGTACAAACCACTACAGAATTGGATGAAGGATATTTGTTTTGGTATGCAAATAGCTCACGTACCTCCCCCCCCCCCCCCACCCGCCCTGTGAAATAATCATTAGTTTCAGTCACAAGTGAGATACTTTTTGGTATCCATTCAAAAACGCTATTTTTTATTTTTACTACATCCTTTTTATAAGAATCTTTAATTGCGTTGCCCGACAAGAGTAAGACGGGAAAGGGGATTGGCTGGTCGAGTTGACTCAGTCTTGTAAACTGGTATCACTTCGATCATTAGCTGTGAGCCGTGGGCGCTTTCGTGACACAGGAGGCTTTTTCGCCCCCACTTCTGGCCCAAGAAAAACACGGTTCATCACGTGTTGGCCAACAGCTGTAAACAAAATGTGAAATTGGGAACTTCGCGAATATTAGTTGTTTTTCTCAAGTCTGGTTTATTTATTTCCTCGATCAAATTGATCGTGCAAATGCAACAGTTTAGTTTCGAAAGTAACAAGGACTTTGTACATAACCAAATGGAACTAACTGTTCTATTCCCAATTTACAATTTCAAACCACAGCAGTAGTCGCCGTCTGCCTCCTCCAATTTCCAATTTAAATTTAAAATAACTTATCTACTACCAGTAACAAACGCAGTTGTCTTGACAGTTGACGTCACAAGACAGTATTTATTAATCCGAAGAGAAACTGACATGCAAAAGCAATAAGCTAATTCTTAACGCTCGTGACCATGGTGGGTCACAGTGTTTTGAAAACTGTCTTCCACTGATCAAATACTGTGATCCACTGGAACTCCACGGTGGAGAACACACCGTGGCGGCGTTTTTGTTACAATCCACGTTGAACGTACTGTAACTCTGGAAGGACAAATCGGACAGCGACACAAATCGAAAGGGAGCTTCCTTCCAACAACATATACTTTCTACCAAAAAATTACGAAATTGCTCGAAGCGTTTTCGAGTTATTGTATGACATGTGAACGGACGGACAGCGGTATACCATAGTACGACCGTTTTTTCAAAACGGTCATATAAAAACGTTACGTGGCAGCACTGCCAACATGTGAAAGTTTCAAAGCAGTCTGGTGGTTTTTCAAAGCCTGATCCCGACGGGCCACATTTCAACATATGCATTCCAAGAACTCTTGATAATTTTGTTTGATGACACAGAGATTTATTTGAATCACTATGACTGACAAATAATGAGAAATACTAAAGAAATATAGGCCACCGGAAAGTTATGTCACCTGCAGGCTGCATGCGCCGCATGATGAATTCGAAAACAGAAAGCCGACATTTTGCTTCTGAAAGTATACCGATGTTTTTGCTTAAACCAAACAAAAAATAAACGTCCTGTTATTCCTTCTGCATGGTATGGACATATCACTGATTATTTACAAACGCATGGGTGCAAAAAATCATGTTCTACTTATTGTTAATTGCAACTCCCAAACGAACTTTAACTGGCGCGCCATTTTCGAAGTAAGTTCTTTTTTCCCAATCCCATGAAGATGTGGTTAACAGTCGTTTCGTCCCATAGGCAGTTTGTACTGAAATCGAAACCGGGACGTTTTGTGCGAAATATGCTTGGTTTAATTCCAAGTTGAAATTTCTCATTTGGTATGGTTTTATTTTTTAATTATTGATATTGGTATGTTTGTTACTAGTTTTTTTTAGCAAAATTATCTTAAATAAGATGGGGACTCAGACTCAACTCAAGGTAAATTCATTTTCTGACAACATGTCCATTCACATTTTTCAAGAGATCCGCTGTTGAGGAATCCTAGTCAAAACGTCCCCAAACCAAAACATCCCCAAATGTTTTGGTCAAGCGTCCCCCAAAATTAGTCAAAACCTCCCCAGTAGTTGGTCAAAATGTCCCCTTTGTTGTTTTTTGGCTGGGGCCATTAAAATAACTTGCGATGTTATTTTAAAACAAATTTATTTTTTTGCAAAACATTAATTAGAAATAACCCTGCATCTGTCAGGTCAATGTTTATGCATGCCGTCCCTAACTTAGTACATGCCTTATGAATACAAAACACTTGTCGGTGCCTGGGCATGGAAATTTGAACCCCTGAGTTAATTCTGTGACATGCCTCTTTTCAAAAGTGTTGGGATGCTGATGCAAATGCCAAAGGCAGGCACAAGCGCTGATTGGTGGGATGCAAATCATGGTCAATGATAGGGGTGGGGGTGTCTCCCCCCCCCCCCCTAAATTTAAATCAGTTATAGAGACTTCTGGCGGCTTTTGATATTAAAAAACCACATTTTTTTGCCGCTATTTTTAGGAGCATGTTCCAAATTCTCAATAATAAAGTGATTACTTCAAGAATCACACAGTCAAGGGCAGAGCTCCATTCACGATACAGCCCCCTTCTTAACCGTCAGCACAGGTATCAGAAACTGAGGGGGGTGGGGGGAGGCATGTCCAAATATGGCTTGAAAGCGTGTATTTTAACTTTTGTTTGGTACTGGAGGAGGGGGTAGGCCTGACCCATTTGTAAATAAGTCCTATTAGCATCAAGATATGGAATGCATTGCTTGGTATTTCTCCGTAAATACTGCTAATGGCAAAATAATTCTAACATATGGCCTACTGTGGCTTACACTACCACATATTAGCAGCACAACACTCTACCTTAGAGGCTGATGGGCGACTCCCAACTTTTAATAACACACATTGGTGTAATTTTTCCTTTTTTAGCTCACCGAAGGGAGCTTAACTTACCACTTACCGTCCATTGTCGTCCGTCGTGAACTTTACATTATCGACTGCTCCTCACAAACTGCTGGATCAGATTTAACTAAATTTGGTGTGCATGTTACCTATCATATGACAATTCAAACTTATACAAATAAACTTGCCGCACCCACAAGGGGCACTACAAGGGGCATAACTCTGAAAGCACCCATGAATTTCTTTCCAAAATTCAAAAAAATCTTCTTCTTCAGATACACCAGGCAGAATTCTTTCCTATTTGGTATACCTTATCTCTAGGGAGGTCAGATTCAAGTTTGTTCAAATCGGCCCCCTGGATTCATATTTGGGCTCACTATAGAAGCCAGAATTCGAACTTAGTGCATTTCAGGCAAATTTCTTAAAATATCTTCTTCTCCAGATCCAGCATGCAGAATGTTTTGATATTTGGTATGCAACATTGTGGGGCGGATCTGATTCAAGTTTGTTCAAATCTGCCCCCTGGGTTCATATTTGGGCTCAGTATAGGAGCCCAAATTTGAACTAAGTGCATTTCAGGCAAATTTCTTTAAAAATGTTCTAAGATCCAGCACGCAGAATCTTTTGATATTGGGTATGCAGCATGCTGGGGGGGTGGGGGGGGGGGGGGGATTCAAGTTTGTTCAAGCCAAGTCCCTGGGTTCATATTTGAGCTCACTGTGGTAGCCCGAATTATAACTTAGTTCAAAATGAGGAATTTTCTTTAAAAATCTTCTTCCTCAGATCCAGCAGTCGGAATGTTTGATATTTAGTATGCAGCATCCTTAAGGGGGCGATATTCGAGTTTGTTGAAGCCATGTTCCTAGGTCCATATTTGGGCTCACTGTGAGAGCCCGAATGATAACTTAGTTCAAAATGAGGAATTTTCTTTAAAAATCATCTTCTTCAGATCCAGCAGTCGGAATGTTTTGGGGGGTAAGATTCTAGTTTGTTTAAGCCATGTCCCTAGTTCCATAAAATTTGTCTCTCATGATTTCATTCCTTTGTAGTGTTGATGAACCATGTCTAACTGAATGTGACCCCAAATACTTCTTTGAACCACTTTGGCCGGTGAGCGATTAAGCCTCCTTGGGGCCTCTTGTATTATTTTAATATAAACCGTTATGGATAATATGCTGGGGCAGTTCCCGAACAGCGACTGTTTGGGTTTCTTTTTCTTTTCTTTATTCTAAAACAACCATAAAGTGTGGTTTCCATATTACCATAAATATTCCCATGTTTTTGAGTAAAAAACAGCAGAATTCTTGTAGATATGCTCAATTCCTTGTCACCTTCCAGTTCCTGGTTCTCAGGGTGCTACAGTGTGCACATTCAAAGCAAGAAAATTATTGATCCTCTCTTCCACCCCTTGTGGATCCATAAGCAAGTGAAGGTATTTGGGTAGCAAGGGATTTTAATCCCACATCGTCCCAGTGCATTTTAGGCACTCTGAAACTTTTCATTCATTAGATAATTAATTCCAGAAGTCTGCTGAAATCCTGTTCATGCCCAGCCGAGAGCAGAGCATTGGTACAACTGACATTCAATCCTAGATTTCGTCCGAAAAATAAACATTGCCAAATTAAATATGATACTTCGAAAAAAGGAAAAAATGTGTTTGGGACACTTTGACCAACTCTTGGGGACGTTTTGACCAGTTGTTGGAGATGTTTTGGCCAACTTTTGGGGACGTTTTGACCAGCACCTTCTGTTAAGTAATACCTAGTTATATTGCTTTGGGTTTTAATTGTGTTTTTCTCTTCTCATTTCTGCTGTTCATCAGTCATGAAATGATTGATTGTAGAACTGCAGGAATTTCCCTAAAGTGGAACAGTTGAAATTTCTGAACACCAGCCGAGGAGGGGTGGGGGGGTGGGGGGGAACTACTTAAAATTTGAAAAAAATACCCGTTCTTCAAATTACTACTGCTGTACACAGTAATCATTAATTGATTGTGGGAAAGTGCAAGAAAATAGTAAAAATAAAATTTTTTTTTGTTCCTGGAATGAGACAAATGCAATTGCTCTAGTACTGAAATGGTTAACCAGATAACCGGTTTGAAACCGCTTACCTACCTAACTGATTTGAAAAACTGTCAACTGGTTAACCGAAATATCGATAGTGATCGTCATTCCACATTTAAAACGTAGTAAATCTGCCGCTTCTCCTTTGTGACAGATTACACATCGAAGCCGCATTGAATATTTTGAGAAAAAATCGACTTCAAATCGTTCAAGACTTCGTTAATGATCGGCAGTTTCTGCGAGTATTGAGTAATCACAGAAACTATTCCGTAGTGTGTATACAAACGAACGTTATCGAGTACTCGACAACGTTCGTTTGTATACACATTACGGAATAGTTTGAGAATACTGCTTTCCAATTCCTATAGTTTTGATCGCAGCTTCGGTGAAATAATGGCTACGGATAACCAGATATTATCCGGTTATAGCTCGCGGTTAGTCGGTTGTGAAAATGAGCCAACTGTTTCAGCCCTAAATTGATCCCGTGTTTTCTATTTGACAAGAGCTAAAAAATGCACTTGTTGAAAAATATTGTGGAGCACTAATATACTGTAAGGGCATATAAATGTGTGTTGTTTTGAGAAAGCAGCACTCTGTGGCCAGGGGCAATTTACTGTCATAATTCAGAAATTCCTTATATATTTAAGGTGTCTGGTGTTTGGTGACAGTATTCCCTTCAAAATTCATGTATTAACATTTTATGGGTGCAATTTACTCCTGCCTCTTGATTTCACGGGAGCTGAAAACGGCATATGTCAATTTTGTTAATTTCCAGCACTGCTTTTTAGCTCAACTTGACAATGTCAAGAATGAGAATTGGGATGGGTTGCGATCCATCGTCTGTCCGTACATTCCTCTGTCCGTCCACAATTCCTTCAGCACACCCTACAGGCCGGAGCTCTCACCTGATTGGTTCCAAAGTTCATACATGGCTTTGGGGCAATGCAGGGCTTCTGCTAGGTTAAATTTGTTTGGTCCATTTTAGATACTGGGGAAATTATTATCATCGTAGCAGACGTCAAATTTTCATGAAAATTTTGGTGAAATTTCACTGAAATTTTGGTCACATTTTCTCTTGGGTTGTATAGGTACATGAAAATCAACTCCACACCTGTCCACGCCATTAAATAACCAACAAAAAAGACACTCAGGGTATCATGGGGTACCTAATATGGGTTATACAACCATTAAACAGTTATACTGCCTCATCCAGCTCATCTGATACCAAATATAATGTATAATGATAAAATAAATAAATAAATAAATAAATTAACTCCCAATTTGTGCTTTGTTAAATTCATGAATAGTTAACTGACTGGAATTCAAGAACAATTCACAGAATTTAGCTCTCTGAACTTTAGTTCAGGAACAATTCATGAAACAATTTCATGAAAGTGTTTTTGAACATTTTAATTCAAGAACAGTTCATGAACTTTAGTTCAAGAACAGTTCATGAGCACTTTCATGAACAAACCTGCCAGTTAATGTTCATGAACTGTTCCGGAACATTTCAGGAACTAGCTGTTCATGAACAATTTCATGAACAATTCATGAACTGTTCATGAAAATTTCACAGGGGCTGTTATACTCTATAATTTCGTTGATAAATCATCAATTACGAAAGCTTAATACCACATAAGTTCTCAGAGTATGCATATTTAGTGCTGGAACAATATTAGCTAAAATAATATTTGCATTTTGGTTGGGGTGTGGGGAAAAGATTGTTATTAACGATACAAATCACACGATATTGTTCTCGTGAAGATTGTGTTTTATTCCGGTAAATAGTGTCAATTCGTTTTTGTGTAAGGATACAATACATTTGGCTGTATTAACCAGGAATATACTAAGCACACATACTTTGTGTCTTAAATGAATAATAATTTTGATGTTAATGTGTGTTGTGAAGTTATATGAACACATGGTTTACACGTTTGTCAGAATGAATTGTTCAGTGTTCTTTTTTCAATGTGTTACCTCCCTTGATGTGTTTTTTTTAATGTTTACATGAACTCTACAATCTTTGGGAAATGGTGGCGATCTCGTACCGATTGCAGTTGGTAAATTCCGTAATATCTCTGCTCTGCAAATCCCTAAATTTTCTGCTATGTACTACACACGTTTTCGATGGGGAAAACTTTATTGAATTGGCCAGATATAAAGGGATTTTTAATAGTCAGTGTTAAATATAGAATAACCAGAAACTGCCAGTTTGTTATAATCGGCCAATGCCCCATAAGTGCCCGGTTCCGATGGCCGATTCCGATTATCGGTTTCATCACTAATGATCACCTGCTATGTTTGTGTTGCAAAAGTTGTACAAATAATGAAATCTGAATGGTCATAAATTTATCTGTGCAACAACACAACAGTGATTTTGATCAGTGTGTTAGATAAATACTTGAAAGAAAGTTGTCAATAAATATTGTCTTCTAGTTACGTTAACTACAAGAACATAGTGATAAAGAGGTAAGAGATTGTCCATTTCATGGGAAAACATAATGAAAAACATAATGTGAAGCAAAATGGTTGAGAAAAATGGGTAACTGTATCATACTACTGGGAGTGGTGTTTGGTAGTAGTCTGCAGGTCACAGACTGAATCAGAATAAGATAGTCTGTCAACAGTAGAGTCTAAAACCTGAACTCACTGTTTTACATTATTCACTGTCCCTGAAAAAAAAAGACTATTAAAATTGCCGACATCCGCCCGTCCATGCATCCCCACCCCACTGTGGTTTCCCTATGATAACTTTAGTTATAGTTGACCAAATCAAATGAAATTTGCCATGCAGGTGTATCAACATAAAATACAGGTCCAGTTTGAATCGTGTGGTCCGACAATTTTTGCCAAAGTTATGCCCCTTTTTCAACTTTGAAAAAACTATTTTTTTAGTGTCCAACCAATAACTTGAGCTGTAATTGACAGAATTGAATAAAATTTGTTGTGTTTGGTATATCAACATAAAATGCAGGTCAAGTCAAATCAGGTATTTTTTGCCAGAGTTATGTCACTTTTCAACTTTGAAAAATTTAATTTATTTTTTTTTTGAGGGGGGGGGGGTGGAGGGGAGGGGTGTTCAAGCAGTCTTTTATTTTCTATTATTGGGGTTTGACAATACTCTTTCAACAGTCAACAGAGTCATAAGAGGGCAGAACATATATGTCACTTGTATGGCTAATATTTGCAGGGGAGGTAAACTAGATTACTGACTAGTGTGGTGTGCCATACTTTTGAACTGTAAATTGTTCCCTGTGAAAAAATGGTTGGACCAGTGAAAAAGTGGTCCTTCAAAATTTAAATTAACATACGATTGGATTTATTTTTTATGACTCAACTGTTGTTCTCAAGTGCATATTGAAAACATATCCTTCAATGTGAGATTCATATTTTAAGTTTTGGTGGCAGGAAGTTGACCATGAGTTTGGAATTTTCAAAAGCATTTTTTTGGTGAATAAATTCTTTTTTTTTCAATTTTTATCACATTTTTGTAATCTATTAGGTAGGAAGCAATCATTCATGTATTAAATAACCGTTACTATTGAAAAGTAATAAAAAACACTTCATGTTTTCCACCTGTCCACTCAAACTACAATCTTCAGTTTAGAATCACCTTAATGACAACATCTGGAAGTCTATTCATATTTTTGAACGCCTTCATAAAGATTCAATTGAGCCTTCCTCTTTGGAAAATAAACTGTTACTGTACATACAGGCCTATTTGTTTACACCAGATACGGACCCCCTACTGGGAGAGGGAAGCTAGTGCAGGAAAGAAGCAGAATACTGAATAAAGGGTAGCAAGCACTGTTATGGAGCACTTTCAAAACTGCTGAAATTTGCTGAACAGTCCACCCCCCCCCCCCCTCTCCATCCTCCACATGTACACCACACACACCTCCAGCGTTCTGTCCCAATACCCAGTCTTCTTACCCCCCCCCCCCCCCTCCTTCGGATAATCTGTCACTGCTTAATGGAAGAAAGTAACTCGGTTTTCCAACACAGGTAAAAAAATAACCTCTATCAAAACCCCCACTTTCACTTTCCATAGCGTACCTGAGCGACTAATGAGTTATTCAACAGTGTTAAGATATTAACAACACCCAGGCAGAAAGCAGAAGTGATATGTTTCATAATCTTTTTACTGCCACCCAGTGCTACCATACTAACGCACACACATCTACTTTCTCAACTCCATCCAAGAAAAATACAGAACTCCCAAAATAAACTGGTCTGTAGGCCTACTGTTATTCAACTGTGAGTTTCCCATGCATGTCTTAATGTCACTAAGGCATTGGTTAGCAAATTCCACTCCATGCTGAACAGTTAGGCCTACACACCACCAATGTTCTGTCCCAATATCCATTCTCCTTACACCCCTCCCCCCTCCCATCTGATAATCTGTCACAACTTAATGGAAGAAAATAACTTGTTTTTCCAACACAGGTAAAAAAATAACCTCTATCAAAACCCCACTTTCACTTTCCATAGCATACCTGAGCGACTGATGAGTCATTCAACAGTGTTAAGATATTAACAACACCCAGGCAGAAAGCAGAAGTGATATGTTTCATAATCTTTTTACTGCCACCCAGTGCTACCATTCTAACACACACACATCTCCTTTCTCAACTCCATCCAAGAAAAATACAGAACTCCCAAAATAAACTGGTCTGTAGGCCTACTGTTATTCAACTGTGAGTTTCCCATGCATGTCTTAGTCACTAAGGCATTGGTTAGCAAATTCCACTCCATGGGCAAACTTTTTACTAATACCTCAATCAGCATGGCAGGTAACAAGGAAATTCAACTGAAAAACATATGCAGGCTACATGTACTGTGATTTTCAGCAGTGCAAAAGCTAAAAACTGGAATGAAATGTTGATGTGAGGCGGTTATTTTGTGGTGAATAAACATTTGAAGAAATATGTGAAAGAGCATTTAATCTAATGAAATATGTTTTGTGGGGATAACGCACATTGAAAATATTCATTGAACAGAAAACAACGAAGAATGGTTCTGCCTTATTTATTTATTTGTATGTTAAAAACAATGAAATTGTCAATGACACTGTATCTCAACTTGTGTAAGACATGTACATGTATAGTATGACACTCCCCGTGGGAACCCCGGGAAGTAAGCAGCACTTGTTTACTGTGGTAAACCAGTTCCGCTTTACTAGTAAAATAGGACCCAGTCACCAATGCTTGGGGTGAAAGTCCTCTAAAATGGGCAACATGTTGATCAACGATTGACTAAACTTGACTTCATCTCCTTGTTGTGTCACGATTAGCCATGGTGCATAAATATGTGACGTTAACCACCAACAACCAAACATAGTATGACACACATCTAGGTAATGACCTGATAACAAAGGTACATGTAAAGCATTGTAAAGGTCTGTACATAAATACTGACTGCAGCCTGTAACAAATGTACAGGTAAAAGTATTGTAAAGATGGGTGACAAGAAAAGAATGCTAAACTAGAAAATAAATCTCTTCATGGGGTTAATATTACAATGGGGATCCTTGTATGGTGCACCATAAGCCAAATGTTAGTAGTTGTTTTGGCCTGTCTGATTCAAACCCTTCTAAGGCTGATTCATACTAATTAATAAATATTTGTCCAGTCCTTCTTAAAATATAGGCATTTGAATTTTTTATCTTTAGCTCATAGGGTTCCCACAGGTGAGGAGGTTTTATTTTTCTCATTGGAAATAGAAAATCGGGTTGTGCTAATAATGTTTATTCTCCCCAAAGAGCACATTTGAATATACACATCCTAGGGATGCTGAATTCAAGAAACATTATTTTGTGTTTGGTGTTTTTGGAAAAGATTTTTAATTATCTCCTTTTTTGAGTCCCGAGTGGGTCTGACTGAACCCCAAAATATTTGTTCTCATACCTCAGTGACAACAAAGGCACCCAATAAATTTATAGCAAACATTACTGACATAAAAACTCTTCTTTACAGGTTCTGTACAAAAAATGTAATACACACAATTCTCGTAAATATGACTGCCGACAGGCATTTTGAATTTTGGACCAAGCCCCAAAGAACTCGTTACCATCCCATGATAACAAACGTAGTCCTAGAAGTTCTGTACAAAAAACTGATTGCACCTAATTTCGGTATAAAATGGCCACTGGCAGCCATCTTGAATTTCGGACCGCACCCAAAAGCACAGCAGCTGAGTTGTTAACACCCAATATTAGAAACAGGCATTAGAAAAACAATGAAAGAATGTCATTTTCCATTAAATGTGGTGTCCCTCAGAAGTTATCTTGGGCTATTTTGTTTCTTATTTCACATCTCAAAATTATTGTTCTCTGTTATTGAATCTCACCTTCCAGATATACATGGGTATGCTAAGGACACACAAGTCTATCTCTCTTTTTGATTCACCAAGCATAACAATGTGATGCAGTATCAGCTATAGAGAACTGTATCTCTCACATTCATGTCTGGATGATATCAAATGTCAGACTAATGATAAATGATGACAAAACAGAATTCCTTTTCATCAGTGCTAAACAAAAACTCATTAATTTCAAGTGGACAGAATGTCAATTCCTATCAAAGATTTGGGGGTGGGAGGGTGGGGGGCATCAATTTTTTTTCTGCATGTAATCACCTCAAATTTGGGTGGGGGGGGGGGGGGGGGGGGTCTTATAGGAGTCAATTTTTTTTGCATGAAATAACTCCCAATCCTTCAAAATGCATCTCGGGGAAAAATTGCCTAAATGACACGGGTAGTGTGTAGGGGGGGGGGGGAGGGGCTGGTAGGTGATGGGCTTTAGGAGTAAATTTTTTTTGCATATAATAAGTCCCAATCCTTCAAAAAGCAATTTGGGAAAAATTGCCTAAATGACACTGAGGGGGGGGGGGGGGGGGGGGGGGGGGGTGCGGGGGCTATAGAAGTAAAAAAAAAAAATGTTTGCATGTAATAACTCACAGGGGAGAGGTGGGGAGGTGTCAATACCTCTGACAATTTTCATCAGATAACGGTGGTCATCAAACTTGAGGTAGACATTGATCCCAAAGACATATATATATACCCCAAAAAATGAAAAAATTTATAGTAATTTATATATTTTTTATACTTACCAATGACCCAGACTTACCTGGTACTAACCCAAAAATATCTAGGGCCAAACACAAATTTTCCCCCCAATCCCCCAAATTTGCATGCAAAACCGAAAATTACAAGTCCTAACTGGTCCTCCATACATTTTACCCTCCGCACATGTGCAGACGCCAGGAAGTCACCGAATCTGGCACCCATAAAATCATTCTTTGTAGAATAAGATTATAATAATTCAGTGGGGGAGGTATGAGTGCCCAGTACTGCCCACTCATGGTTGGGCCATTCCCATCTGGGTCATTGGTAAGTATAAAAAATATATAAATTACTATAAATTTTTTCATATTTTTATACTGTAACCAATCTCCCCGTGGGAACCCCGGGAAGTAAGCAGCACTTGTTTACTGTGGTAAACCAGTTCCACTTTACTAGTAAAATAGGACCCAGTCACCAATGCTTGGGGTGAAGGTCCTCTAAACTGGGCAACATGTAGATCAATGTTTGACTAAACTTGACTTCATCTCCATGTTGTGTCACGATTAGCCGTGGTGCATAAATATGTGACGTTAACCACCAACAAACAAACAAACGGTAACCAATGACCCAGACTTAGCTGAATCATAAAAAGGTGGAGGGCCTAGAACTTCTGAAATAGTAGAGCAACATGGATCAAATCCTTCAGTCCATGATGAAGAAATTAGAATTTACATGAATGTCTCTTAATACCATAATAGAAGAGAAATAACCTAATATGGATCCCAATTATGTAAATCCTAAATCTAAGCATAAAATCATGTTAATTAGGATGAAACAAATAAACAATTTTAGAGCCTAGTCTGGACTAGGCCCTAAAAATTATGGCGTACTGAGAATGAGAGAAAATTTCCCATAAACCTACGCCACACAATAATACTGCAGCTGATCACCGAACATAGTACGGACAAAACAGCTTCCTCAATAGTTACATACCCCATAAGGCAGAGAAGTGGACAAAATGACTCCCCCCCCCCTTTTTTTTTAACATAACTTCAAAAGAAAGAGGGGAGAGCTCTGGAATCAATAAGCAGAACCCGGAAACGATATAATTAAATATCAATCAGGCACTCAAAAAATTAATTCACGAATAATAAATGGTGCTTAATGCCACTTCACAAGCCAAGACTGTAGCGATGATTTTGGTAAATAACATTATCCGCTATAAAATATGCACTGCAGACGGCGTATACAGGTACAACAAAATCAGTGAGAAATCAATTATAACATATACATACAAATGCGGGATAAGATGAACAATCTCTGCAGAGAAAACGCGCATCAAGATCATTCACAGGAGGCCTCTGTAATATTAAATCCGGTAAAAAACACTCTCCAAAGTGTACTATTTGGTATCTACAACTATAAACACGTGAGAATATGCGATTTGAGAACTGACAAAATAGAGACCAGGATCTAGAAATGGAGGTAGGTATGATAAACCGGCTCCAAAATCAGATAATAAATACCGGAAACAAATGCAATAGAACTGCATATATGCGTATGATGGTACCATCCAACACCACCCAGACACAAATTATGTATGAATTAAAAAATGTATATGCGACAGCGTGAGTGTGTAAGGGGGAATTCAAATATATGTCGAAACCTCCTCACCCACATTACTTAATCATTGCTGGTGCAGACAGCAATAATATAGTGATCATAAAGCTCTTTCACGTCTGAATACTCCGTAAAGCCACTGAGAGCGGAGAATGACATGAAGAATAAAACTTCCTTTAAAGAACAAAACCCTCTAATGGGGAAGCTTCTGGCGAGTGCTCAATAGCAGACCCCCATAACCTCAATGAAATCAATAGAAACAAATGAATTGAAGGATACACATATCCTATCATTCATTCCCATGAAAACGGCTGAGCGTCAATGTATGTGCTCATAGTGACACAAATAATGGAAACTATTATTCCCAGGCGCAGAAAACTTAACTATCCTGAAGAGATCCCACATAAGATCATATAATAGCCAAACAGTTAGAATAAGTGCAAGATATAGCCAGCACTTACTTATGCGCTGAAATCTTAAGCATTGACTGCTAATTGAAAGATAAATAACCCAAGCAGTACGAATAGCTAACTGACTTATTTAACAACAGAATGAACATAAACTGTTGAAAAATAATGACAACATAAGCGTAACTTCTCTTCTGATAAACTCTGATGTGCATAGAGAGACCCTCGGACTCAGGATTGTAACGCAATATATGAACTCACATCCGAAATAATTGAGAAAACCGTAATATATGCCCAAACTTGACCTTATGTTAAAGGATTCTTTAAAACAAAACAGGTCAAGAGGGAAAAATGTCTACCACTCCAGTTAATAACTGGAGTAGACATGTGTGTAAGCGACCCATTGAAATAACATTCCAAGCCGCTCCACACAACTCCATTATCGCTGTTAATGCGTCAGATAACCTATAAAAGCGAGCCAGACAGCTGGTTAATTCGCTCTGTGAAACAGATGAACCAGTCAAATGAATAGTGGGATACATGAATCCTATCATAAATCCCATGAGACATTATCTAGTTCACAAAACAAGTGATCTAAAGAACTATACTCACTACAATTGCCGAACGTTCACTTATCGACTGAGAGATAATAATAAATAACCTAATTATCCACTTCCAGTCAAAATCGGCGGGACCGAGTTCTATAAGAGCCTTGAACCACCGGCTCAGGGGAGTATGATCAGTAACTCAGTCTGACGAGAAACCCCTATCTAAGTGGTTGTTTTGACAAACCTAAGAATTATATATAGGGGAGATACCTATACCTTCGCTATGAGCCTTATAAGCAAATTGAGTCTAGGACAAACTCTCCTACTCTTCTGTTGGCTGTGGTCGATTAGACCCCAATTTAAAGAGTCGAGAATAGATGCTTTTATTGTAGTTTAATCCTACAATAATGAAAGCTTACCATCAAAGACTTAGGTATACTTATACCTTGCTATGAGTCCTTATAGACGATTTGAGTCTAGGACAACCTCTTGTACTCTTTCTGCTGGTGATGGTACATTAGACCCCAGTTTAAAGAGACGAGAATTGATTCTTATAAAAACTAGAGTTGGAAGACTAAAGCGACCTACGGCAAGTTTTCCACCTAGTCAAATGCAAAGATGAAGATGCAAGGCTTCATTGCATCAGAATAACTCCCACTTAACATTAGTTAAGACTGAAAAATAAATACTAGGTGTGGAAAGAATTTTTAAAAGGTACAAACGACCACAAAATTTCTTCCATATAGATGATGCGTCACAGTACTTAAAATTGAAGTACGTAAGACCATGAGACTAAATTCGTTCTAAGAAATGATCTTCTCAATTGCGTCCGAGCGAACAGCTAAATGATGAAGGTAAGGCTAAAACTAGGATCTTCGCCTGCTCAATCAACGCTGATGGACTCTCTATATCTTCCATGTTGTTTTTAAAAGTATGTGAACCATCACAAACGATTAAAAATACAGAGGAAGAAGATAAGAAACCAAATTACTTTTCCCGCCGGAAGTTAAATATGGTGTCGTCAACAGAATCGAAGACCTGTGACACCCGTGTAGATTTAACTGGAAAGAGATCTTATTACCCTGCTCTTTACCCAGATGAAGTCAGGGTCGAACTACGATAGCAGTTTCTCATAATTGCTCACAGCATTTTGAATCACTGGAACAAGTTCAAGGAAATGATAAGGTATGATATCTATATCATCCAAGAGTTGTTCCGGAAGGAAAAGTTATCCTTTCCATCATACGTTCAAATCAGTTAGAATCACAGTCACCAGCATCTAAACAGGCAGGTGACTGGACCAAATAAGCACTATGGAACAGCTCAAGATTTGAGACTGACGTTGAGTGCTTCTGCCTTAGCAGGAATACTGCAATTAGCTGCGCAACTGTGACAGCAAGTCCGTTACAGAGGCCTGAGGAGCAGCGGTCATGAATAGCCTCTTCGCCGGCTGCTCCTAGGACATGGACTCCAATATAGTTATTACTGCGGACAACCAGATGAATGAAGCCTCATCTCCTTGGCTACTAGATGGTGCGACTTTCTTCATTAAAGATGGACCTTTTGACGATGCAGACTGGAAAATGGAAATGCTGAGTCACTTAGCCAAGGTGTGGTCGGGAGTGTTTGGTAGATACTTAAAGAAGCAAAACTGTAGCTGTCCCGGCTAAGAATTGAACTAAGCGTACCGGACAATAGCTATGTATGTAACGTCTGACTGACACAAGTTTCTACCAACAACACCCGGCTCCAGATGTTGTTGAAAGAGAGAGAGGGGCTCCCTCTTGCTCGCGATCCAGAGAGACCTGGACGAGCATACCTCAGAACTTGCCGTCTTCTTCCTTCCATCAACACAAGGTGAGCATGGATTCGATCAACTTTGGTCACTACACCCTTATTCTCTCTCGACCGCCACAGACATACAGGGATCACATCACCCACTTACGAGTGATATCTGCCAGTTGAGATAGCTGTTTTAGACAAGGGCGTAAGCCTCCGTGAAACCTAGCCCTTGTCTTTTTTAAAATCATTGAGCACTTTCCACTAGCTCTAACTACAATGCATATGTGATACATCTGGAGTCACGGTTCAAGTATCCAATCTTAACCATTTCACCGGCGATAGGAAACTGACACCACTCCTCGGGTTTTATAGCCCTGTGCAATATAAAGATCACTTTGTCCGTTATGTAGAGGAAACCATAAGACTAGCCGGCCCCGGCTGCCTATTAGACAGGACATCCCGGACAGGAGGCATGGACGTATACTCCGACTGACGCAAGTTCCTACCAACAACATCTGTCCCCAGATGATGCTGTAAGAGAGAGCGGCCTCTCTCTTGCTCACGGTCCTGGATGACCTGGACTAGCGTACCTCAGACCCTGCCTGTTTCTTCCTTCCGTCGTAGCTGGGTGAGCATAATTGCATATCATATTGTTTGCTCCACCCTATATGATCTCTCTTTTTCTAGCCCGGACCATCTTCACCCGGCATGACAGTTCTCAGGGACCTGAGTAACTACTTCACTGTTCGAGCTAACTAGTGACAACGGACCTGCGCGGTCGTCTGCTTTTCGAACATAGAGGAAGCTATAATTCTGGCCGGCCCCAGCTGTCTATGGAAGGAGTGTCCTATGGACGTAAGTTCCAATTGACACAAGTTCCTACCAACAACCTCTGGCCCCAGAGGTTGTTATAAGAGAGAGAGAGGGAGGGGGGGGGGGGGGTGCTCTGTCTTGCTCGCAGTCACAGACAACCTGGATGAACATACCTCAGAACTTGTTTGACCGACACAAGTTCCTACCTACAACCTCTGATCGCAGATGTTGTAATAAGAGAGAGAGGTGGGGTGGGGGTGGGGGCCTCTCTCTTGCTCGCGATCACGGAAGACCTGGATGAACATACCTCAGAACTTGTCTGACTGCCACAAGTTCCTGCCAACAACCTCTGACCCAAGAGGGGGGGGGGCCTCTCTCTTGCTCGCGATCATGAAAGACCTGGACGAGCATACCTCAGAACTTGTCTACTTCCTCCTTCCTGTGCTTCCTCCTTCCAGTCGTCGCAGGGTGAGCATGTTCGTATGTTTATAGTGCTCGCTACACCTTTATTCCTCTTCATGACCGCTACGGACATTCCTGGCATCACACACCACTAGTCAACGTGATAGATCTGCCGGTCGAGCTGGCTGCGACAAGGTCATCAATCCTACTAAGGATCTAGGCCTTGTCTAATACCTGAGCACTTTTGCCGCTAGCTCTTGATTGATTTGCGACGACAACAGCACACTCCTTGATGGTGTCACGAAGCCACATCCTGTTCTTGTTCCTCTGTAAATAGAAACTAAAAAACTGTAGTGACCTTTTGACGAGAGGACTACCATGTCCCCTTGCCGAGATAGGACCTATAGTGTCCACTCGCCTAACACAAATCATGACGCCTGTCATTCAGATTATCAAATCTGATACATGGAGTAGAATTAGTGGTAGTACATCAAGTAAACTCATTACAACGACCAAGTAAATAAAGGAAAGGTTTCCTCTATTTGCCATACTATTAGATAAAAATAATTACCTAAAACTAATATATGACATTGTACCACCACCAAATCTACATATAAGATAACATTAAATATAATTAATGAAATAAATATATCCAAAAGAAAAACTCTTTCAAAAATAAAATAAAAATTTTTGAACAAATTTTCCTAATATGAGAGCCCATGTTCGCAAAGGGAATGATGATCCCAAAAAAGCCTAAGTGTGGACAAAATTATAAAAACTATGTAAAATTAACTACCACGCTATCAGAATATTTAATGTTACTTACAGCTGTTGTTCCTAAACAAAAATAGGAAACTACCTAGAGCAATGTAATGTAAACAAAACACTGAAATCAAGACCCCAGGCAACACGGCCCGAAGTCAGTAACAGAAACAAGACTATCCGATGTAAAGCAAGATCTTCCTCAGAAGAAAAAACGATACATTGGATGTAAGATGCATGATCAAAATGCCCGAACACCCTAAGGGTGAGGACGTATCCCTGGGGATGTACAGAATGATATTCTGCATAAAACGTTATATGTCCCGAAATTAGAGAACATGAACTAATTTTAATAAATATTATAAAATTACAGCACTGAACATTTCAAACCACCGTTTCTTCCTTCCTTCATCCAGTTCTGTCCTTGGATCCTCCAATTTAACCATTGATTTGTGTCTGGCATCATTATTAATTGAGATTTAAAAGCACAAATATCAGTTTGTTGTTATCTGACAAGGGCCATAGAAAGAATGATTTTATTGGAGCCAGATTCGGTGACTTCCTGGCATCTGCACATGCGCAGAGGGTAAAATGTATGGAGGGTCAGTTAGGACTTCTAATTTTCGGTTTTTGCATGCAAATTTTGGGGATTGGGGGGCAAAATTTGTGTTTGGCCCTAGATATTTTTGGGTTAGCAGCAGCTGAGTCTGGGTCATTGGTTACAGTATAAAAATATTGATATTTGGTTAGTAATATTTAAGTTATTACATAAACAAGCATTACACGATATTTATTAACAAAGGGGCAAGAACTCCCATAATTTTCATCAGATACGGTTGGTCATCGAACTTGACGTAGACATTGTTGCTGTAGAGTCATACACTAAAAAGAATTGAAACTATTGTTCAAGCTATGCCATAAACAAAGGACTGAAAAAAATGTTGATTGATATATGCAAATTTCCAAGTCGAAAAGTCCCACAACTCTTGTAAAAATCATCAGACCATACCCCAATTCAAACTTAACTTTCATTTTGATATAATTGAGGCAGAAAGCAAATTTGGTACTGATCTATGAATCCATCCAAACTCAAGTTATCGTCGGAAAACCAACATGTCGATGGTAATGAGAAATTTCATAACTCATGTAAAAATAATTGGGCGGAACCCATATTCGAACTTAGCCTGTATTACTCACTGGGGAATACACATACCAACTTTGGTTGAAACCAAATAATCCAAACTGGAGTTATCGTTTGAAAACCAGTTGTTTATGGACAGACGGACAGACAGACAGACCATTTATATAATACAACTGTTTTTACAAATGGGCGTATAACAATGCTACCCAAACTCTTGTCCATGTATTTGTGACAGCACATCTGCACTACTGTAACTCCTTGTTTGGATTTCCCAAATACCAAAATGACCATCTCCAAAAGGTGCTAAATGCATCTGCTAGAGTGGTGTGTTGCATCTCTCAGAACAACCAATTCGCTTTAGTTTTGATGGATTTACACTGGCCACCTGTAAAATACAGGATAATACTCAAGATTGAGTTACTGGCGCAGAGGGAATGTTGTTGTATACCTCCATCATGTATAAGTGATCTTATCAGTAGTAAAAATGCTCCATACCATAGTTTGAGATTGACCAGGATTGACTGGACGTTTGTTGCCAAATGTTCCAATCAACAAACACCAAAGGTTTGATGACAGAGCTTTCTTTTTCACAGGCCCATTTCTGTGGTATGATATTCCAGAACATCTGAAATTAGGTATACATTTAGCTAAAATAAATATAGGTAAAGTATTGTAAAGGTGGGTGACAGTTAGATGCTAAACTAGAAAAAAAATCTTCATGGGGTTAGTGTTATAATGGGGATCCTTGTATAGCACACCATAAGCCAAATGTTAGCATCCATTCAAAAATTTATTCAAATCAGAACCTTCACATAGAAGTTCTGTACAAAAAACTGATTGTATCTAATTTCGGTACAAAATGGCCACTGGCAGCCATCTAGAATTTTGGACCGCACCCGAAAAAACTTGTTCTTGTCCCAAGCCTCCAGCCCTAGACGTATTGACATGTGCACTTACAGTGTATAAGTAGCACTGAATACCTCAAAGTTCATCTAATTTGTATAATTTCTTATCAACCTACCTCAATTGTTTACTACAGGCTTGCACTACAATGGAAGAACGTAACTCGGATAAAATACTCTCTATTTTAATCTTTCCCAAGATTTGGGAAAGAAAAGTGGTGTAAAAACACCACGAAAAAATAAGCCAAAACTGGGCCGAGCGCCATCGGCGCATACACAGTATGGGACGCTCTTCCATAGTACAAATCCACGACTTCCGTAACAGTGCGCAATGCATCAATTTGCCATTCTTTTTCTATCCGAAGCATGAGCAGGATGTGTTTCCGCCATATGCATTATGAAACAGTGATAATTCAACTCGTGGATAATGGTTTTCCTGTGACTGGAATTATGGATCTGAAGATCGTATAATAACAGGACTGTGTTTTATATATTCTCATTTATATTTTCAACCACATTCTCATTGTTTATTAATTACTATTCCGTTTTCGTGAATGTTTTGTTTGCGACATCGTGTCATCACGATTCGACAATGAATTTTTTCGGTTGATAAAAAAATTGTTGTTGGAGTAGGTGTCGGCCGTCTGGGTTCTGCCACCTTCTCTCATAGTTGAGGGTGTTCTTCTACTTTCTGTTTCTGTTGAGTTCACCTTTTTCTTCTACTGCTCTCACCTCTGTTCTTTCCAGTTCGGTTCCTTTAGGGCAATTCCTTTTGCCCTTGCCATTGGTGCGTTCACGTGTCCGTTGCATCCGCACCCGCGGGTGGTGTGGAATGCTGTCGTTTTGGGGCCCCCCGACTCGACCATGTCTGGTGTGAGTTTGACCCCCTCCGTGGGGGATGTGCAACTCCTCCCGCTCCCGCGGGGGGTGGTAAACGCTATCGTTTCGGGTCGTCCAATTCGACCACGTCTGATGAGAATTGCTCCTCTCCGTGGGGGATGTGCAGCTCCTCCCGCACCAGCGGGGGGTGGGGACCACTGTCGTTTCGGGGCTTCCCGATTCGACCATGTCTGGTGAGAGTTATTCCCCCTTCCGTGGGGAATGTGCAGTGTTTTACCGTGGTGGATACTGCGGGAGCTGTTGGTTTTTTGTGTAGAGATGCCTGGTTCCGCGACTATGCGCCCTCTCCAGTCGACATCTGAGGCTGTCACTAGGGTTGTGACTCCTCCTTTGGAGGCTGAGTTTGGTGGCTCTCTCCGCTTTTCCGCCAGTTCCAACAGCTCCCGTCGTATCTGCTGCTACTGCTGTTCCGTCTACAATGTCATTGGGCACCGTTTTTAGCCGGCCTCGGCTTCTCCCTGCCAGGGTCTGCAGGGATGTCTGTAGTGTGGTTGTGCGGTTTCGGCCGCAGCCTTCCCAGACTTCCACTCGGCGAAGTCAAATGGGGCTGCCGACTGAACCCCCTACTGTGCCCTCTCAGCCATTGAGCACAGTAGTTTTATACCTGCAGTGGTCTGCTGTGGTGTCTGGTTGTGTAGACGTGGGGGTATCGGCCTCAGCCTTCCCTGACTTCAACTCGGCGAAGTTGGAAGTGGCTGCCGGCCGGACCCTCTCCTGTGGTCTCTGCGCCGTTGAGCACCACAGTTGTCATTGGTTTCGGTTGTTCTTAGTGGGACACTATGAACTCCGTGGCATTTCCATCCACTCATTCTGGCCACACGACCAGTTTTGGGGGTCCAACGTCTTTTGTGCAGCCTGGACCTTCTGCCCTGCAGAGGTCAGCGGTGACTCTCATGAGTTCCTGCTATGTTGATCCTCGGGGTGTGTCACACCCCTACACACGTCTGCCTTCAGGCGTATTCGGCTGCCGCCCGTCGTCCCACATCGGGTCTTTTGGAGGACCGTGACCCTTCGCTGGTTAAGAGGGTCAGAGGTGAAGCCACTTTGCCGGTTCGTTCCCCTGTCGAACCGGCCAGTACGGGCAGTGAGCTTAGGGAGTCCTCTCCTTACTCACTCAGGTTCTGTCAAAGAGCCTTCCTGTTGCTTCCGAGGCAGCGAGTGGTTTCCAGGCGCCTCCTATGGCGCCGCCTCCCGGGATTGGAAACAGGCCGCTTTCTGATCCCTCTGGTGTTCCGACACCATGGGAGGCGTCGGCTGGTTTGACCACGATGGGCTATGTGTCTTCCGACTCAGGGGAAGAGTCAGACATGCTTGATGTCGAGAGCCAGCAGTCTTCGGACTTGGGGGCAGCTCTTGATTTCGTGTTTGGGTTCCTTCCAGATCTCAAACCATCTAACCAGTCGACAGTGTCAGCCAGGCCGCGATCATCGGTCACTCGCCAAGTCTATGGAGCAACCTGCTTCTGGGCGTCTTCGACCGTGCCCGTCGATACAGTTGGTTGAAGCATTTTCAGCCTTGGACTCCAAGCTAAGTTCCAAGGTTATGAAGGCTCCGTTCTTCACCAGGGTTGACACCTTTTTGCCTCCGGCGCGTTATCATTCCTACGATTCCGCCAATCCGTCGGTCTACCAGACTTTGACGGTTTTTGGATCAGGACTCCAATTCCCTCGGGTTTCCAAGTCCAAGTCTGCCGTCATTCCGATGACGACTCTGGAGTCCATGTTGGGCTTATCGAGAGAGATGCTTGGTATGCTTTCTCTCTCCGATCACGTCGTCTCAGCTTTAGCTGCTTATCTGCCTTCAGATAAGTTTGACGAGGTACAGGCTCCTTTGCGTGTGCTGTCCAAGGCGCTCATGCATCTTACTCACACGCATGCCTGTAACACGGCTAATCTGGAATTAGTTCGAGGGGACTCTGTGCGGGACACAGGCCGATCCCTTCCTGAGGAGCAGTACGCTACTCTTCGATCTGCTTTTTTGGCAGGTCCGCAACTTTTCCATGGTTCTGTGTTGACGTCCTACGTCATTCCAACAATCAGCTGCTGTTTCTTCAGCTTGATCAGCCTTCTAGGGTAGGCACGGGCCGTTCCAAGCCTAACAAGTGCCCTCGGCTTCCTCTGCGAATCAAAGGGGCTGATCCTTCTGCCACCGCTTCTACTTCTTACTGACAAGGGGTAAGGGTAAGCATCGGCAGTCTTGAGGGAAGTCCCAGGATTCTTCATTCAGTAGAGGTGTTTTCTCCTCTCGCGAGCCTCGTCGGGGTTCGCAATGAAGGTCCTCACCTCGACTCGTCCCAGGTTGGAGGAAGGATAGCTGAGTTCGCAGACTGTGGGCCACCATCACATCCGATCCTTGGATGTTAGATGTTGTTTGGTCCGGGCTGCGAATATCCTTCTGACGGCACTCCACTCTGTCTAGGGTGCCTTTTCCAACCACAGTTCCTTCAGACATTTTACGTCGGGAACTTCTGTCCACGGAGATAGACAATCTCCTGACAAAGGGGGCGATTGAGGTCATCAAGAACATTAGGTCAGTGGGTTTCTATTCCCGCCTGTTCTTGGTGCCGAAGAAGGACGGCCGACTCCGACCGGTTCTCGATCTGAGTTTCCTGAACCAGTCTATCATTGCTCCCAAGTTCAGCATGGAGACTTTCAGGTCGGTCCTCCGTTCAATTCAAAGGGGGGTTTCGCTTCCAGCTTCGAACTGCGAGTCGCTTACTTTCACGTTCCGATTCATTGGGCGTTACGGAAGTATCTCAGGTTCGTTTTTCTGGGGCGAGTTTACCAGTTCAAGGCCATGCCTTTCGGCCTCAACCTGGTTCCTTGGGCCTTCACCAGACTGATGTCGCATGTGATAGCTTTCCATCGCACACAGTCCAGGGTGACTACTTCGGCATATCTGGACGATATCCTCCAGGGGCATTCCAATGCTGCCTTACTGGAGTCGGATGTCGCCGCTCTTTTGAGCTTGCTCACGTCGCTACGTTTCTGAGTCAACGAGGAGAAGTCGGACCTGGTCCCTTCTCAGTCATTTTATCATCTGGGGATGGCTTTCCGCACACAATTCAATTTGATGGCGGTTCCCCAGGCCAAGGCTATGATTCTCTCAGCTTTTGCTCCGACTCTGTCCCAGTCCACATCCGCGTCGGCTCGTAGTTTTCTCCGGCTAATCGGTCTCTGCTGTTCGGTGACAGATCTCATTCCTCTAGGTCGGCTGCGTGTCAGACCTCTCCAACACTTTCTGCTCAGTCGTTGGAGGCCGAATGTAGATTTTCTGGATCTGGTGCTTCAGTTTCCAGAATATCTTTATCCTCACCTTCTCCTCTGGGCGGATGTCCAGTGGCTTTCGCAGGGTGTTCCGTTGGACTTACCCACGTCCGATCGCATTCTGACGGCAGATGCCAGCGATCTCGGATGGGGTGCGACGATGGATCCTCTAGGTCTTTCCATTCACGGGATGTGGGACCAGGATCATGCAGCTCTACACATCAACCAGAAGGAGCCTCTTGCTCTTCTTCTGCGTTTCAGGCAGTGGATCCCTCACCTGTCGAATCGCCAGGTCCTTCTGTTGTCCGACCATTCGACGGTGGTTGCTTACATTCGGAACCAGGGCGGCATGCACTCTATTCCAATGTACGAATTGGCTTGGGATCTTCTACTGCTCGCTCAGGATGTCCACGCCGGGGTGGCTGTTCGTCACATTCCCGGTTGCCTGAACGTCTTAGCCGACTCCCTGTCCCGTCGGGGCAGGGTCATTTCCACCAGGTGGATGCCCCACATGGTGGGTTCCATCGATCTCTTGTGACTCGTTGGAACCATCTGGTGGACACTTTTGTCCCCGTGTCCAGATGCTCTGGCTTTCGCCATGGACGCTCTGGCCCTCCTTTGGGATGGTCTTGTCGGCTACGCCTTCCTACCGGTTCCGATTCCGCCTCAGGTTCTCACCCAGATATGAACCTGCAGTCGTCGAATCCTTTCGATCACACCCGTTGCTTCGGTGAGTGTGGATCAATCTGCTCCGCTCTCTGTTAGCGGCGGTTCCGACATGTCTCCCTCTACCTCGCGACTTTCTCTGCCAAAGTCACCGGAGGAGGTTTTCAAGTTGACCCGACTTCATTGTGCCTTCGCACATGTCTTTTATCGGGTCCTGTCTCCTCCGTAGTCGTTTTTCGAGGCAGTGGAGTTGCTTTTCTTCCAGGAGGCACTCACTCCACTGGTTTAGCCTCTGTGGAAGGTTCTTCTTTCGATGGTGTGCGATCACTCTGTTGCTTCTGTCACTCCTTCGATCACACCGCTTGCGGAGTTTCTGGTATATGTTTGTTTCTGGGGGTCTCCAGCAATGGGTACTTGTCCATGCTTCGGAGACATTTTTTCCAATGTGATACCGCATTGTTTCGACACTCATCCTTGCCTCTCCAAGCTTGTTCAGCTCTTTTCCTTGAAAAGACCTAGGACTTTGCAGTTTACTCCAAGATGGTCACTTTCTTGGGTGCTGCTCTGCTTGGGGGTGAGGGGCGTTCACGCCTTTATCCTGGATGAATATGTGTTTCCCCACATGCCAGATCTCTCCTGCATCCATTTCTTGATGGACTTGTCTTGCTATTCGTGCAGCTTCCGCTCGTCTAGCTACTGGTGCTTGTATTACCAATTGTTTTTTCTGCCACGAGGTGCGTGCATTGTCTTCCTCTTTTAATAACTCTGTCATGTTGTCGGATGACTGATGTTATACTGGCAGCCTTCTGGAGAAATGCTACATTCTCCTTTTATCTGCGACAGTTGCAGGAGCCGACAGAGAACCTTGGGGTCCTCTTTCTTCGGCTCAGGATGTTGTCTATCCAAGCTTTTCAGCTTTTTTCAGGGTCAGTTCCAGCTTTGTGCTGTTACTGCCCTTTCTGTCTGTGCGTCGCACTTCACCAAACGCCTCATCTTTCATTGGCTTTTCTAATGTTTGTGATGCTATGGTTTGATAGGCCTAGGGATCTCTTCCTCTGTCCACAGTCCCAGTGCTATTCAGTTATGTGTGGGTTGGTTATGTGATTCCCTCCAGCCTTTTGTCTATTCAGCCTGTAGTAAACAATTGAGGTAGGTTGATAAGAAGTATAAATTTTATAGTAAATTTCCTTTCTTATTATACCTACCGAAATTGTTTACATGGAGGCCCTCCCGTCTTCTTATTTGGGTAAGAATCCTTCCTCCCCGCTGATCACATTACTGCTGTGTTGTTGGGAATCAAAAGAATGACGAATTGATGCATTGCACACTGTTACGGAAGTCGTGGATTTGTACTATGGAAGAGCGTCCCATACTGGGTATGTGCCGATGGCTCTCGGCCCAGTTTTGGCTTATTTTTTCATGGTGTTTTTACACCACTTTTCTTTCCCAAATCTTGGGAAAGATTAAAATAGAGAGTATTTTATCCGAGTTAGGTTCTTCCACTGTAGTGCAAGCCTGTAGTAAACAATTTCGGTAGGTATAATAAGAAAGGAAATTTACTAAAAAATTTATACTTCTGCACGAGATAAAAACCTGTATTATATGTGATGTATTCCATGTTACTAAACATTCATACAAAAATTTATTCAAATCAGAACTTTCATACAGAAGTTCTGTACAAAAAACTGATTGCACTAACTAAAGTACAAAATGGCTGCTGGTGGCCATCTTGAATTTCAGACCGCACCCAAAACCACTCGTTCTCGTCCTACGGTAATAACAAAGGTACTCAAGAAGTTTCGTAAAGATCGGTTCATAAATACTTCCTCTAGCCAGAGCAGTATTGGCATTTGCAGTTACAGTGCTGAAAGTAACACTAAATAGATCAAAGTTAGTCTAATTGGCATAATTTATGCACGAGAAAAAACTCTGTACTATATGTGATGCATCCCATGGTACTAAACATCCATACAAAAAATTATCCAAATCGGAGCTTTCATATGGAAGTTCTGTGCAAAAATCTGATTGCACCTAATTTTGTACAACATGGCTGCCAGTGGCCATCTTGAATTTCAGACCGGACCTAAAAACACTGGTTCTTGTCCCACGGTGATAACAAAGGTGCCCAAGAAGTTTCGTAAAGATCGGTTCATAAATACAGCCTCTAGCCCGAGCCGTATTGAATTGTTGACGGATAGACGGCCGACGGACGACTGGCCATGGCATAAGCTCAGATTTGACTTACGTCAGAATTGAGCTAAAAATGTTAATTCTTGTGTGCTCTGTACAAAACATGAGACACCTTCTGCTGACCTGAAGTTCAGACCTGTGGTTGAAAACAAGTTCCATTTAAAATTCACCATTCCAAAAGAAATCTTAGGGGAGTACATATACACACTGTGACTTAAATAAATGCACATCCTTGTTCGGAACCTTTGGAAGAAAAGAGTGCTGGTCTACTGATGTAGACATTTATCAACTGCATCAAACAGATTGCAGGGTGGGGGTGGGGGGGGGGGGGCACACACTGGAACTTACTCCACAGGCTCAATGACGAGAGAGATGTGATACTTTTTTTTCTGCGTAAACGTAGTCTCCCATCTAAATTTGATTAACTTGAGCTGTTAAAGAGTTTATTTGGCACTTTGTGGCTTTTCCAAATTTGCATGGGGCTTAGCTTATGGGAATGTTTGAATAGGCCTTAGGAGGCCACCATATTTTTTGTTTTATTTGATTCTTTCTTTCTGTTTGGGTACACAAAAATTCATAGGCCGGCCCTACTGCTGAATTGGACCTTGGGCAATTTTGAAATGTTGAAAGAAATATTTGTTTGTGACCAGTTTTATGACTTGACCGCCTTGTTATTCTTTAATTGTTTGTTGTTACAGTAATAAACTCGTGATTAATGCTTATCAGTTGTTTTGCTCTCTGTTACATTGTTACCCACTATCAGTTAAGTTACCATCAACACTAGGTGTTAAAAAAGATGTTAGGTGTGATAAATTGATGCTATTGCAAAATAAGCAGCATCTATGATTAGTAGGCCATCAGGTATAAAAAGAAAAAAAGCAGACTCCATTAAATATCCCCGAAGCGTTGTTGTCAGCTATCCAAAGAGACGTCCTACCGCAAACCTGAAAACCAACTAAGAAAACCTGAGGCAGACTGTACTTGCCAATGATGGCCCTCCACCGCTATCATCTCTGAAGTGGCAGACTATACTTGCCCGAAAATATAAGAGCACAGCACCCTCGGGCGGAAGTAGTACCTTTGTGAAAAGACCCAACCTCTCACACTGGTCCTCACCCAAGGGATCAGCCAACATTGGTCAACGAGGTCAACCCAACACCCATGACACCCTATCCAGGGACAACTGCCAAGTACCCGAACCTTTTCCTCCTTCAACACACCTAAGACATGAAAGTATCAGTCCACAAACAGTCACCAAGGGTCAAAAGGTGCTTGCCCTATAGTGTCTCTGCATGCTGTTGGCGCGCGAAACCATTCCATCCATAAAATACATTTTCACTCACACATCTGACTTCAGAGCATGAACACCTGGACAGCTATGAAATTACTTGTTAGACTTGAGAAAGCCACCTCAGCTCTGGGCATCTCTTGCCCTATCTCCTGGACTATCCAGGAAATAGGCATAAGCATCCATCTGAAACTGGAATTCAGAGTTGATGAGAACACCACTACACCAACATCCTCAGGGAGAGGTAGCACCTTTGGTGAGAGGATCCCCTCTCACACTGGTCCTCACCTGAGGGGGCAGGGGGGCCCTGAGAAGAGTACTAAAAGGAAAAAAAAGAAGAGCCCATCAACCAAGCGTAGGGACGCCCGAAGCTTGGAGGCTTGTTCCCCTCCTAATCCCACAGACAAACCCAACCAACTGCCGGCTCCCCAGCCAGTTCAGTTGGATGTGGAATGTCCTGTGGAGATTGAGGAGGAACTGGAAGTTGCTTTTTCGCCACCTCCCACCCCTCACTCCCCCCTACCTTTGCTTCTGGGCAAGGGACACACACCAATCCAGCCACCGCAGTCCTCAGAAACACGCAAAGAGAAGATTATGAGGGAATACAACAAAATCATGGCCGAGTCCCAAGAATTCAAACGACAATCTGCTGAAGTCTCCAGAATGGCACGGGAATGGCTAGATAATGAGAAAAAACAACAAAACCAATAAACGGCCTTATCTCCATCTCCATCACAGCCACCTCCTACAAAGAAGACCCGCAGGAAACACAAACGCAGATAAGCTGCTTTCTTCTTTTTTCCTTCTTTACCGCATTCAGAGATGGCAAATACTATACAGCTAATGAGGGTCGAAGGAGGCTTGCCCCACAGCGTCCCTTCGCTCCTTTGGCGCACAAAAAACATTCCTTCTTCCATTAAATACAACTTCTAGCTCATGCTCCCATTAGGTAAACAGCCCCTCCCCACTAATAAATCAAGTTTTCACATTAAAAAAAGTGTGGAACTATCATTTGATTTGTTGACAAACAAACCGGGTAACTTGACTTGTGTCTGATCAATCTACGTCAAAATTTGGATGATGAAATATATCTTCGAGATGCAAATTTTGGGCAAAACTTTATTCATCAAAGTTTAATGATGAAAACTTTTTTTTAAAGGGAGGGTGCCTGAGGACTGTAACTGAAACTGGGGAGTTAGGTTTAGGACCAAAAGAACGCTGGACGGGCAGTGTAACAAGGAAAGGCCAGCCTTTGAAGAGTATCTAGATGGATCGTTTGGGGGATCTTTACTGTTCAAGCTGAGATCCAAGTCATTGGAGTTGCAGGGGAAAATTGAAAGAGAGTGTAAAATGTTACAGGGGCGCAAAGCTCGAAAACCTTTAGCACAGTCTACAGGTCATATTTATGGAGGGATTTCATTGTAACTTGGTAGCTTGACTCCATATTATGTCTAGATGAAAACGTCCCCTTTTGGTCGAAATCATTCAGCCTTTATGGCTGCCCGAGCCCAAAAACCTTGAGCATATGTAATGCATATGTAATGCCTAGATGATGAGATCCCCTTTTGGTCGTAATTGGTCAACTGTGATGGCTACAGAGGCCCGAAGCCCGAAAACCTTGAGCACAGTCTACAGGTCATATTTATGAAGGGATTTCATTGTAACTTCGTAGGATCACTCCAGATGATGCCCAGAAGAGAATGTCCCCTTTTGGTTGCGACCATTCAACCATGATGGCTTCCTGAGCCCAAAACCCGAAAAACTTTAGTACAGACTACAGGTCGTATTTGTGAAGGGATTTCATTGTAATTCAGTAGAATGACTCAGTATAATGTCAAGATGAGGAGGTCCTCTTTCAGTAGTAATTGGTCGACCGTCATCGCTACACAGGCCTGAAGTTCAAAAACCTTTAGCACAGTCTACAGGCCATATTTATGATAGGATGACTCGTTTTGGAATAATTTCACTGTAACTTGGTAACTTTCGTTGACATACGTTAACTGTGAGGGCCACATACATTAACTGTGAGGTCATATTAACCCACCCCTTCGCCCTTTAGTACAGTGTACACCTCATTATTTTTATTAAAAACATAGCATACAGGGAACAGAAATTAACATATTCCCAATTGTCACAATTCTTGTCTTATTTCATAATCCTTCCATAAACATTGAACATTATCCTTTTCATCAAACACAACACACAGACAAGTTAAGCTACAGTGTCACTGACACTTTCATTTCAAATTGTCAAAATCTACACCTATAAAAGCCAGTCCTTTTTAAACTTTGTTGAGTAATAAATATCATGTAAAGTCAGACATTAAAAAAACTGTTGAGTGACTGATGGGGGGGGGGGGGGGAGGGGGGCGTGGTGGCTCAGTTGGTAGAGGTGCAGGCTGCAAGCCGAGAGGTCCTTGGTTCGAATCCCACCTGCGGCAACCATGTTGTGTCCTTGGACAAAACACTTCACCCCCATTGCCCACGTGGGGGCATGGTGACGTTGTGTACTAAGGCGTACTGCACGTCGATGGAGCACCTGTCTTCAATCAGTGCTAACCCTGCTTGTGTGGAGTTGGTATGTTGGGGAGCTGACATTTGTTCGCTGTTGCTCGGTGGTTCTTTCAGGGTACTCCGGCTTCCTCCACCCGTAAAACTGTCACGGTCATGGTTAGCCATTGTGCAGAAATTTGTGACCTTAAACACCATTAAATAAACAAATAAATAAATAAATAAGTGACTGATCATTTCCAGGAAAGTAATAGACATTTCAAGCTGATTTCAGGGATTAACTCTTAACCCACTGAGTATTTTCCAGATATTTTTCATCAAATCTTGTCATGGTTGCCATGAAGCAGCCATGACTAAATTTCATTAGAGAAATCATTGGTGCAAAAGTCTATTTAGTTTACAGGGAGAAAAATTGGATTAAATATGCCCAAATTATCCTTGTTTCATAAATAAATAGCCTAATACACATGAATTTTTTTCCAGATACAACAAAAAATATCAGGAATTTGACATGAATGTGTTGAGGGAGTTGAGCTTGGATGGTGCCATCCAGCACAAAAACACTTGGGTGAAGAGAAAGTATTGAATACTTCCTACATGTAGTGCTGAGATATATCAGCTTCTACAAATATGACAGATGAAAAGTAACTCACTCCAGTTTCATCCAGGTGGGATAAATAATACAAAACACGGTGAGGGTGGAGGATGGGAAACAGGAATCAACAACCGAGTTTAAGTTTTCCAAGTGTTTTACCGAGTACTGTGACCACAAGCAAAATAAATGAAAAACTCCTATGAGGGTTTCCTGTTCCTCAACTCTACCTGACTTGTGTTATGTATTTGGACCCTGATTAATTTCAATTAAGTGAATAAAGCATGCATATTCAAGGAAATATTTTTCATGAGCACATGCGCACCTGCACATGTTACAAAAAAGTTGTCCGTGTATTTTTCACCAGAATTATGGTCCTTATCTTACTCATGCTTCATTGGTCCAGCAATAACAACATACTATCAACAGTACATATGTATGTTGCTGATCTGCATTTGCTACCGATGTTGGAGAGTCATTTTCTGTGATGTACTTAATTATGTCACCCCTTCACCGGGGAGGGAGACATATTGTTTTACCCTGAATTCTTGTTGTTGTTGATGTTGTTGTTCTTGTTCTTGTTCTTCTCATACAACTGTGTCTAAGCCAGAACTTTTTTTTTTTTTTTTTTTTTTTTTATCTTTTGACATCCAATTACTGATTTCTTATCAACCTACTCACAATTGTTTACTACAGGCTTGCACTACAGTGGAAGTCCCTAACTCGGATAAAATACTCTCTATTTTTGTCTTTCCCAAGCAAGTTGGGAAAGAAAAGTGGTGCAAAAGCACCAATAAAAATAAGCCAAAACTGGGTTGAGTGCAACCGGCGCAGACCCAGTACGGGACGCTCTCTCCCAAGTACAACTCCACGACTTCCGTTGCCAGTGCGCATACCGTCTCTAAAGACTCATTCTTTTTAAAATCCGCTTCGTGTCGAGATGTTTTTGCACGCTTATCAGTGTTCCACCAACTCGATGTTTGATGTTTCCTGATTCATTATACCGCAGTGTATCCTTTGTATTCTCAGGAACAGTGTTTTATATTCTCTTTTTTCTATTATATGTCCATCATGTATATTTATTTGCTCTCTCTCGAGTCGCGCGCGAATTTCGCGGGCCACGCGGTTCGGACTTAGATTATTTCACAATTATTGTTAATGCTTTTTTTGCAAAATTTTTTAATTGTGTTAGAGTTAGGTGTCAGCGGGGTACCACTCCTACAGTGTTTCTTCTTTCTGTTGAGAGTAGTCTTCCTGTTGGGTGGTTCCCGGTCGGCCGTCTGGGGTCTTTGTTTCTGTCACCTTTCTCTCTTTGGGGGTGTTCTGTTTTCTGATCTCACCTTCTCTGCTCCTCTCACCTTTTTCATGCCTAGGACAATTCCTTGTGGGCAGTGTCTGCTGCCTAAGCATGTGGACGATGTACATTCGTCGTGTTCCTCCTGTAATGGGTGTTCGGCCGAGCGGCCGTGTGGTGTCTGTGGAACATGGTCTTCCACCTTTTGGGCGTCTGTAAATCGTGTCGTTCGTTCTCGTGGCCGTGCCTCCCGCTCCCGCGGGAAAGGAGAACGTGGTCGTTCGGGGCCTCCCGAACCGACTCTGTCTGGTGAGAGTTATTCCTCCTCCGTGGGGGATGTGCAGTCTTTTCCTGTGGTGGATACTGCGGGAGCCGTTGAGTGTTCTGGTGTAGAGATGCCTGGTTCCGGGACTACGGTCCCCCTCCAGTCGACATCTGAGGCTGTCACTAGGGTTGTGACTCCTCCTTCGGAGCCGAGCCGGTGTGCTCTCTCCATTATTTCACCAGCCTCAACGACTCTCGACGTATCTACTACTGCTGCTGGTCCGTCTGCTTCGTTGTCTGTTTCAGCCGGCCTCGGCTTTTCGCTGCAGGGGACTGCAGAACTGTCCGATACTGTAGACGTGGGATATCGGCCCCAGCCTTCCCTGACTTCAACTCGGCGAAGTCGGAAGGGGCTGCCGGCCGAGCCCATCGCTGTGGTCTCGTCGCCGTCGAGTACCACAGTTGTGTCTTTGGATTCGGATGTTCATAGTGGAAACACTATGAACTCCGGGGCGTTTCCGTCCGCTCACTCTGGTCACACGGCCAGTTTTGGGGGACCAACGCCTTTTGTGCAGCCTGGACCTTCTGCCCCGCAGAGGTCCGCGGTGACTCTCATGAGTTCTCGCAATATTGATCCTCGGGGTGCATCGTACCCCTATACACGTCTGCCTTCAGATGTTTCGGCTGCCGCCCGTCGTCCCGCGTCGGGTGTTTTGGAGGATCGTGACCCTTCGCTGGTTAAGAGGGTCAGAGGTGCAGCCACTTTGCCGGTTCGCTCCCCTGTCGAACCGGTCGGTACAGGCAGTGAGCTTAGGGAGGCCCTCTCCTTACTCACTCAGGTTCTCTCAAAGAGCCTTCCTGTTGCTTCCAGCGAGGCTATGGGTGGTTTCCAGGCGCCTCCTATGGCGCCGCCTCCCGGGATTGGAAACAGGCCGGTTTCCGATTCCTCTGGTGTCCCGACACCATGGGAGGCGTCGGCTGGTTTGCCCACGATGGGCTATGTGTCTTCCGACTCTGGGGAGGAGTCCGACATGCTTGAGGTCGAGGGCCAGCAGTCTTCGGACTTGGGGGCGGCTCTTGACTTTGTGTTTGGGTTTCTGCCTGAGCTCAAACCTGCTAACCAGCCGACAGTGTCAGCCTGGCCGCGATCTTCGGTCGCGCGCCAACAGCCTATGGAGCAACCTGCTTCTGGGCGCCTTCGACCGTGCCAGTCGGTACAGGTGGTTGAAGCTTTTTCAGCATTGGATGCCAAGCTGAATTCCAAGGCTTTGAAGACTTCGTTCTTCACCAGGGTTGACACCTTTTTGCCTCCTGTGCGTTATCGTTCCTACGATTCCGCCAATCCGTCAGTCTGCCAGACTTTGACGGTTCTGGATCAGGACTCCACTTCCCTCGGGCTTTCCAAGCCCAAGTCTGCCGTCATTCCAATGACGACTCTGGAGTCCACGTTGGGCTTATCTAGAGAGATGCTTGGCATGCTTTCTCTCTCAGATCACGTCGTCTCAGCTTTGGCTGCTTATCTGCCTCCAGATAAGTTTGACGAGGTACAGGCTCCTTTGCGTGTGCTGTCCAAGGCGCTTATGCACCTTACTCACACGCATGCCTGTAACACGGCCAATTTGGAATTAGTTCGAAGGGACGCTGTGCTGGACACAGGACGATCCCTTCCTGAGGAGCAGCGTGCTACTCTTCGATCTGCTTCTTTGGCAGGTTCGCAACTTTTCCATGGTTCCGTGTCGACGGTCCGGGATGACGTCCTACGTCATTCCAAAGATCAGCTGCTGTTTCGTCAGCTTGATCAGCCTTCTCGGGGAGGCAAGGGCCGTTCCAAGCCTAACAAGTACCCTTCTGCTTCCTCTGTGAAGCAAAAGGCTGGTCCTTCTGCCGCCTCCTCTGCTTCTTACTCACGGGGTAAAGGTAGGGGTCGGCAGAATCGAGGGAAGTCTCAGGATTCTTCATTTAGCAGAGGAGGTGGTTTCTCCTCTCGCGGGCCTCGTCGGGGCTCGAAATGAAGGTCCTCACCTCGACTCGTCCCAGGTTGGAGGAAGGATAGCAGAGTTTGCAGACCATTGGACCACCATCACATCCGATCCATGGGTGTTAGATGTTGTTCGGTCCGGGCTGCGCATATCCTTCCGACGGCACCCCACTCTGTCAAGGGTGCCTCTTCCAACCACAGTTCCTTCAGACGTTTTACGTCGGGAACTTTTGTCCACGGAGATTGCCAATCTCCTGGCAAAGGGGGCGATCGAGGTCGTCAAGAACGTTCAGTCAGTGGGTTTCTATTCCCGCCTGTTCTTGGTGCCGAAGAAGGACGGCCGACTCCGACCGGTTATCGATCTGAGCATCCTGAACCAGTCTATCATTGCTCCCAAGTTCAGCATGGAGACTTTCAGGTCGGTCCGCCATTCAATTCACCAGGGAGATTTCGCCGCCAGCATCGACCTGCGAGACGCTTACTTCCACGTTCCGATGCATCGGGCGTCACGGAAGTATCTCAGGTTCGCTTTTCTGGGGCGAGTTTACCAGTTCAAGGCCATGCCTTTCGGCCTCAACCTGGCTCCTTGGGCGTTCACCAGACTGATGTCGCATGTGATAGCGTTCCATCGCACACAGTCCAGGGTGACTACTTCGGCATATCTGGACGATATCCTCCAGAGGCATTCCAATGCTGCCTTACTGGAATCGGATGTCGCCACTCTGTTGAGCTTGCTCACATCGCTAGGATTCAGAGTCAACGAGGAGAAGTCGGACCTGGTCCCTTCTCAGTCGTTTTGTCATCTGGGGATGTCTTTCCAAACCAAATTCAATTTGGTGGCTGTTCCCCAGGCCAAGGCTGTGATTCTCTCAGCTTTTGCTCTGACTCTGTCCCAGTCCAGGTCCGCGACTGCTCGGAGTTTTCTCCGGCTGATCGGTCTCTGCGGTTCGGTGACGGATCTCATTCCTCTAGGTCGGCTGCGTGTCAGACCTCTCCAACACTTTCTGCTCAGTCGTTGGAGACCGAATGTAGATTCTCTGGATCAGGTGCTTCCGTTTCCGGACTCTCTGTATCCTCACCTTCTTCCCTGGACAGATGTTCAGTGGATTACGCAGGGTGTTCCGCTGGACTTACCCACGTCCGATCGCGTCCTGACGGCAGATGCCAGCGATCTCGGATGGGGTGCGACGTTGGATCCTCTCGGTCTTTCCCTACACGGGATGTGGGACCAGGATCAAGCAGCTCTACACATCAACCAGAAGGAGCTTCTTGCTCTTCTTCTGAGTTTCAGGCAGTGGATCCCTCACTTGTCGAATCGCCAGGTCCTTCTACTATCCGACAATTCGACAGTGGTTGCTTACATTCGGAACCAGGGCGGCACGCACTCGCTTCCGATGTACGAGTTAGCTCGGGATCTTTTACTGCTCGCTCAGGAGGTTCACGCCGGGGTGGTTGTTCGTCACATTCCCGGTCATCTGAATGTCCTAGCCGACTCCCTGTCCCGACAGGGCAGGGTTATTTCCACCGAGTGGATGCTTCACAGGGCAGTGTTCCAGTCGCTTTGCGATCTCTGGGGACGTCCCCACATCGATCTCTTTGCGACTCGTTGGAACCACCAGGTGGACACTTTCGTGTCCCCGTGTCCAGATCCTCTGGCTTTTGCCGTGGACGCTCTGTCACTCGATTGGAACGGTCTCGTCGGCTACGCCTTCCCGCCGGTTCCGATTCTTCCTCAGGTTCTCGCCAAAATTCGAACCTGCAGTTGTCGAATCATTCTGATCGCTCCCCTGTCGCCTCAGCGGGTGTGGATCAATCAGCTCCGCTCGCTGATGGCGGCGGTTCCGGCACGTCTCCCGCTACGTCGCGACCTTCTTTGTCAAGGTCGCCCGAGGAGGTTTCACGTCGACCCGACTTCATTGTGCCTTCACGCATATCTTTTGTCAGGTCCTGTCTCCTCCGTAGAGGTTTTTCGAGACGAGCAGTGGAGTGCATTTCTTCTTCAAGGAGGCACTCCACTGGTTTAGCTTATGCAGCTAAATGGAAGGTCTTCTGTCGATGGTGTGCTGATCACTCTGTTGATTATGCCAATCCTTCGATTTCACAGATTGCGGAGTTTCTGGTATATCTGTTTGATTCTCGGGGTCTCCAGCCTGTTACCATCAAGGGTTACAGGTCTATGCTTTCAGAGACTTTTTCTTATGTGGGGAAGCGTCGTATCGGCACTAATCCTTACCTCTCCAAGCTTGTTCGGCACTTTTCTTTGAAAAGGCCTCGGACTTTGCAGCTTACTCCACGATGGAATCTTTCGTGGGTGCTGCTTTGCTTGGGGGGGGGGGGCGCCGTTCGAACCTTTATCCCAGGTGGATATGCAATTTCTCACATACAAGACGGCTTTTCTGATGGCATTTGCTTCGGCCAGACGGGTTAGTGAGCTTCACGCCCTCTCGGTTGACCCGGCCTTTTTTAGGAGTTCTCCCAACAGTGTTACCTTTACCACTGATTGCTCCTTTTTGGCTAAGAATCAGTTACCAGATACTACTCCTCCTCCTATCTGTATCAGGGCTCTTCCCTCTGTTGAGGGTACTCGCCCTTTGCTCTGTCCGGTCCGTGCTATTCGCATTTATCTTGATCGGACACGCTTCATACGGAAGGGCAGAAAACGTTTTTTTCTGTCTCTCATTCCGGGTCGACAGAAGATCTCTCCTCAATCCATTTCTCGATGGATTTGTCTTGCTATTCGTACGGCTTATAGTCGTTTAGCAGCTGGCGATTGTATTACCAATCGTATTTCTGCCCACGAGGTGCGGGCACTGTCTACCTCTTGGGCTTATTCTAACTCCGTCAAGTTGTCGGATGTTATGCAGGCAGCCTACTGGAGAAATGCTTCTACTTTCTCCACCTTTTATTTACGCCAGTTGCAGGAGCAGTCGGAGGACCTTTTTGCCTTGGGTCCTCTTTCTTCTGCTCAGGCTGTTGTCTGCCATAGCCATTAGGCTTCTTGAAGGTCAGTTTCAGCCTTGTGCTGTTACTGCCCCTTTTTTCTGTCTGTGTGTCACACAGGCTCATATGTCTCTTTTCATTGTCCTTTACCGATGCTTGCGACATTATGGTTGATAAGCCTCGGGACCTCTTCCTTCTGCTTCACGGTTCCAGTGCACTAGGGTTATGTGGGGGTTGGTTATGCGATTCCCTCCAGCCTTTTGTCTATTCAGCCTGTAGTAAACAATTGTGAGTAGGTTGATAAGAAATCTAAATTTTATAGTAAATTTCCTTTCTTATTATACCTACCACAATTGTTTACATGGAGGCCCTCCCGTCTTCTTTACGGGTAAAGAATCTTTCCTCCCCGCTGATCACATAACTCTAACGTTTACGGATTCAAAAAGAATGAGTCTTTAGAGACGGTATGCGCACTGGCAACGGAAGTCGTGGAGTTGTACTTGGGAGAGAGCGTCCCGTACTGGGTCTGCGCCGGTTGCACTCGACCCAGTTTTGGCTTATTTTTATTGGTGCTTTTGCACCACTTTTCTTTCCCAACTTGCTTGGGAAAGACAAAAATAGAGAGTATTTTATCCGAGTTAGGGACTTCCACTGTAGTGCAAGCCTGTAGTAAACAATTGTGGTAGGTATAATAAGAAAGGAAATTTACTATAAAATTTAGATTTTTTGGCAAGTAAGCTTGTCCGAGCCAGAATTTATTTACCTTTTCACCTCGGCTTTTGATAGTTGGCTTGTGGGTGTGTCACCATGAGACAATGTGTTGCGTACTATCATGACCCACATACGACCTTGGTCTTTGACCTGAAGGTCAAATTATTTAATTTTTTTAACTTTTGACCTAGGCTTATGATATTTGGCTTGTGAGTGTATCACCATGAGACGATGTGTCGAGTACCAGCATAACCCACATATGACTTTGACCTTGACCTCCAGGTCAAATTACTGATTTTTTGGCAAGTAAGCTTGTCCGGGCCAGAACTTATTTACCTTTTCACTTCGGCTTATGATGTTTGGCATGTGGGTGTATCACCATGAGACGATGTGTCGCGTACTATCATGACCCACAGGACATTGACCTAGTGTATCATCATAAGACGATATGTCGATTTTTATGTGTACCCAAACTATGTATGGTACACATAATGCCGGCATCTGGGGTGGCCATCCGACGTTTGTCCATCCGTCTCTGTCCATCTGTCCGTCCGTCCATCCATCTGTCTGTCTGTCCATCAGTCCGTCAGGCATCCATATCCATTGTTTTGGCATTCGATAACTTGAAAAATATTGCTTGGATTGTCAAGTTATTTTATATTTGTTGTGTTCAGGTTACTCATGTGCCGAGCTGTTTTTGTTAGTTGTAAGTTGAAAGCATAGAAACTAACCGAATGGGAGACATGTGTTTTAGTTCACTAAAACAGTTCCCTCTAGTTAGAACTGAAGTAGTTAAAATTTTTGTAATCCACTTACATTCACTGTCATGGTCAGTGACTGCTTATCATTTATTTTTACACTTTTCTTATAATTTATCACTGCCAAAACATGACAAAAGGTTATAGAAAAGAGAAAATAAACATGTCTTTCCCTGGGTGTATACGCTTATACATCTATATTCTTTTTCCAGTTCTTGTATTTAGCAACAAGATTTGTCAGTGCCCTTGCAAATACCATAACTGAAGAATTTTTGGTGGCATATTTCAACAGTTGTGAGGTACAGCCTCAAAAATTTTTATACTCGCATTAAAAAGTAGGACATATTATGTGATTGGTCTGTTCATCCATCTGACTGTATGTCCATTCGTATGTCTGGTCATCTGTCTGTCCATCCGTCTGTACACCTTTTTTTATCCAGAAGTTTTCTTATTCACCTATTCACCTTTCAACCAATCTTTTCCAAACCTGGCATGAATAATAACCACAGTAGGAACCTGTGTACCTGCAACTTTGAGGTTGATCAGATTAATCCTTCCAGAGTTAGGGTCCGATGGACTTGGAGAATTTTCACTGCTCTCTGAAGTTTGTAAACCTTTTTTTTTTCTCTTGTGGTTTTCTTAGTCGTGTTTTAACTGATCATCTCCAAACTAGGCATGAATAATAAAAACAATAGGAACCTGCACATTGGAACTTTGGAGGCTCATCCAGTTAATCCTTTCAAGGTTATGGCCAGGTGGACATGGATTTTTTACTGCTCTTGAAAGAAAAATTGCTACAACTCGAACTGCTGAACGGGCTATTCTGCTGCAGCAGGTGTTGCTCTTGTTTGACTTGCTTCAAATACATAATTCCCGCAAAACCATTCAACCAAACCCAATATAATATACATTTAAAAGTCTTAGGTGTTATATAGAGGATCTCCGATGAGTTGCTATTTCATATGTAATTTCTGTAATTGACTTGAGCCAAGGTTTACTGAGGGTCAGATTAATTTTAGTGCACAGGGTTTAGACATTTCTTTCACATTGTGACAAATTTGAGATTCTTTTCATCACATGATGTGTAATTTAACCTTTTACATAATGTAACAACTGAAATTGGCCAATGCTATTCACAAAATTGCCAAACACATATTAATATTTTTTCAACTTTTGCCATGAAAACATAGTTTATGGCTCCCGCATTGTAATGAAGGGTCATAAGTTATGTTTCTGAGGTAGAAAATGAAAAAAGTTTTGTTATTAATTAAATTGTTTTTTTTTTTTTTGCATTTGTCGTCTGTTATTTGTCGGATTGACGTAACATGTCCATCAGATGGACGTGCTTTGGAACTCAGTGATGACATTTGGCATACTATCAAAATTATCACGCCAGTATTGAGGCCACTCCAAATGGCCAAAACTGCACTATGCAGTGAGGAATTCCCAATGCTGAGCATGGTTTATCCAGTCATGTGCGGTTTGCTCAACATACATCTTGTCAAAATTGAAGGCGATCCAAAAGTGCTCAAAGACTTCCAAAAAACTGTTTCAGCATATTTGAAAAAACGCTATGCCTTAGACAACTTGTCTGAAGAGCCAAGTATCACTGCCACTGCATTAGACCCACGGTATAAGAACCTGCTTTTTCTCAAGGATGATCAATGGAAAACTGTTTTTGATGGAATAGTTTTCCCTGTTGAGCAAACAACAATCCAGTGAACCGAGCCAATCTAAAAAAACAGCATCGAGTGCAACGTGCGAAGGTGATACTGGAATGACAACATTCACAGCAAGTACAGCCTCTAGTCAGTCCACTGAGTCCAGTGGAAATGATATTAATACACTCGGGCAGCCTGCCAATGAAGGTCCCAGGGAAATAGCAAATTCAACCTCGACAATGACTGTTCGTGAGTTCTTACCGAAGGTAAAGCAATCTAAACTCAAATGGTCAAATATGGCAATGAAGTTTCTGTTAGGAGAATATTATGATGAAGGCCATGCAAGCGATAGTCAGGAATCAGAAATTGATGTTCATGATGAGTTAAAGGCATTTATGGAAACCAAAACTTTACCAAACATCTCACCAAACGATTGGTGGCACATGAATTCTGACAGGTTCCCTCGGGTTGCAGTTCTAGCCTGTAGCTATCTAGGAATACCAGGGACCTCTGTTCCATCTGAGTGTGTGTTTTCAGTATCTTCGCAAAAGGTCGCCATTACCAATTGATATTGAAGAATCTGATCCCAAACTTGACAACAAAGCTTCAGCCATTCTAACAGTTGAGGCGATGCAGGGTTATCAGGCAAATAGTGATGTAACTGCTGCTAGTGAGACAGTTCCAAGCTTACCGATGATTTCCGGCGGCCCTGGTGCAGACTAAGTTTGTCTTCATAATCAAAATTTTTAAAATACAATACATGTATTTGTATTTTATTCTTTTTAGTCAACTTTGGAATTTGGACCTTATACGGCCTACTGAATACAATACTAAGCATAGTACCAGTGGTGGTGCCAATGGAGGATCAGCCAGGGCTACAGCCCCCTCATCAGTAAGGCCTAACCTCTGTAAAACACCTATGTACTGCCCAACCCAGGCTCAAGCCCTGCGGTAGAGGAGGGGCAGTATATAACCATCATACAGAGGCTAGGCCCTGCCAACAAAGGAGCTGTAGCCCCAGCTGACCCTTCCCTGGTGCCACCCATGCCTACTACTAGGGTAGTATAGTGTGACATTTAATGCATTGCCATTGAGCTGTGTTCGAATCAAGAAAAAAATTATTAAGACTATCACTATTCAAGAGTTATCATGATTCATGAGTCACATGTTTGCTTTATTTGAATATTTGTTGAAATTAAATTCATAAAAAAACATTGACTGTTACGGTAAACTAGGCATTTTGTATAAACCTGAGTAATGGTTGAGTAACTCGAGTTACCAACTTACCATTGAAGCTTCTTCTCCACAAAGTCCAGAGTGTTCATTTAAATGATATGTCCTTGAATTTTGGATCCTTCCTTGGAAAGTTCTTTAATTTGTTTTTATCCATGAACAATACTTGATCCCCGGTATCACCCCCCCCCCCCCTCTCCCCTCCCCCCCTCCTGTAAAGTTCTTGAATCTGTTTTTATCTGAAAAGTACTTGATCCCCGGTATCACCCCCCCCCCCCCCCCCCCCCCCCTGTAAAGTTCTTGAATTTGTTTTTATCCATGAAAAGTACTTGACCCTCCCCCCCCCCTCCATTGCCCCCTGAGGGCAACAATCCACTGTTTGCAAAGATTTTTTAAAGCATGCAGATGGTGCTTTACTGCACTCAGTGACAATATATATCTAGCTAGTTTAGTTCTCCAAACTCCAGCATTCAGGACTGAAATTCTTTGTATTCTTCATGGTATTGTAACTTCGTGAGTTCATATGAACCTTATTATAGTCTTTGAAAATCATGATCAGAATCCTTGAAAAGTGCTTAAATCCTTAAAAAGTTATTGATTTTCCACCCCTTCACCCCCCTCTACCCACACAAGAATTCCCCTGCATTCTGTGTGTCAACATGCATCTCAAAAAAAAATTGATTACACCAAGAATTACTAATGCTCAAATGAAAGATAACAACACAAGAATGAAGATATCCATGACAGTTACGACACCTCCCTATTCGTAAACATGTTTTTTTGTGGATGGGAAAAGCAGGGTGACCGCAGTTATAAAAGTATTATGTGGGACAATTGCAGCCATATAACTTGTTAATGATCGTTTGCACATCGGCAATTTCTGTAATTCTGTTGACACTCAATGGTATTTGTTAAACTTTGTTTGTTTACGTTATACAGAAGTCAGGTAGCTGGCTGTGTTTTGAACTGTTTCCTCACCATTTCCTTACCGATTTTGCATCGAAGACAGTGCAACAATATCGGCAGTTGAAATTAACAGTTATCCAGTTGAAATCTGGTTATGCCCGATGGTTAGCCAGTTACAAAAATGAGCCTACCATTTCAGCACAACATTAATTATTACCAACCAATGAGACATTGGCACAAATATGTGTGACATCCCACCAATGCTCACTGTAAACTATAAGAAAAACAATTTAGTAGAACATTTCATTTATGCTATTTTTATGTGTCAAAAAAGTGTCAATAATACGATATTTTAATCTGCGGAGTGCTATTCTGTTTTCAACACACTGACATGGCTGTAATCCTTCCCATTAATTATTACCAACCAATGAGACGTCGGCACAAATATGTGTGACATCCCACCAATACTCACTGTAAACTATAAGAAAAAAAAAATTAGTAGAACATTTCATTTATATTATTTTTACATGTCAAAAAAGTGTCAATAATACAACATTTTAATCTGCAGAGTGCTATTCTGTTCTCAACACACTGACATGACCGTAATCCTTCCCATTAATTATTACCAACCAATGAGACATCGGCACAAATATGTGTGACATCCCACCAATGCCACTGCAAACTTTAAGAAAAATAAATTAGAACATTCTATTAGCTCAACTTTGTCGAAGCCAAATTTGAGCTTATGCCATGGCCAGTCGTCCATCTGTCCATCAACAATTCAATACGGCTCGGGCTAGAGGCCGTATTTATGAACCGATCTTTACGAAACTTCTTGGGTACCTTTGTTATGACCGTGGGACGAGATCGAGTGTTTTTGGGTCCGATCCGAAATTCAAGTTGGCCGCTGGCGGCCATTTTGTACAGACTTAGGTGCAATCAGTTTTTTGTCACAACTTCTATACAGCTCGTATTTATGAACTGATCTTCACAAAACTTCTTGGGTACCTTTGTTTTCACCTTGGGACAGGAATGAGTGTGTTTTCCATATGAAAGCGCTGATTTGAATAATTTTTTGTATGAATGTTTAGTACCATGGGATACATCGCATATAATACAGGTTTTTTTCTAGTACGTAAATTATGCAAATTGGACTAACTTTGATGTATTTAGTGTTAATTTCGGCACTGTAAGTGCAAATGCCAATATGGCTCGGGCTAGAGGCCGTATTTACAAGCCAATCTTTTCAAAACTTCTTGGGTACCTTTGGTATCACCGTGGGACGAGAAAGAGTGTTTTTGGGTGTGGTCCGAAATTCAAGATGGCCGATAGCAGCCATTTTGTACAAAATTAGGTGCAATCAGATTTTTGCACAGAACTTCCATATGAAAGTGCTGATTTGAAAAATTTTTTGGTGTGAATGTTTAGTACTATTGCATACATCACATATAATACAGTTTTTTTTCTCGTACAGAAATTATGCAAATTAGATGAACTTTGATTTTTTCAGTGCTACTTACACACAGTAAGTACACATGTCAATACGGCTCAGGCCAGAGGCTGTATTTATCAACCGATCTTCACAAAACTTCTTGGGTACCTCTGTTATCACCTTGGGACAAGAATGAGTGTTTCTGACTGCAGTCCAAAATTCAAGATGGCTGCCAGTGGCCATTTTGTACCGAAATTAGGTCTAATCATTTTTTTTGAACACAACTTCTATACGGCTCAGGCTAGAGGCCGTATTTATGAACCGATCTTTACTAAACTTCTTGGGTACCTTTGTTATCACCGTGGGATGAGAACGAGTTTTTTTGGGTGTGGTCCAAAATTCAAGATGGCCACCAGCAGCCATTTTGTACCAAAATTAGTGCAATCAGTCTTTTGTACAGAACTTCTGTATGAAAGTTCTGATTTGAATAAATTTTTGTATGAATGTTTAGTGATTCGAATACATCACATACAGTATAGGTTTTTTTCTCATGCAGAAATTATGCAAATTAGATGAATTATTTGATTTATTTAGTGCTACTTATACACTGTAAGTGCACATTTCAATACGGCTCAGGCTAGAGGCTGTATTTTCAACCGATCTTCACAAAACTTCTTGGGTACCTTTGTTATCACCTTGGGAAGAGAACGGGTGTTTCTGAGTGCGGTCCAAAATTCAAGATGGCTGCCAGTGGCCATTTTGTACCGAAATTAGGTCCAATCAGTTTTTTGTCACAACTTCTATACAGCTCGTATTTATGAACTGATCTTCACAAAACTTCTTGGGTACCTTTGTTTTCACCTTGGGACAGGAATGAGTGTGTTTTGGGGTGCCATTGTTATCACTGTGCTATGAGAACAAATATTCATCAGACCCACTCTGGGACTCTAGTTTAGCATCTCACTGTCACCCACCTTTACAATACTTTACCTATACATTTGTCACAGGCTATGGTCAGTACTTATGTACAGACCGTTACAATACTTTATATGTACCTTTGTTATCAGGTCATTACCTAGATGTTTGTCATTGCAGTGTCACCTACTATACATGTGCATGTCTTGACAAGTTGAGCTACAGTGTCATTGACACTTTCATTTATATTATTTTTCTGTTTTATATATGTTCTTAATTTTGTCATCATGTCTTTTACTTGAACTGGCCTCCAAGAATTTGGGTGGGGTGGGTTTTGTAGAAAAACGACCCATACTTATTAAATTATGTACATATATTTATAACAAAAACTCATATCAAATGGGTATGAAAATAGCTTATATGAAAAGGTTTTTCAAACACAAATTTCTGTTACACAAACATATCATAGAATCTAATCTCTGGTTGTATTTATCCCCTAAACTAATGTTCGATTTCTATAGTAGAGGAGGAGAGAATTTTTTTTGCTTTAACTCACATCAGGGTATTGAATTTTGCCACTGGGATTAAAACTGAATTTAATACTCTAGTAGAATCAAGCCGTAAATACATTGCCATATGCATTCGGAATTTTTATACTCGCAAGTTTCAGAATAACACTTAATCGCCAAAGGCTCGTAAGTTTAATTCTGAAGCCTACTCATAGAATAAAGGTTTTAATTCTGACACAAGACATTCATTATAATAATAATAATAATGCTTTGACCATCTGCTGATTTGCAGCGCCCCTCTACTGAGGAGGTCTTCATTCCCCATTGTCCCTTCTAATCTCCCAGCATTCATACACAAAAAGTTTTATAATATTTCTCACTGGCACTTTCTAAATCTCTCCAACTATATAATATTGATATTGGCCTGTTCTCTCATAGTCTCCCTCACCCATTTGCCCCCATGCTCACATCCCATTCCCTTATTAGTTTGTCCAGTAGTCTTGTTCTATGGGGAAGGTATCCTTGGCATGCCAAAGAACATGTTTCAGAGTCTACGCTTCTCCTGATCTTCACATTTTACACTCTCTTTCAATTTTCCCCCACAACTCTAATGACTTGGATCTCAGCTTGAGCAGTAATGATCACCCAAACGATCCATTTAGGTACTCTTCAAAGGCTGGCTTTTCCTTGTTACACAGCCCGTCCAGCATTCTTTTGGTCCTAAACCTAACTCTCCAGCTTCGGTTACAGTCCCCAGGCACCCCCCCCCCCCCCCCCCCTAAAAAAAGTTTTCAAACTTTGATGAATAAAGTCTTGCCCAAAATTCGAATCTCGAAGATATATTTCAGCATCCAAATTTTGACGTAAATTGATCAGACGCTAGTCAAGTTACCTGGTTTGTTTGTCAACAAATGAGATGATAGTTCCACAGTTTTTTTAATGTGAAAACTTGATTTATTAGTGGGGAGGGGCTGATTCCCTAATGGGAGTATGAGCTATAAATTGTATTTAATGGAAGAAGAAATGTTTTTTGCATGCCAAAGGTGCGAAGGGACGATGTGGGGCAAGCCTCCTTCGACCCTCATTAGCTCTATAGTATTTTCCATGTCTGAATGCGGTAAAGGAGGAAAAGAGAAGGAAGCAGCTTATCCGCGTTTGTGTTTCCTGCGGGTCTTCTTTTTAGGAGGTGGCTGTGATGGAGATAAGGCTGTTTCTTGGTTTTGTTGTTTTTCTTATCCAACCATTCCTGTGCCATTCTAGAGACTTCAGCAGATTGTCATTTGAATTCTTGGGACTCAGCCATGATTTTGCTGAATTCCCTCATAATCTTCTCTTCGCATGTTTCTGAGGACTGTGGTGGCTGGATTGGTGTGTGTCCCTTGCCCAGGCTGTCTGGAAGCAAAGGAAGAGGGGAGTTAGGGGTGGGAGGTGGCGAAAAAGCAACTTCCAGTTCCTCCTCAATTGCCAAAGGACATTCCACATCCAACTGAACCGGCTGGGGAGCCGGCAGTTGGTTGGGTTTGCCTGTGGGATTAGGAGGGGGAACAAGCCTCCAAGCTTCGGGCATCCCTACGCTTGGTCGATGGGCTCTTCTTTTTTTCCTTTTAGTACTCTTCTCGGGGCCCCTGCCCCTCGGGCGAGGACCAGTGTGGGAGGGGATCCTCTCACCAAAGGTGCTACCTCTCCCCGAGGAGGTTGGTGTAGTAATGTTCTCATCAACTCTGAATTCCAGTTTCAGATGGATGCTCATGCCTATTTCCTGGATAGTCCAGGAGATAGGGCAAGAGATGCCCAGAGCTGAGGTGGCTTTCTTTAGTCTAACAGGTAATTCCATAGCTGTCCAGGTGTTCATGCTCTGAAGTCAGATGTGTGAGTGAAAATGTATTTAATGGATGGAATGGTTTCGCGCGCCAACGGCATGCAGGGACGCTATGCGGCAGACACCTTTCGACCCTTAGTGACTGTTTGTGGACTAATACTTTCATGTCTTAGGTGTGTTGAAGGAGAAAAAGGTTCGGGTACTCGGCAGTTGTCCCTGGATAGGGTATCACGGGTGTTGGGTTGATCTCGTTGACCGATGTTGGCTGATCCCTCGGCTGAGGACCAGTGTGAGAGGTTGGGTCCTTTCACAAAGGTACTGCCTCTCCCCGAGGGTGCTGTGCTCTTATATTTTCAGGCAAGTATAGTCTGCCACTTCAGAGATGATAGCGGTGGAGGGCCATCATTGGCAAGTATAGTCTGCCTCAGCTTTTCTTAGTTGGTTTTCAAGTTTGCGGTAGGACGTCTCTTTGGATAGCTGACAACAACAACGCTTCGGGGATATTTAATGGAGTCTGCTTTTTTTCTTTTTATACCTGATGGCCCACTAATCATAGAAGCTGTTTATTCTGCGATAGCATCAATTTATCACACCTAACATCTGTTTTAACACCTAGTGTTGGTGGTAACTTAAATTATAGTGGGAAGCACTGTAACAGAGGGCAAAACAACTGATAAACATTAATTCCGAGTTCATTACTGTAACAACAAACAATTAAAGAATAACAAAGCAGTCAAGTCATAAAACTGGTCACAAACAAATATTTCTTTCAACATTCTATAATTGCCCAAGGTCCAATTCTGCAGTAGGGCCTATGAATTTTTGTGTACCCAAACAGAAAGAAAGAATCAAATAAAACAAAAAAATTGGTGGCCTCATAAGGCCTATTCAAACATTCCCGTAAGCTAAGCCCCATGCAAATTTGGAAAAGCCACAAAGTGCCAAATAAACTCTTTAACAACTCAAGTTAATCAAATTTAGATGTGAGACTACGTTTACGCAGAAAAAAAAGTATCGCATCTCTCTCATCATTGAGCCTGTGGAGTAAGTTCCAGTGTGTGCCCCCCCCCCCCCCCCCCACCCTGCAATCTGTTTGATGCAGTAGATAAATGTCTACATCAGTAGACCAGCACTCTTTTCTTCCAAAGGTTCCTGACAAGGATGTGCATTTATTTAAGTCACAGTGTGTGTATGTACTCCCATAAGGTTTCTTTTGGAATGGTGAATTTCTAATTTTAAATGGAACTTGTTTTCAACCACAGGTCCGAACTTCAGTCAGCAGAAGGTGCCTCGAACACACAAGAATTAACATTTTTTAGCTCAACTTTGATGTAAGTCAAATTTGTGCTTATGCATGGCCAGTCGTCTGTCGTCTGTCTGGCTGTCTCTCCATCAACAATTCACTACGGCTCGGGCTAGAGGCCGTATTTATGAACCGATCTTTACGAAACTTCCTGGGCACCTTTGTTATTACCGTGGGACGAGAAAGAGTGTTTTTGGGTCCGGTCTGAAATTCAAGATGGCCGCTGGCAGCCATTTTGTACAAAATTAGGTGCAATCAGATTTTTGCACAGAACTTACATATGAAAGCTCTGATTTGAATAATTTTTTGTTTGAATGTTTAGTACCATGGGATACATCACATATAATACAGTGTTTTTTCTTGTGCATAAATTATGCCAATTAGACTAACTTTGATCTATTTAGTGTTACTTTCAGCACTGTAACTGCAAATGCCAATACGGCTCTAGAGGTTGTATTTATGAACCGATCTTTACGAAACTTCTTGAGTACCTTTGTTATCACCGTGGGTTGAGAACAAGTGGTTTTGGGTGCAGTCCAAAATTCAAGATGGCCACCAGCAGCCATTTTGTACTTTAGTTAGTGCAATCAGTTTTTTGTACAGAACTTCTGTATGAAAGTTCTGATTTGAATAAATTTTTGTTTGAATGTTTAGTAGCATCGAATACATCAAATATAATACGGGTTTTTTCCTCGTGCAGACATTATGCAAATTAGATGAACTTTGATTTATTCAGTGCTATTTATACTCAGTAAGTACACATGTCAATACGGCTCGGGCTAGGGGCTGTATTTATGAACCGATCTTCACAAAACTTCTTGGGTGCCTTTGTTATCACCTTGGGACAAGAACGAGTGAAGGTGCACAGAGAACGAGCTGGTTCATTGCGAACTTGCCCTAGTGACGCGGCAAAGCATCCATATTTTACAAGGTGATGTTCCCACTCAACTTGGCAGGGCAAAAATACAAAAACAATACCCTGCCCAAAAAAATGTTCTTGGTAAAAAAGATGCAGTGGATGACCAGTCGTGTATAAATATCATCTGAGTGGTTGGTTGGTTGGGAGATGGGGGGGGGGCGGGGAGGGGGGGGGGCGAGTACTACGACAAATATTGAAAATAATTTGAATTTATTTATAGGAAAAGACAGAGCTCGTGTGGTGTTTTCCATCAAATTGTGGTAACACAATGAGAAAAAATTCAATTTCTAACATTCGGCCTGTCACTTAAGTTAACCGTGCACATGTATATTAGCACTACAAAAAAGCCCTGGGCCGATTTAATCCGTGGACCGACTTAGGGGCATACCTCAGTTGCTGACTTAAATTTTTGCCGACTTCTCCCGTGGCGACTTCATTTGGGGGCAACTTCCCACCAAGAGTAGACTTTATACCACAACAACAAAGCTTGAATTTTTTTTTGGAAAACATCTAGCGGTGTTTTGAATAGATAGTTGCAAAAAATGAGAAAAAAAGACAAAACAATTTCTACAGCCATGTGTCTTGCAGCACACTGAGAGACCATGTGTTCGAGTGTTGTTTTTTTAATCCTGGATAGCTGTCTCTTCCACCTAACATCTCCGTATGTACATGTGCCGAGTCGACGTCCAGTAAGAGCAGGCTTCGACACCCTTATAGTTTAAAGTCCCCCCCCCCCCATAAGTAACAGATGTACGCCCCCCCCCCCCCCCTCACCACAACAGTTGTCAAAATATTTTTTGCTTCCAAAACACAGCAGATGCTACATGCTCGTTTCAATCGGAAGTCATAAGATATGCTTTGGAAGCAAAAAATTAAGATAAAAACCTGTAAAAACCTAAAAAATGGGAATGATGAATTTCGTGTATAGCGCTGGCCGATTTTAACAGTTATGTCACATGAAGTGTTAAATGCAAATATTAATATTTCACAGTAATTAAACTTGAATATTTCTCCATTTGAACTTTATATGCCAAGATTATTTTAATGTGATTTTTTGTTTTTGTTACAAATTACAATTAATTGAAAATATTGATATATATATGCATTCCCAATAAATTATAGCAAAATACAGAATAAATTTCAAAAAGATATTTAATAACATTTGATAAATAAAAGTTGTCAGAAAGGTTATAAACAACATCTCAAAAGTGTTATGCTTTATCAGACCAGTGCTGGAAAACCCCGTTAATTAGCTCCGCCCACTCATAAAAAGTTCCTCTATAAATAGACCAAGAGACCTTAATTGAACCGGATTAACAGTGACTGCATTATGTAATCATATGTAACAACTGGGGTAATTTGGAAGACTACTTTTACAGGGACTGTACACGTAATGTGTATTTTACTGGCGGCCAATGTAAATCCATCAAAACTAGAGCGAATTGGTTGTTCTGAGAGATGCAGTTGCAGTTGCATTTAGCACCTTTTGGAGATGGTCATTTTGGTATTTGGGAAATCCAAACAACAAGGAGGTCTGTCCATCCGTCCGTCTGTCTGTCCGTCCGTCCGTCCGTCCGTCCGTCCATCCGTCCATCAATAAACAATTGGTTTTCGATCGATAACTCCAGTTTGGATTATTTGATTTCAACCAAAGTTGGTATGTGTGTTTTCCAGCTGGAAATACAGGCCAGATTCGAATATGGGTTCCGTCCAATTATTTTTACATGAGTTATGGCCCTTTTTTGACTTAGAATTTGACCTTCTATTAAGATTTTTTGGTTTCTGACCCATAACTCCAGTTTGGATTATTTGATCTCAACCAAAGTGGTATGTGTATTCCCCAGCGAGTAATACAGGCTAAGTTCGAATATGGGTACCGCCCAATTATTTTTACATGAGAAATTTCTCATTACCATCGACATGTTGGTTTTCTGACGATAACTTGAGTTTGGATGGATTCATAGATCAGGACCAAAGTTGCTTTCTGCCTCAATTATATCAAAATGAAAGTTAAGTTTGAATTGGGGTATGGTTTGATGATTTTTACAAGAGTTGTGGGGCTTTTCGACTTGGAAATTTGCATATAGCAATCAACATTTTTTTCAGTCCTTTGTTTATGGCATAGCTTGAACAATAGTTTCAATTCTTTTTGGTGTATGAATCTACAGCAACAATGTCTACGTCAAGTTCGATGGCCAACCATATCTGATGAAAATTATGTGAGTCCTTGCCCCTTTGTTAATAAATATCGTGTAATGCTTGTTTATGTAATAACTTAAACATTAGTAACCAAATATCAATATTTTTATACTGTAACCAATGACCCAGATTTAGCTGGTGCTAACCCAAAAATATCTAGGGCCAAACACAAATTTTGCCCCCCAATCCCCAAAATATGCATGCAAAATCGAAAATTAGAAGTCCTAACTGGCCTTCCATACATTTTACCCTCTGTGCATGCGTAGACGCCAGGAAGTCACCGAATCTGGCACCAATAAAATCATTCTTTGTTTGGCCCTTGTCAGATAACAACAAACTGATATTTGTGCTTTTAAATCTCAATTAATAATGATGTCAGACACAAATCAATGGTTAAATTGGTGGATCCAAGGACAGAACTGAATGAAGGAAGGAAGAAATGGTGGTTTAAAACGTTCAGGGCTGTAATTTTATAATATTTATTAAAATTAGTTCATGTTCCCTAATTTCGGGACTTGAGCCTGACTTTATCACTGATTTATCATGATCTATCCACTGTTTATTTAGCATTCCTTCCTTGCCTTCCCTTGATCCCCCCCAGCGTTTTGTATATCTATATACTTTTATATTTGCACTGCGACTTACATCCAATGTATCGGTTTTTCTTCTGAGGAAGATCTTGCTTTACATTGGATAGTTTTGTTTCTGTTACTGACTTCGGGCCGTGTTGCCTGGGGTCTTGATTCCAGTGTTGTGTTTACATTACATTACTCTAGGTAGTTTCCTATTTTTGTTTAGGAACAACAGTTGTAAGTAACATTAAATATTCTGATAGTGTGGTAGTTAATTTTACACAGTTTTTATAATTTTGTCCACTCTTAGGCTTTTTTGGGCTCATCGTTCTCTTTGGGAACTTGGGCTCTTATATTAGGAAATTTTTTTCACAAATTTTTATTTTATTTTTGAAAGAGTTTTTCTTTTGGATTTATTTATTTCATTGATTATATTTAATGTTATATTAGATGTTGATTTGGTGGTGGTACAATGACATATATTAGTTTTAGGTAATTATTTTTATCCAATAGTATGGCAAATAGAGGAAACCTTTCCTTTATATACTTGGTCGTTGTAATGAGTTTACTTGATTACTACCACTAATTCTACTCCATGTATCAGATTTGATTATCTGAATGACAGGCGTCATGGTTTGTGCTAGGTGAGTGGACACTATCATTCCTATCGCGACGTGGGGACTTGGTGGTCCTCTTGTCAAAAGGTCACTATAGTTTTTAGTTTCTATTTACAGAGGTACAAGACCAGGATGTGGCTTCGTGATGCCGTCAAGGAGTGTGCTGTTGTCGTTGCAAATCAATCAAGAGCTAGCGGCAAAAGTGCTCAGGTATTAGACAAGGCCTAGATCCTTAGTAGGATTGATGACCTTGTCGCCAGCTAGCTCGACCGGCAGATCTGTGGCAGTCGTGAAGAGGAATAAGGGTGTAGCAAGTACTATAAACATACAAAACATGCTCACCCTGCGACGATGGGAAGGAGGAAGCACAGGAAGGAGGAAGTAGACAAGTTCTGAGGTATACTCGTCCAGGTCTTTCGTGATCGCGAGCAAGAGAGAGGCCTCTCTCTCTTATGACAGCTTCTCGGGTCAGAGGCTGTTGGTAGGAACTTGTGTCAGTCAGACAAGTTCTGAGGTATGCTCTTCCAGGTCTTCCATGACTGCGAGCAAGAGAGAGGCCCCCCTCTCTCTTATAACAACGTCTGGGGCCAGAGGTTGTTGGTAGGAACTTGTGTAAGTTGTAACTTACATCCACGGGACGCTTCTTCCATAGACTGCCAGGGCCGGCCAGTCTTCTAGCTTCCTCTTTGTTCGAAAAGCACTCTATGTTCGAAAAGCACACGACTGCGCAGGTCCATTGTCGCTAGTTAGCTTGAATGGTGAAGTAGTTACTCAGGTCCCTGAGAACTGTGATGCCGGGTGTAGACAATCCGGGCTAGAAAAAGAGAGATCATATAGGGTGGAGTGAACAATATGATATGCAATTATGCTCACCCAGCGACGATGGAAGGAGGAAACCGGCAGGGTCTGAGGTACGCTCGTCCAAGTCATCCAGGACTGTGAACAAGAGAGAGGCCGCTCTCTTATACAGCATCATCTGGGGACAGATGTTGTTGGTAGGAACTTGCATCAGTCGGAGTATATGTCCATGCCTCCTGTCCGGGACGTCTGTCTAATAGGCAGCCGGGGCAGGCTAGTCTTATGGTTTCCTCTACATAGTGGACAAAGTGATCTTTATATTGCACAGGGCTATAAAACCCGATGAGTGGTGTCAGTTCCCTGTCGCCGGTGAAATGGTTAAGATTGGATACTTGGACTGTGACTCCGGATGTGTCACATATGCATTGTATTTAGAGCTAGTGGAAAGTGCTCAATGATTTTAAAAAAGACAAGGGCTAGGTTTCACAGAGGCTTACGCCCTTGTCTAAAAACAGCTAGCTCAACCGGCAGATCTCACTCGTATGTGGATGATGTGATGCTGGGTATGTCTGTGGCGGTTGAGAGAGAATAAGGGTGTAGTGAGCACTGTTGATTGAATCCATGCTCACCCAGTGTTGATGGAAGGAAGAAGACGGCAAGTTCTGAGGTATGCTCGTCCAGGTCTCTCCAGATCGCGAGCAAGAGGGAGCCTCTCTCACTCTTTCAACAACATCTGGAGCCGGGTGTTGTTGGTAGGAATTTGTGTCAGTCAGAGCTTACGTACATAGCTATTGTCCAGTACGCTTAGTTCATTTCTTAGCCGGGATGGCTACAGTTTTGCTTCTTTAAGCATCTACCAAGCACTCCCGACCGCACCTTGGCTAAGTGACTCAGGATTTCCAGTCTGCATCATCAAAAGATCCATCTTTAGAGAAGAAAGTCGCACCATCTAGTAGCCAAGGAGATGAGGCTTCATTCATCGGGTCATCCGCAGTAATAACTATATTGGACTCCCTGTCCTAGGAACAGCTGGTGAAGAGGCTATTCATGACCGCTGCTCCTCAGGCCTCTGTAACGGACTTGCTGTCGCAGGTGTGCAGCTAATCGCAGTATTCCTGCTAAGGCAGAAGCACTCAACGTCAGGCTCAAATCTTGAGCTGTTCCATAGTGCTTATTTGGTCCAGTCACCTGCCTGTTTACATGCTAGTGACTGTGATTCTAACTGATTTGAACGTATGATGGAAAGGATAACTTTTCCTTCCGGGACAACTCTTGGATGATACAGATACCATACTTTATCATTTCCTTGAACTTGTTCCAGTGATTCAAAATGCTGCGAGCAATTATGAGAAACTGCTAGCGTAATTCAACGGTGACTTCATCTGGGTAAAGAGCAGGGTAATAAAATATCTTTCCGGTTAAATCTACACGGGTGTCACAGGTCTTCAATTCTGTAGATGACACCATATTTAACTTCTGGCGGGAAAAGTAATTTGGTTTTTTATCTTCTTCCTCTGTATTCTTAATCGTTTGTGACGGTTCACATACTTTCAAAAACAACAGGAGAAGATGTGGAGAGTTATTGATTGAGCAGGCTAAGATCCTAGTTTTCGCCTAACCTTCATCATTTAGCTGTTCGCTCGGACGCAATTGAGAAGATAATTTCTTAGAGCGAATTTAGTCTCATGGTCTTATGTACTTTAATTTTAAGTACTGTGACGCATCGTCTATATAGAAGGAATTTTGTGGTCGTCTGTACCTTTTAAAAATTCTTTCCATACCCAGTATTTATTTCTTGGTCTTAACTAATGTTAAGTGGGAGTTATTCTGATGCAACGAAGCCTTGTGTCGTCTTCTTTGCATTTGACTAGGTGGAAAACTTGTCAGGTCGCTTTAGTCTTCCAGCTCTAGTTTTTATGATAAGAATCAATTCTCGTCTCTTTAAGCTGGGGTCTAATGTACCATCACCAGCAGAAAGAGTATAAGAGGTTGTCCTAGACTCAAATCATCTATAAGGACTCATAGCAAGGTATAAGTATACCCAAGTCTTTGTTGGTAAGCTTTCATTATTGTAGGATTAAACTACAAGAAAGTATCTATTCTCGACTCTTTAAGTTTGGGTCTAATCGACCACAGCCAACAGAAGAGTAGGAGAGTTTGTCCTAGACTCAATTCGCTTATAAGGCTCATAGCGGAGGTACAGGTATCTCTCCTATATATAATTCTTAGCTTTGTCTATACAACTACTTGGATAGGGATTTCTCGTCAGACTGAGTTACTGATCACACTCCCCCGAGCCAGTGGTTTGAGGCTCTTATAGAACTCGGTCTGGCCGATTTTGACAGGAAGTGGATAATTAGGTTATTATTATCTTTCAATCGATAAGTGAACGTTCGGCAATTGCAGCGAGTATAGTTCTTTAGATCACTTGTTTTGTGAACTAGATAATATCTCATGGGATTTATTATAGGATTCATGTATTCCACTATTCATTTGGCTGGTTCATCTGTTTCACAGAGCGAATTAACCAGCTGTTTGGCTCGCTTGTATCGGTTATCTGATGCATTAACAGCGAAAGTTTTATGCGCCAGATGGAGTTATGTGGAGCGGCTTGGAAAGTTATTTTAATGGGTCGCTTACACACATGTCTACTCCAGTTATTAACTGGAGTGGTAGACGTTTTTCCCTCTTGACCTGTTTTGTTTTAGAGAATCCTTTAACATAAGGTCAATTTTGGGCATATATTACGGTTTTCTCAATCATTTCGGATGTGAGTTCATATATTGCGTTACAATCCTGAGACCGAGGGTCTCTCTATGCACATCAGAGTTTATCAGAAGAGAAGTTACACTTTTGTTGTCATTATTTTTCAACAGTTTATGTTCATTCTGTTGTTAAATAAGTCAGTTATCGATTCGTACTGCTTGGGTTATTTATCTTTCAATTAGCAGTCAATGCTTAAGATTTCAGCGCATAAGTAAGTGCTGGCTATATCTTGCACTTATTCTAACTGTTTGGCTATTATATGATCTTATGTGGGATCTCTTCAGGATAGTTAAGTTTTCGGCGCATGGGAATAATAGTTTCCATTATTTGTGTCGCTATGAGCACATACATTGACGCTCAGCCGTTTTCATGGGAATGAATGATAGGATATGTGTATCCTTCAATTCATTTGTTTCTATTGATTTCATTGAGGTTATGGGGTCTGCTATTGAGCATTTTCCAGAAGCTTCCCCATTAGAGGGTTCTCTTCTTTAAGGGAAGTTTTATTCTTCATGTCATTCTCCACTCTCAGTGGCTTTACGGAGTATTTAGACATGAAAGAGCTTTATGATCACTATATTATTGCTGTCTGCACCAGCAATGATTAAGTAATGTGGGTGAGGAGGTTTTGACATATATTTGAATTCCCCCCCACAACACACTCACGCTGTCGCATAATATTTTTTAATACATACATACTCTGCGTCTGGGTTGTGTTGGATGATACCATCATACGCATATATGCAGTTCTGTTGCATTTGTTTCCGGTATTTATTATCTGATTTTGGAGCTGGTTTATCATACCGACCTCCATTTCTAGATCCTGGTCTCTGTCTGTTCTCAAATCACATATTCTCACATGTTTATAGTTGTAGATACCAAATAGTACACGTTGGAGAGTGTTTTTTACTGGATTTAATATTACAGAGGCCTCCTGTGAATGATCTTGAAGCGTGTTTTCTCTGCAGAGATTGTTCATCTTATCCCGCTTTTGTATGTATATGTTATAATTGATTTCTCACTGATTTTGTCGTACCTGTATATGGCGTCTGCAGTGCATATTTTATAGCGGATAATGTTATTTACCAAAATATCGCTATAGCCTTGGCTTGTGAAGTGGCATTAAGCACCATTTATTATACATGAATTAATTTTTTGAGTGTCTGATCAATATTTAATTATATTGTTTCTGGGTTCTGCTTATTGATTCCAGAGCTCTCCCCTCTTTCTTTTGAAGTTATGTTCAAAAAAAGGGGGGGGGGTCATTTTGTCCACTTCTCTGCCTTACGGGGTATGTAACTATTGAGGAAGCTGTCTTGTCCGTACTATGTTCGGCGATCAGCTGCAGTATTATTGTGTGGTGTAGGTTTATGGGAAATTTTCTCTCATTCTCAGTATGCCATAATAATATTTAGGGCCTAGTCCAGACTAGTCTCTAAAATTGTTTATTTGTTACATCCTAATTAACATGATTTTATGCTTAGATTTAGGATTTACATAATTGGGATCCATATTAGGTTATGTCTCGTCTATTATGGTATTAAGAGACTTTCATGTAAATTCTAATTTTTTCATCATGGATTGAAGGATTTGATCTATGTTGATCTACTATTTCGGAAGTTCTAGGCCCTCCGCCTTTTTATGATTCAGCTAAGTCTGAGTCATTGGTTGCAGTATAAAAATATGAAAAAATTTATAGTAATTTATATATTTTTTATACTTACCAATGACCCAGACAGGAATGGCCCTCCCATGAGTGGGCAGTACTGGGCACTCATACCTCCTCGCTGAATTATTATAATCTTTTTTCTACAAAGAATGATTTTATTGGCGCCAGATTCTGTGACTTCCCAGCGTCTGCACATGCGTGGAGGGTAAAATGTATGGAGGGCTAGTTAGGACTTCTAATTTTCAGTTTTCATGCAAATTTGGGGGATTGGGAGGCAAAATTTGTATTTGGTTCTAGATATTTTGGGGTTAACACCAGCTAAGTCTGGGTCATTGGTAAGTATAAAAAATATATCCCCCCCCCCTCCCCTTAGTGTCATTTAGGCAATTTTTCCAAAATTGTGTTTTGAAGGACTGGTAGTTATTACATGCAAATAAAAAATTTACTCCTAAAGCCCACCACCTTCCACCCCCTCCCCCCACTCCCAGTGTCATTTAGGCAATTTTTCCTGAGAAGGATTGGGAGTTATTTCATGCAAAAAAAAAATTACTCCTATAAGACCCCCCCCCCCCCCCCCCCCCCAAATTTGGGGTGATTACATGGCAGAAAAAAAATTGACTGACCACCCCCCCCCCCCCCCCCTTCCCCATCCCCCAGCACGTATGATGCACTGGGCATAGTCCTTGTTTGATACTGTCTACTTTAGTTTAAGTTACTGAATCAACACCAAATTTTGTACATAGGTTTGTCTCATGAATACCCAAGCCAAGTTGGAATTTAGGTTCAGTCCGACCAATTTTGGCTGAATTACGGCCCTTTTACCATATTTTTGAAAATTTGTTGTTTTAATCTTCAATATGTCTAATGTAAGACCTTGTATTACCCGGTAAAAGCATGCGTGGACATCACTGCCCACACATAGATTACGACCAATCCATGGCGGCTGTACTGTAGACCTCTAAATGACTTTCTACATATGCTGCTGATGTGATCATTCATTGACATATCTGAATCAAAGTAAGCATCCACGTTCCTAGCTTGTTCTTTTGTGTCTGAATCTTTGATAGGAATTGATATTCTGTCCACTTGAAATTAATGAGTTTTTGTTTAGAACTGATGAAAAGGAATTCTGTTTTGTGATCGATCATTAGTCTGACATTTGATATCATCCAGACATGAATGTCAGAGATACAGTTTTCTATAGCTGATACTGCATCACATTGTTATGCTTTGTGAATCAAAAAGAGAGATAGACTTGTGTGTCCTTAGCATACCCATGTATATCTGGAAGGTGAGATTCAATCACAGAGAACAATAATTTTGAGATGTGAAATAAGAAACAAAATGGCCCAAGATAACTTCCTTGAGGGACACCGCATTTAATGGAAAATGTCTTAGACATTCTTTCATTGTTTTTCTAATGCCTGTTTCTAATATTTGGTGTTAACCACTCAGTTGCTGTGCCTGGTAATCCAAAATTAGAGTTCATTGTGTCCAAAAGAATATCATGTTGAACAGAATGTATGTCTGCACTCTGGTCCAAGAAAGAAGAAATAAAGTAACCTAGCCATCGTCTCATTTTCATTAAGATGTCATTCTGTTCTTTGAGTAGAGTAGTTTCAGTTGAAGAGAAGTTTCTGAAAGCTGATGTCTTAGTTGGTAGAGGGGCAAATTTTTCACTGTTTGGAATAAGCTAGTCAGTAGCAACCCATTCAATTCACATAACTTGGAGATGAAAGGCAACTTACTGGTCAAAACATTTTCAGAACTAGATTATCCCCAGCATTTTTTTTAGCTCAACTTTGATGTGGTAAAATTTGAGGTTTTGTCATGGCCTGTTGTCCATCTGTCCGTCCATACTATACATGTACATGTCTTACACAAGTTGAGCTACAGTGTCATTGACACTTTCATTGTTTTTAACATACAAATAAACAAATAAGGCAGAACCATTCTTCGTTGTTTTCTGTTCAATGAATATTTTCAATGTGCGTTATCCCCACAAAACATATTTCATTAAATTAAATGCTCTTTCACATATTTCTTCAAATGTTTATTCACCACAAAACAACTGCCTCACATCGACATTTTGTTCCAGTTTTTAGCTTTTGCACTGCTGAAAATCACAGTAGCCTGCATATGTTTTTCAGTTGAATTTCCTTGTTACCTGCCATGCTGATTGAGGTATTAGTAAAAATTTTGCCCATGAAGTGGAATTTGCTAACCAATGCCTTAGTGACATTAAGACATGCATGGGAAACTCACAGTTGGATAACAGTAGGCCTACAGACCAGTTTATTTTGGAAGTTCTGTATTTTTCTTGGATGGAGTTGAGAAAGGAGATGTGTGTGTGTTAGAATGGTAGCACTGGGTGGCAGTAAAAAGATTATGAAACATATCACTTCTGCTTTCTGCCTGGGTGTTGTTAATATCTTAACACTGTTGAATGACTCATCAGTCGCCCAGGTATGCTATGGAAACTGAAAGTGGGGTTTTGATAGAGGTTATTTTTTTACCTGTGTTGGAAAAACAAGTTATTTTCTTCCATTAAGTTGTGACAGATTATCAGATGGGAGGGGGGGGGGGGGGGGGAGGGTGTAAGGATACTGGATATTGGGACAGAACATTGGTGGTGTGTAGGCCTAACTGTTCAGCAGTTTTGAAAGTGCTCCACAACAGTGCTTGTTACCCTTTATTCAGTATTCTGCTTCTTTCCTGCACTAGCTTCCCTCTCCCAGTAAGGGGTCCGTATCTGGTATAAACAAATAGGCCTGTATATACAGTAACAGTTTATATTTTTATACTGTACCAATGACCCAGACATAGCTGGTGCTAACTCTTAAAAATCTAGGGCCAAACACAAATTTTGCCCCCCAATCCCCAAAATTTGCATCTAAAACCAAAAGAAATCATGTCCTAAAGGACCTCCATACTTTGCCCCTACTGCGCATGCGCAGTGTCAAGGAAGTTCCGAAATTGGCGCCAATCATCATTCTTTGTTTGGCCCTTCATCAGTTAACATCTCACTGATCTTTGTGCTTGTAAATCTCAGTTTAAATGATGCCAGACACATAAATATTGGAGAAATGGTGATTCTAAGGAGGATAGAGAAGGAGGAGAGGAAAAAGGAGTGACAGAAAATATTCAGGGCTGTAACTTAAAATTTTGTAATGAAATTATGTTAAGTTGTCTATTTTCGAGGCATGGGCCTGTTGTTGTCATTCTTGCTTTGAAGTTGCACTGCTTATTCAGTGTTTCCTCTCTTCTTATCCTGTAAGTCCCCCCTTGCTATTCTCCCATGCTTTTGGCATATTTTTGAGTAAGATTACTACTAAAATTTTTTGGGAGAATTAGCTTGGTTACAGAATGAATTCGGTTATTTTCCCCATGTTTACGTTTTCACCCATGGGTGTTCAGACGTTGTGTTCTGCATCTACCATCTGATGTTCTGCAGATTCTTCTTTGGAAGTCTCTGTTTTGCATCAGATAGTGTGTAATATTGATAACTGATTTCGGGCCAGTATTGTCAGTGCCTGGAGTCATGTTTTCTGGTGTTTATACACTTCTTGTTTACATTGGCAACAGTCTCTTTTGAGGGGGGGCTTTTTGCCTTTGGAGTAGTTTACTCATTACTAGATACATTATTTTTATCCGTAAGTGTTGCAGTAATTATTTAAAAGAATTTTAAAATTTTTGACCTCTCTTACCCTTGGGATCCATTGGGGCTCAACGTTACTTTTCAGAAACTTGGGCTTCGCTGAAAAAATATTTTTCAAAAATTATTTTGAATTTCATTTGCTTTTTTCAACGTTAATGGATCATGTTATTATGTATCTTTGTGTTTAGGGGTTTGTGCGAGTACTAGGACTTGTTGTTGTCTTTTCACAATGAAAGGACATTGTTCAAATTGTAATGGGAAGAAATCTTCCTCTGACTTTCATGATCATTGTATTAATTGTAGTCAGTGTACTCGCACTAACTCCTGTTCAATATGTCAATATTGGGATGACAAACATTGGAAACGTGTGTCCTGTATGTTGTTAGTGGAGAAAGGGCTATGCCGGTCCTTTCTCCGCAGGGTCACTCTAGTCTATCAGTTTCTATTTCAGAGGAACAAGAACAGGGTGATGTTTCCATGTTATCTTCCAAGAGTGCGCTTCTGTCGTCACAATTGAATGAAGAGCTAGCGGCAAAAGTGCTCATGGAGATACAACAGTTGCCTAAGAGGTCCCGAGTAGGATCGATGGCACTGTCGTCCGCTAGCTCGCCCGGTGTAGCGTCCATTCACCGAATGGTTCGGCAGCCGGGTTCATCCGTTACGGTCCAGGAGGAAATGTTGGGTGATGCGAGCACTATAAACATACAAGGTGCACACCCAGTGACGGCGGATGTTAGGAGAGATCGGAGGAAGCCTTCTAGTCCGGTTCCTAGCTCGTCCAGGTCCAGCCGGGCCGCGAGCGAGAGAGGCCCCTCTCTCGTACAACAACATCAGGGACCTGATGTTGTACAAAATGTGTCGAGCACACGTCCGTCGCTCGGGACGCTCCGTTGTTTAGTCAGTCCGCGGAGACTGCTCAGGCTTCCTCATCCTCTCACCAGCGCACACAACTGCACCTTGGCTACGTGACCGCAGATATTCTACCAGCTTCGCCGATAAAGGATTCTTCGGCGACCAGGTCACGCCATCTGGTAGCCAGGGACACGAGGCCGGTAGACTCCGGAAGTTCACATAGGAAGAGTTTGCGGGTGTCAGTTGATGCGGAGCTTCCCGCGGCTAAGCAGCGAAAGACCGCTACTCCGCAGGCCTCGATGACGGACGTGCTTGCTCAGATAGCACAAATTATCGCAGCATCCCAGCAACTGACAGAATCGGTGTCGGATCGGGAATTATCCGACGGCGCTGGGTTGGTACGCTCCGCCGAAGCATCGGGTGCGGACGACCGGGAGCATCATGAGGTCCGACCGGATGGTGAAAGGGATACGGATGACTTGGAGCTATCCCTTTCGGAACAACATAAAGCTGCCGTGGATTTCATCCGGCACTTCCTTCCTCGGGTACCGGACAAGAGACTGATAGCGTCATTGGACACTGAATTCTTCGAGCGGTTCAGAGACGTCGTCCCTGAGTTTCCGTCTCAGTCCAATAATGTCACAAGAACATTTGAATTATTGAACGACACTATATTCAAGCTTGCTTCCAAAACAGGCAAAGCTGGTTTCTTGTCCTCCAATGCTCTTAACCTGCCTTTCATTAATGCAAGGAATAAATTCGATATGGCAGGACAGGGTCTTCCGAGAGTTCCTCTGCGTCTTGACGACGAGGCGGAAGACTTAGAATTGTCATTACCGTCGTCTATGTCCGTTCCAACCGCGGTGTTGGATACTACAATCACGTCTAACAGGGCCAGTTTAGATGCTTTATCTTACGCAGACCACCTTACAAAGGCGCTATCACTGCGTCTTCAAGGGAAAGAATTCCAGGATATACAATCCTCTTTAAGACTTCTTTCAAGGGCAGTGGCTTATTCCACGTATAACTCCGCCCTCTCAGTGGCAAACCTGGAGTTGGTTAGACGTGACACAGCCCTAGCTACATCCACACGCGTGGATAGTAAGGAGAAGAACTCTCTCAGAGTCGCTTCGGTTTCCGGAGAACTTCTATTCGACGGCAAGCTTTCTGCAAACTACGATAAAATTACTAAGAAAGCTTCGGATTCTCTGCTGTTTAAATCCGCTTCCAAAAAGTCGGATACAGCAGAGAAGAATAAGACAGGCACTTCTGGGTCTAATGCGCCCAAGAAAGGTTCCTATAGAGGTTCCGGTGCGTCCTCTTGGTCTTATTCAAGAGACCATCAAGGCAGCGACTCACGTGCGGGACGTCCTTCGGGCCGGGACAATCGGTCAGACGCCCCGAGGTCGACGGGACGAGGTGCGGGTCGTGGAGGACGTGGTTTCTCCTCCCGCAGGCCTCGCAGGTCCAGGAGGTGATGGCTTCAACCTCTATCGTGTTCCGGTTGGCGGAAGGTTGTCAAGTTTTTCATTAGAGTGGGCGTCGATTACGGACGACCCTTGGGTGAGAGGGGTGATTTCGGAAGGTCTAAGAATATCCTACAAACGAAAGCCTCCTTTAACTCGAAGTCCAAAATGGACTCAACTTCCGTCAAATCCGCAGAAAAGAGACGCTCTGTTATCGGAGGTGCAGTCTCTTTTAATGAAGAACGCGGTAGAGCTCGTTCCGTCCAGTCATAGATTTGAGCTGGATAAACAAGCTGATCGTCGCTCCGAAATTTTATATGGAGACGATTCGGTCGGTCAGAGCAAGTATTCGGGTGAACGATTATGCTACAAGCATAGATCTCAAGGATGCGTACTTTCATGTCATGGTACATCCGACATTCAGAAAGTTTCTACGCTTCGCAGTCCTAGGAGTTGTGTATCAATTCCGGGCGATGTGCTTCGGATTGAACCTAGCACCCTGGGCTTTCACTCGGGTAATGAACTCGGTAGTGATGTGTTTCCGAGCTCATTCGTCTGCGGTAACGTCGGCCTACCTGGACGACATTCTTCAGAGGTACGGCAACGAGTTAACGCTTCAGAACGATGTGCAGAATCTGCTTCTATTGCTCCGACGTCTCGGTTTTGTTATAAACGAGGAGAAGTCGGATCTGGTGCCGTCCAAGTCATTCACTCATCTGGGAATGAGCTTCGAGACGCACAACAATCTCGTTCGTCTGCCGTTAACCAGAGCGAAATTAGTCAGTTGTTACGCTCACTATTGTCTTCATGCAGACAAAGTCACAGCGAGGGAGTTTATGAGACTGATAGGTCTGTGCGGAGCCGCCGCGGATCTCATTCCGATGGGGCGGTTACGCACTCGTCCTCTCCAAATTTTCTTAACTCAGAATTGGAGTGTGAAGATTCATTCACTCGACATAGACGTTCTCTTGTCAGATCAAGTGAAACAAGAGATTCAGACTTGGGCAAACATTCAGTGGTTAACTCAGGGAGTTCCGCTGCAGTTGCCGGATCCGAGTTTTACCATTATGACGGATGCCAGTCAAACAGGTTGGGGTGCAACATTGATCCCAACGGATTCGAGATGCCAGGGTCTTTGGGATCCACAGTTCCTAAGCAAGCACATAAACATCAAGGAAATGATATCAATTTGGCTTGCGTTACGTCATTGGATGGACATTATTCACAAAGCTCATGTCCAAATTCTGTCCGACAATACGACAGTAGTGGCGTATATACGGAACCAGGGAGGCACTCATTCCGTTCCGTTATTCAAGCCAACGGAGAGAATCCTTCTGTTTGCTCTAGAACATCAAGTTCTACTTTCGGTCCATCATATACCGGGTCGTCTGAATGTACTAGCAGACTCCCTTTTACGGAAGGGTCGCTTGTTGCCGTCGGAGTGGACTCTCAACAAACAAGTATTCAATCAGATTTGCTACCAGTGGGAACGGCCATTGATAGACTTATTTGCGACACATCTCAACAATCAGTTACAGACGTATGTGTCACCGTGCCCGGATCCAAGAGCATTTGCAGTAGACGCTTTATCGATCTCATGGGACGGAATGATAGGATATGCGTATCCTCCAGTGCCGTTGATTCAGCAAGTATTGCTAAAGATAAAACAATCTCAATGCAAGATTCTGTTGGTAGCATCTCTGTCTCCACAGAGACCGTGGATAAATCTACTCAGGTGTCTGTTGTGGGACCTACCGTGAAAGCTTCCTCCACGGGAGGATCTTCTTTCGCAGGGGAAACCGCATCGACTTCATCACAACCCGCAAGGTCTCAACCTTCACGTTTTTCGGTTGTGCGGTCCTTCTTGCATGGCAAGCACTTTACAGGACGAGCAGTGGACGCGATTTCTAACTGTAGGAGGACCTCCTCTTCACTAAATTATGCAGCTAAGTGGAAGGTTTTTCGTCGTTGGTGTAGGGATCATTCTGTTGATATTTTTGATCCCTCCATACCAGACATTGCAAACTTTCTAGTATACTTGTTTGACGAAATCAAACTGCAGCCTGTTACTATTAAGGGTTATAGGTCTATGTTATCTGATACCTATGCACACCACGATAGTTTACAAATTGGATCTAATGTCTCTTTATCTAACTTCTTGATAAATAGACCCAGAACTCTTAGATTAATTCCTAAGTGGAATTTAGCTTGGGTTCTTCTTAAACTAAAGGAAAAGCCATTTGAGCCTCTTGGGACAGTAGATTTCAAATTCTTGTCTTATAAGACAGCTTTTCTCTTAGCTTTCTCTTCTGCTAGAAGAGTCAGTGAGCTTCATGCACTATCGGTGGACGATTCTCACTATCGTAGTGTCGGGAACACTATCACCTTCACTACTAATGTTGGATTTTTAGCTAAGAATCAGGCTCCTAATAAATATCTGGAACCTATTGTTATTAAGGCTCTTCCGTCTTCAGACGGGCGTAGGCCTTTACTCTGTCCTGTTAGAGCTTTACGCATTTATAAACAGAGATCTCAGTTTATCAGAAAGGGACGAAAACGTTTCTTTCTGTCTCTGATGCCTAATAGAAAGGACATTTCGGTCCATTCTATTGCTAGATGGATTCAATTAACTATCCGTACTGCTTATGAAAATTTATCTTCTTCCCAGCAGTCTGTGCTTAAGATTTCGGCTCATGAAGTAAGAGCTCTTTCTACATCTTGGGCTTACGCAAATAGTGTGGCTATTACAGATTTAATGAAGGCTGCTTATTGGTCTCAGCCATCTACATTCACGAATTTTTATCTCAGAAATATTGAGTCCATTTCTGGAGACCTGCATTGTTTAGGTCCGTTATCTGTTGCTCAGAATGTCGTCCACTAAACAGTTGCAACTATAGTTATGCAGGCTTTCTGTTCCGGCAGTGACTCCGTCCTGCTGCCCTCTTCGCTCTGGGCTATTTGGGGAAGGGAAAGGGGGGGGGGAGGGTGTTCCCTTAGGTCACCTGCTTTATAGTGAAAAGCAAGGGAATTCCTCCTCCGGAGTCAGTAATTCTGAGTCGTTTCCGGGATGGTTTTAAAGTGTAATATTAATGTTAAAAATTCATTCATGTCATATTTTTAAAGTGTAGCTCGGTGTGAAGCATTTGTATATGTCAAGTGTCAAACGGGCGTTAATATACAATCCTCGGACACTTTTAAAGAATATAAAGAGTCTCAATTCTCTGGACTAACTTTATTTATTGGCTTACTTTAAAAATAATTAGTATAATGGGTTATTCTGGATGTTAATAGAGAACATGAATGTTATTGTGCTCAATTATGAAGGGTATTGTATCTTTCTAATTTATCATAAAATAAGAAAGATACATGTAAAGCCTAATACTCCTTTTCTCCTTGAGGGCTTCACTCTATATTATATAGTTCAGCTTATTGGATTTTCCTCTATGTCCTAGGCCCTCCAGCCTTTTTACTATTCAGCTATGTCTGGGTCATTGGTACAGTATAAAAATGTTAAAAAATTTATAGTAATTTATATATTTTTTATACTTACCAATGACCCAGACGGGGATGGCCCTCCCAGGAGTTGGGAACTCATACCTCCCCGCTGAGTACATAGCGCTGACCAGGCACTGCCAGTAAGAATGATGATTGGCGCCAATTTCGGAACGTCCTTGACACTGCGCATGCACAGTAAGGGCAAAGTATGGAGGTCCTTTAGGACATGATTTCTCTTGGTTTTAGATGCAAATTTTGGGGATTGGGGGGCAAAATTTGTGTTTGGCCCTAGATTTTTAAGAGTTAGCACCAGCTATGTAAAAATATATAAATTACTATAAATTTTTTAACTTTCCAAAGAGGAAGGCTCAATTGAATCTTTACGAAGGCATTCAAAAATATGAAAAGACTGATATACTTTTCAATAGTAATGGTTATTTAATACATGAATGATTGCTTCCTACCGAATAGATTACAAAAATGTGATAAAAATTGAAAAAAAAAGAATTTACTCACCAAAAAAATGCTTTTGAAAATTCCAAACTCACGGTCAACTTCCTGACACCAAAACTTAAAATATGAATCTCACATTGAAGGATATGTTTTCAATATGCACTTGAGAACAACAGTTGAGTCATAAAAATATATCCAATTGTATGTTAATTTGAATTTTTGAAGGACCACTTTTTGCACTGGTCCAGCTATTTTTTAGCAGGGAACAATTTACAGTTCAAAAGCATGGCACACCACACTAATCAGTAATCTAGTTTACCTCCCCTGCAAATATTAGCCATACAAGTGATATACCTGTTCTGTCTGACATAAGATAACCCTGTTGACTGTTGAAAGTGTATCGTCAAACCCCAATAATAGAAAATAAAAGACTGCTTGAACCCCCCCCCCCCCCCCCCCCCCCCAAAAAAAAAAAAAATTAAATTTCAAAGTTGAAAAGGGACATTTCTCTGGCAAAAAATGCCTGATTTGACTTGACCTGCATTTTATGTTGATATACCTACACAACAAATTTCATTTGATTCTGTCAATTACAACTCAAGTTATTGGTTGGAAACTAAAAAAATAGTTTTTCAAAGTTGAAAAAGGGGCATAACTTTGGCAAAAATTGTCGGACCACACGATTCAAACTGGACCTGTATTTACATTGATACACATGCATAGCGAATTTCATTTGATTTGGTCAACTATAACTAAAGCTATCATAGGGAATCCACAGTGGAGTGGATGCATGGACGGACAGACATCGGCCATTTTAATAATTTTTTTTTTTCCAGGACAGTAAATATTGTAAACAGTGAGTTCAGGTTTTAGGCTCTACTGTTGGCAGACTATCTTATTCTGATTCAGTCTGTGACCTGCAGACAACTACAATCACCACCCCCAGTGGTATGATACAGTTACCCATGTTTCTCAACCATTTTGCTTCACATTATGTTTTCATTATGTTTTCCCATGAAATGACAATCTCTTACCTCTTTATCACTATGTTCTTGTAGTTAACATAACTAGAAGACAATATTTATTGATAACTTTCTTTCAAGTATTTATCTAACACACCGATCAAATCACTGTTGTTGCACAGATAAATTTATGACAATTCAGATTTCATAATTTATTACAACTTTTGCAACACAAACATAGCAGGTGATCATTAGTGATGGTCCGATAATCGGAATCGGCAGTCGGAACCGGGCAATTATGGGGCATTGGCCGATTATAACAACCAGCAGTTTCCAGTTATTCTATATTTAACACTGACTATTAAAAATCCCTTTATATCTGGCCATTTCAAAGTTTCCCCATTAAAAATGTGTGTAGTACATAGCAGAAAATTTAGGGATTTGTAGAGCAGAGATATTACGGAATTTACCAACTGCAATTGGTACGAGATCGCCACCATTTCCCAAAGATTGTAGAGTTCATGTAAACACATCAAGGGAGGTAACACGTTGAAAAATGAACACTGAATAATACATTCTGACAAACGTGCAAACCAACCATGTGTCGTACAACTTCACAACACAATTTAAAATCAAAATTATTATTAATTTAAGACACAAAGTATGTGTGCTCAGTATATTCCTGGTTAATACCGCCAAGTGTATTGTATCCTTACACAAAACCGTATTAACACTATTTACCAGAATAAAACACAATCTTCACGAGAACAATATCGTGTGATTGTATCGTTAATAACAATCTTTTCCCCACACCCCAACCAAAATGCAAATATTATTTTAGCTAATATTGTCCAGCACTAAATATGCATACTCTGAGAACTTATGTGGTATTAAGCTTTCGTAATTGATGTTTTATCAATGAAATTCTAGAGTATAACAGCCCCTGTGAAATTTTCTTGAACAGTTCATGAATTGTTCATGAATTGTTCATGAATTGTTCATGAACAGCTGTTCATGAACCGTTCCTGAAATGTTCCGGAACAATTCATGCACAGTTCGTGAACATTAAATGGCAGGTTTGTTCAAGAAGTTGCTCATGAACTGTTCTTGAACTAAAGTTCATGAACTGCACTTGAATTAAAATGTTCAGAGAGCTAAATTCTATGAATTGTTCTTGAATTCCAGTCAGTTAGCTATTCGTGAATTTAACAAAGCACAAATTGGGAGTTTATTTATTTATTTGTTTATTTATTTATTTATTTATTTATTTATTTATTTATTTATTTATTTATTTATCATTATACATTATATTTGGTATCAGATGAGCTGGATGAGGCAGTATAACTGTTTAATGGTTGTATAACCCATATTAGGTACCCCCATGATACCCTGAGTGTCTTTTTGTTGGTTCTTTAATGGCGTGGACAGATGTGGAATTGATTTTCATGTACCGGAACAACCCAAGAGAAAATGTGACCAAAATTTCAGTGAAAGTTTCACCAAAATTTTCATTAAATTTGACATCTGCTATGATGATAATAATTTCCCCAGTATCTAAAATGGACCAAATAAATTTAACCTAGCAGAAGCCCTGCATTGCCCCAAAGCCATGTATGAACTTTGGAACCGATCAGGTGAGAGCTCCAGCCTGTAGGGTGTGCTGAAGGAATTGTGGATGGACAGAGGAATGTACAGACAGACGATGGATCGCAACCCATCCCAATAGCTCATTCTTGACATTGTCAAGTTGAGCTAAAAAGCAGTGCTGGAAATTAACAAAATTGACATATGCCGTTTTCAGCTCCTGTGAAATCAAGAGGCAGGAGTAAATTGCACCCATAAAATGTTAATATATGAATTTTCAAGGGAATACTGTCACCAAACACCAGACACCTTAAATATATAAGGAATTGCTGAATTATGACAGCAACTTGCCCCTGGCCACAGAGTGCTGCTTTCTCAAAACAACACACATTTATATGCCCTTACAGTATATTAGTGCTCCACAATATTTTTCAAGTGCATTTTTTAGCTCCTGTCAAATAGAAAACACAGGAGCAATTTAGGGCTGAAACAGTTGGCTCATTTTCACATCCGACTAACCGCAAGCTATAACTGGATAATATCCGTTTATCCGTAGCCATTATTACACCGAATCTGGGATCAATACTATAGGAATTGGAAAACAGTATTCTCAAACTATTCCGTAATGTGTATACCAACGACCATTAAGATACACTACGGAATAATTTCTGCGATTAGTTCTCGTGGAAACTGCCGATCATTAACAAAGTCTTCAACGCCATATTCGATTTCTTTCTCTAAATATTCAATGCGGCTTCAATGTGTAATCTGTCACAAAGGAGAAGCGGCAGATTTACTACATTTTAAACGTGCAATGACGATTACTATTGATATTTTGGTTAACCAGTTGACGGTTTTTCAAATCGGTTAGGTAGGTAACTGGTTTCAAACCGGTTATTTGGTTAACCATTTCAATACTAGAGCAATTGCATTTGTGTCATTCCAGGACCGAAAAAGAAATTTTATTTTATCTATTTTCTTGCACTTTTCCCACAATCAATTAATGATTACTGTGAACAGTAGTAGTAATTTGAAGAACAGGTATTTTTTTCTAATTTTAAGTAGTTAAAAAATAAAACCATCCCAAATGAGAAATTTCAACTTGGAATTAAACCAAGCATATTTCGCACAAAATGTCCCGGTTTCGATTTCAGTACGAACTGCCTATGGCACGAAACGACCGTTAACCACATCTTCATGGGATTGGGAAAAAGAACTTACTTCGAAAATTGCACACCAGTCAAAGTTCGTTTGCGAGGTGCAATTAACAATAAGTAGATCGTGATTTTTTGCACCCGTGCATTTGTAAATAATCAGTGATATGCCCATACCATGCAGAAGGAATAACAGGGTGTTTATTTTTTGTGTGGTTTAAGAAAAACCATCGATATACTTTCAGAAGCAAAATGTCGGCTTTCTGTTTTCAAATTCGTCACGCGGCACGTGAAGCCTGCAGGTGACATAACTTTCCGGTGGCCTATATTTCTTTAGTATTTCTCATTATTTGTCAGTCATAGTGATTCAAATAAACATCTGTGTCATCAAACAAAATTATCAAGAGTTCTTGGAATGCATATGTTGAAATGTGGCCTGTAGGGATCAGGCTTTGAAAAACCACCAGGCTGCTTCGAGACTTTCACATGTTGGCAGTGCTGCCACGTAGCGTTTTTATACCCCCGTTTTGAAAAAATGGCGTACTATGGTATACCGCAGTCCATCCATCCACACGTCGTACAATAACTCGAAAACACTTCAAGCAATTTCGTAATTTTTTGGTGGAAAGTATATGTTGCTGGAAGGAAGCTCTCTTTCGATTTGTGTCGCTGTCCGATTTGTTATTCCAGAGTTATGGGACTTTATTCGTCCACATATAAGCAATTTTCCACATGTCGAACAATAACTTGAAAATGCTTAGTACACATGTATACTCATATTGTGTGCTTCCCTCTTGTAATTAATAACGTGCGTATCATGTGCTCATGGCGCAGCTGTTTATTTTCAAGAGGAACAAGAAAATTCTGATGCAAAGCACACCATTGTGAATTATTGTGGTTTTTGGTTTTCTGACACTCTGTTATGCGATGCTTGTGTTTGCCCATTTCTTGGAGTTGGGGGGGGGGGGGGGGGGGGCGGGTGTGGGGGGGAGAGCAAAAATGTTGTAGAGCCCTGATCCCTGGCCCACTCTGCCCCACCACACCCCTATTACACTCAGGCATGCATTCACTACCCTAGTTTGTTGGAAATGTGGCTTAATAAAGATGATTAACTGTGGGCACTGTTTTTGGGTGGCAAGTCTTTTGTTATATTCACATTTTACAGAGTGGCATAGGCGTCAACAGGGTGGGGGAGAGGGATGAGATACAAGTATATTAGCTCACCTGACTGAAAGTTAGGGGAGCTAAAGTGATCACTTTCTGTCCATCCATCCGTCTTGCATGAACATTACATTATCGACTTCTCATAAACCCGGGACCAAATTGAACCAAATTTGGTACGCATGTTCCTTACCATATGTCAATTCATGATTGTTCAAATAAAGTTGCCATGCCCACAGGGGGCTCCACAAGGAGCATTACTCTGACAGCAATAAATTGTTTTCCAAAATTAAAAAATCAACCATCAGTTAGAATCTTCTGATATTTGGTATTTCACATCTCTAAGAGGAGTAAGATTCAAAATTGTTAAAATCCAGTCCCTGGGTTAACATTTGGGCTCCCTATAAGAGCCCAAATTTTAACTTCGTGAAATGTGAGGAAATGTCTTTAAAAATGATCTTCAGATCCACCAGTCAGAATCCTTTCATATTTGGCATACAACATCTCTAAGGGATCAGATTCAAGTTTGTTCAAATTGGGTCCCCCAGAGTTAGATTTGGGCTCTCTATTGGAACCCAAAGTTTAACTTGGTGCAATTTGAGGAAATTTCTTTAAAAATCATCTTCTTCAGATCCACCAGTCAGAATCCTTTCATGTTTGGTAAACAACATCTATAGGGGGGGGACTTTTTCAGATTCAAGTTTGTTCAAACCAAGCCCCTGGATTTATATTTGGCCTCCCTAAGGGAGCCTGAATTTTAACCTAGCATAATATGAGGGAATTTCTTTAAAAATCTTCTTCGCATTCCCCAGTCAAAATTCTTTCATATTTGGTATACAATACCTCAAGGTGAGTCAGTTTCAGATTTGTTCAAATCGGTTACCTACAAATATTTGGGCTCCTTATGGGACCCCGAATATGAACTGAGTGCAATATGAGGAATTTGCTTGGCAGTTCAAATTCAAGTTTGTTCAAACCTGGTCCCTGATTTGATATTTGGGCTCTCCATTGGAGCCTGAATTTGAACTTAGTGCAATATGAAGGAATTTCTTTACAAATCTTCTTCTCCAGAATCATCAATTAGAATCTTCTGATATTTGGTATACAACATCTCTCCAGGGGTGAGATTCAAGCTTGTTCAAATCGGAACCCTGGGTTGATATTTGGGCTCCCTATGGGAGCCCAAATTTTAACTTAGTGCAATATCCCCCGTGGGAACCCCGGGAAGTGAAGCAGTGCTTGTTTACTGTGGTAAACAAGCTCTGTTTCACTGGTAAAATAGGACCCAGTCACTAATGCTTGGGGTGCAAGTCCTCTAAAATAGGCAACATGGAGTATAAACGATTGACTGACCTTGACTTTATCTTCATGTTGTGGTCATGATTAGCCATTGTGCAGAAGTATGTGACCTTAAACAACAATAAATAAATAAATAATACTTAGTGCAATATGAGGAAAATCTTATATTTTTGTATATAACATCTCTAGGAGGGGTAAGATTCAAGTTTGTTCAAATCCAGTCCCTGGGTTAATATTTGGGCTCCCTTTAGGATCCCAAATTTTAACTTAGTGAAATATGAGGAAATTTCTTTAAAAATTTTCTTCTTCAGATCCAGTCCTTTCATATTTGGTATACAACATCTATAGGGGAGTCAGATTCAAAGTTGTTCAAATTGGGCCATTGGGTTATTAATTTGGGCTACTTATGTGGACCTGAACTTTAACTTAGTCCAGTATGAGGGATTTTTTTTTTAAATCTTCTTCAGATTCTCGAGTCAGAATCCTTTCATATTTGGTATACAACATCTCTAGGTTGGTCAGATTCAAGTTTGTTCAAATCAGGGTGTGGGTTCATATTTTGGCTCTCTATTGGAGTTTAACTTAGTGCAATGTCAGGACATTTCTTTAAAAACTTTCCTTTTCAGATCCACCAGTTAGAATTCTTTCATATTTGGTTTCTGTCATCTCAAGGGGGATCATTTTCAAGTTTGTTCAATTTGAGTCCCTGGCTTGATATTTGGGCTCTCTGTTTGAATGTGACCCCAAATACTTCTTTCAACCACTTTGTTAGGTGAGAGATTAAGACCCCCTTGGGGTCTCTTGTTATCCCCCCCCCCCCCCCATGAAGTCAGGAGGGTGATATTGAAATGGTTTTACTCCATCAGTCTGTCTTAAACATCTACTTAACTTCTACAGTTTTCTGTGGGTTTTTACGAAACTTGGTCTGAAGTGTCATTATCAAGTGGAGATGTGCATGTGGTCAGGAATTTTCAATGTGACAAATTGTGCATGGTTATGGCCCTTGGAAATAGCACAATTGCCATCACAAAGGCTTGTCCACTTAACTCCTGCATTTGTTTGTTGGATTTTTATGAAACTTGGTCTGAAGTATCAGTATCAAGTGAAGATGTGCATGTGGTCAGGAATTTTTGATGTGCTGATTTTTGTGTGGTTACGACCCTTGGAAATAAAAAAATTTTCCATCACAGAGGCTTGCCCGCTTAACTCCTACATTTTTATTGGATTTTTACGAAACTTGGTCAAGAATTTTTGATGCGACAAATTTTGCATGGTTATGGCTCTTGGAAACAGTAAAATTTCTGTCACAAATGCTTGTCCGCTTAACTCCTGCATTTTTCTTTAGATTCTTATGACAATTGGTGTGAAGTATGAGTATGATGTGTGCATGTGCATATGGAAAGAAAGTTTTGATTTAAATAATTTTTCCAGAGTTATAGCCCTTGCCAACTTTGAATTTTCCAAAATTGCTGGTCCTTAGGAGATATCTTCAGTTGCAATTAAAGAAATTAAATGCTATTTGGTGAGTTACATTATTAGGTATGAATACATGTCCAGGTCGATAATGAGATTATTCCTGCTATATCATTTTAAAGTCTTGTTAAAATTAAGCTCCTTGGTTCATATTCGAGTTCAATTTTGAGTTGAATTTTAACTTAGGAAATATGGGGAATAATCTTTAACAATCTTTTTCAGATCCAACAGTCAAAATTAACGCTTTCATATTTGGTATACAACATCTCTAGGGGGTGAGATTCAGGTTTGTTCAAATTGAGTGCCTGCCTTAATATTTGGGCTCCCTACGGAAACCCAAAAAGAAAAAGTCTGTTTGCAAATAATACCATTTCAGTTACAGTTAATTAATCCAATTATAGCACATTTCTAATTAGTCTATGATGAGGAATTTTATTCACTCCTGCAGCCATACATAGATAAATGTCAGATTGGTTTGTTTTATAACACACTGCATTTTTAGTAAGCATTATTTATTAAGTATATCCATTCAGATTTCATGAATATCTGAATAAAATTTTTACAGAAATTTTACTGAAATGTGTAGGGCAAAATTTCACTAAAAGTTTAAAAAAAGATTTCAGAGAAATTTTGAAAACATTTCATGAAATTTCTGAGAAATTTCACTGAATTTCATCAAAATGGTGAAATACCACCAAAATTTAACCTTTTCACCAAAATTCACTGAAATTTTAGTGAAAGTTTAGTGACATTTTCTCTTGGGAATTTTCCAAGTATGTATTGTGCATTTGCTTTTTGCGACTCGGATTGTTTGTCTGCTGGAATTTTTCATGAGCTTATAGATAATCTTTGCCCATCATGATGTCCATGATCTGTTCATTTGTTCTGGAATTTATTTATGAATTTTTATTGAACTGCAGTATCATCTTTGTTCATGAACTGTTCTTCATTTGTTCTTGGATTTATTCATGAACTCATCATGAACTGTTCTTCATTTGTTCAAGGTGATTTCAGAAACTGTTCATGAACAAGTATGATATTTATTTGTTCATGAAGTGTTCTTTATTTGTTCATCAACATGTTCATGAACATTTCCATGAACATTTCAAGGACTGTAGTTCATGAATTTGGTATGTGAATTTTTCATGAACGGTTCATGAACTGTTCATGAAATGTTCAGGAGTTCATGAACTGTTCATGAACTATTCAGGAGTTCATGAACTCTGTTTTGCAGATTTTCTTCAGTGTCCTACTTCAGCCATTGGAATCAGCATAATTGGCAGAGAAATAACTTGTAATCGATTGATAGCAAGTTTTGATAATCAGTTCATCACTAGTGATTATGATCTTCAATGGTGACTGATGAGCTTACTGGAGCCATTCCAATGGGAGGTTGTGAGCTCTGTTTTTATGTCAGAAAGTGTAAATATTCTGTGATAAGAGAAAACATCACAGACATGCCACCTTTCCTTTGCATTATTGAAAGTGTTAATCGTTTGCCTGCCATAAGCAATCTTTATCATTCCAACCAAAGCTTGTTCAAGCTAGGTGTTGGTTGAGATACAGAAAATAAAAAAAGAAAACATTTCAATTATATGTTTGGGAATGGTGCTGCTTTGATACCTACTGCATCAGAGCATTGTGTGGGCACATTCAGTGGCCAAATTGAAGCCCCATTCCCAGTGGGGTACATGCTATAAAATTCCTAATATCTGGCACAAAACATTGTTACTCCTTTACTTATACAGCATTATCAGGTTACAAAACCAATGTTTTTCTGACAGTTAATTCTAATAAACTGAAACCCGTTTTAACCTGTATTCTCTCTGGAAAAAAGCTTCCAGATGGGTTATGTCTAGATGGCTAAATGAATAATTTCCCCAAGATCATGAAAAAGGCCCTTTTCGCAATTTATTTGGATCAAATCCTTAACTGTTCATGTACATGTATGTTAGATACGGTGCTGTTCATATCCAGTCATGTTAATACATGCAAGAAGCTGTGTTTCACCCATGGCCACCAGGTTAAATGAACATGCAGGAATATATGAAAAAAGTTTGCTAGAATTTACTTTTATCATTTTCCTAATATTGTGAGTCCATCCATCCTGTGTTATTAGTAAGAATTTTAGAATACCTTGACCTGTTGAATAATAGTGAATTACTATTATACATGAAAATCTGAAGAAAAATTTCAGTCACCACAAAGGTGAAAATGCCATCACTATTATACATGTTCAGTAATTTTTATCAAAAGTGCAGGACCTAACCATTTTTCAGCCCTCACTGTTATGAGGCAAGTAAGAGTATAATGCAAAAAGTAAACCAACTGACAGACGGATGGCTGGACGTACTTTGCCTAAAAATATATTGCCTGTTTTATGGAATGTATAATGTCGTGAAGATTATGCAAATTTATTTATTTTTTTTGTTTTTGTGTGTATCTCTTAGACTCTTGTGTTATTCAGAGTGGTCGATCCTTTGCCAATGAATTTGTATATAATCCTTTTGGTAATTTTGTTATCTAATTACTGTTTTTTAATTCCGCTTTCTGAATTTTTTATTATTTAGAGGCCCTATTTGTAACTTTGTCCAGAGATTTTTTTTTAAAATGCAGGTTTATTAGCCTATATTTCGAGAAGGCAAAGCACCCAAAAATTTGAAGCTTGATTGTGCCTTGTGTGTGGTGCCATACTTCACTTTCATTGAGAATTTCTATGCAGTGACTGATAAAAGAATTTCCTAGAGAAAAAATGCACGTTCATACTTCTGTCATTTTAATTTGTGATTAGGAGGTTAAGTGGGGTGGATAGAAGGAAAAAATATTATTTTCGCGCTTTTAACAAGTGACTTAGCAATGCATGTGACTTTCTGGTGACAACAACTTCGATCAACAAATACTTGCAGACATGAGTCTAACAGCCCACAGATTATTCAAAATTATCGATGATCTTTGTGGATTGCAAACAAATATCATGAAATACTTCGTTTACAATGATTCGCAATATAAATCACACCAGATCGCAACATTAGGAGCAATATTTCTGGAACTCACCCTTAAAACTCATGGTCATGATTAGCCATGGTGCAGAAATACGTGACCTTAAACACCAAAAAATAAATAGATTCAACAAAAAAATCTACTCGTTTCTTCTATGTTTTCTAAAAAAATTGACATCAGTGGCAGTGGGATGTGGGGAGATAACCAGCACTGGGCATCTTTCTCCAACCCCCAAAGACATTCATAAGGTGTTTGTTTCCATTGTTTGGAGGTATGGTTGGGTAAAGGTTTAAATAAAACCTCTTTATTCTTTCCAGATGGTTCCAAGGCTTTTTGGAGTGGGTGAGAGGGAAGATACTCAGGCCTGGACATCTCCAACACCTCAGCTTGTCTGAAAAAGTCCAAAAAATTGCTGGAGTGTTTCTAAGATTAAATCTTTTCTTTCTAATTCACTGTTTCTTAATTTGATACTATAACATTGAATGGATACTGGTATTTTTTCATGTTTTCTATAAAATTTGACCTGGTTGGATACAAGTATTAATAAACCTATTTATTTTTTTCCAAATGATTGTTGTTTTTGGCAATGCTAATTCGATATGATTTGAGTATTTATTTATTTATTAATTGGTGTTTAAGGTCACATATTTCTGCACAATGGCTAACCATGACCGTGACAGTTTTACGGGTGGAGGAAGCTGGAGTACCCAGAGAGAACCACCAAGCAACGGCAAGCAACTGTCAGCTCCCCAACATACCAACTCCACACAAGCAGGGTTAGCACTGGTTGAAGACAGGTGCACCATCGACGTGCAGTGCGCTTTAGTACACAGTGTCACCGTGCCCCCACGTGGGCAATGGGGGTGAAGATAAGATTTGAGTATATAAATGTTCAAATCTTCATCTATTAAAATATTTTTTTTTTTTTTTCAGTCAGTGGGAAAAGATATCCAGGGTGCAAGAGTCATGTGTGTCTAGACTGTTGGAACAAAAAGGTTGGTTGGTAGAAGATATCCTAGGAAATCTTTCCTGTGGATATCCTATGTGGATATCCTATGATCCCCCCTCCCTGATGCAAATATCCGTGGGAAAAATATCGCAGAACAGTTTATATACAGAACGACACACAAGTGTGAATATGGGTTAATCAGCATGGCCCAAGTGCCAGTGTGGAAGGATAGAATGAGAGGACACAGGCCTAGAGTTTTATCCTTCTGCGATTGCACAAGTTTATTACATTCCTTCATGTCTTTAAAAACAATTATTAGAAGGACACTTGGCAATTCATTTGACAACTATCAACAAAAAGAACACATCTATCGCCAACCAAATTTGCAAGGGGAACCCATGTTACTATTTTATACCCTGGGTTTTACAGTTTTCTTAAATGAAGGTTCACTGGTAATGCTGGTTCACATAAATGCAGCCTAAACTGGGGCCGCAGAGCCGTGGGGTGGGTGGGGTCTGGGGGCTGGGAGGGGGCTCTAGCCCCCCCTCCCAGGCTTCCCAAGCATAACAGTAAATACAGTAATTGAAGAACCACCCCCCACAGGCTCATTTGCTGTGCATTGAAAAAGTGGCTTGAATTTTTTTTTTTTTTTTTTTTGCCTGCATCTTTAAAAATTAGCGACATCATGGTAAAAAATATCTACTGGCACATAGAACACATTGGAAATCAGTGGATGATTTTTAGCTATTGCAAGCGATTCAAAATGTAATTGTGGTGCACGATTTGTAGAAAATTCCAGTGAAATTTTGCTTCTTTATAAAAATAGTCTGTCAATGATTTCTTATCCACCTACCTTACAATTGTTTACAACAGGCTTGCATTACAGTGGAAGTCCCTAACTCAGAAAAATACCCTCTACCAAGCGATTTGGGAAAGAAAAGTGGTGCAAAAGCACAAAGAAAAAGTAAGCCAAAAATGGGTCGAGTGTGGTCGGCGCACACCCAGTAGGGGACACTCTCCTCCTTGTACTAATCCATGCCTCCTGGAACCAGTGTGCAGACGTATAACCAACGTGTCATTCTATTTTTTCTGCCATGTTACAAGGATGCGGATCGTCTCGCTCTTCAACAGTGATACCTTTTGACTCGATGTTAACAATGTTTCCTGTTGTTCTGATATGTGGATTCATAGCTGTTTCTTCTCTATCCAGATATACAGGGTTGTGTTTTTATATAGTCCCTCGATTATTCACTGTATTTTTCATGATAAATCTCTATACCGATTTTGCGGGCGATTTTTGCATACCGTGCCATTTTGGTCTTTTGTTCATTTATGGTAACCCTTTGGGTTCTGCTTTTAACTGAGTTAGGTGTCAGCTGGGGGGCAATTGTGGTAGCTTTTCTCCCCTCTCTTGAGGGTAGAATTTCTGCCAGTTCCCTTTTGGCTGTTGGGGTACTTTTCTGTTCCTGTCATTCCTGCCATTCCTGCCACCTTACTTTGGTAGCTGGGGGTATCCTGATTCATTTTTTCTTTGGGTTCTCTCTACCATCTACATTGCTCTCACCAGATATGCCTAGGATGATACCTTGTGGGCCATTTTTGTTGTCTTGGCATGTTGAAGTTTCCCATTATTCATGCTCCACTTTATTTGGGTGTTCTATTGAAAGACCCTGTGGGCTGGGTGGTCTTCCACCTTTTGGGCTTCCGTCTAATGTGTAGTATGGTTACGTGACATTTTCCTCAAGTGCCCGCGGGAAGGGGAACGCAGTCTTTCTGGGCCTCCCAATTAGACTCTGTCTGGAGAGAGTTATACCCCCTCCTGGGGTTTCTGCAGTCTTTTTATGGCGCGGAGCTGCTGATTTCTGGTGAAGAGATGCCTGGTTCCGGACTACTGTCCCCCTCCAGTCGACAACTGAGGCTGTCACTAGGGTTGTGACTTCTCTTTTGGAGCCGAGCTTGGGTGCTCTCTCCGCTTTTTCGCCTTTGTCGACAACTACTGATGTGTATCTGCCCCTGCTGCTACTCCATCGGTGACATCATCAGTCTCCGTTTCAGTCTCGGCTTATCCCTGCAGGGGTCTGCAGGGATTTCTGCTTCTTGGACGTGGTCTCTCAGCTGTCGAGCCCAGCAGGTTTTGATTTGGATTCAGATGTCCATGGTGGGGGTTCCATTGCACTTCCATCCACCCACTCTGGTCCTTTGGCCAGTTTTGCGGGACCGGTGCATTTTTGTGCAGCCTGGACCTTCTGCCCCTCAGAGGTCCACAGCGACTCTCTTTAGTTCCCGCACTTAAGATCCTCGGGGTATTTCATACCCCTATAAGCGTCTGAATTCAGATGGTTTGGCTGCCACCTGTCGCCCTGCGTCGGATGTTCTAGAGGATTGTGATCCTTCGCTGGTTCAAAGGGTCAGATGCGAAGCCACTTTGCCAGGCCATTCCATGTCGAACCGGCAGATACGGGTTGTGAGCTTCGGGCTGCCCCTCCTTGCTTACGCAGGTTCTTTCCAAGAGCCTTCTCATTGCCTCCAGCAAGGCTTCTAGTGGCTTCCAGGTGCTCTCCACGGCACCACCTCCCAGGATTGGAAGCAGGCCGCTGCTTTCTGATCCCCCCTGGTGTTCCTACACCATGAGAGGCATCGGCTGGTATGCCCGACATGGGCTATGTGTCTTCCGACTCAGGCGATGGATCAGACACACCTGACATTGAGAGCCATCAGGCTTCTGACTCTGGGCTTTGGGTCAGCTCTTGACTTTGTGTTTGAGTTCCTTCAAACTGTCAAACTGGTTTCAACCAGGCTGCAATCATCGGTCGCATGCCTACAGCCTGTGCAGCACCCTGCTTCTGTGCGCTTTCGACCATACCAGTCGGTAAAAGTGGTCAAAGCTTTTGCAGCATTGGACTCAAAGCTGAGTTCCAAGGCTATGAAGACTTCGTTCTTCACTTGACTGATACCTTTTTGCCCCCTGTGCATTATCTTTCCTATGGCTCCACCAATCTGCAAGACTTTGATGGTCTTGGGTCAGAACTCCAAGCCAAGTGGGCCGTTATTCCTATGGCGACTTTGGAGTCCACGTTGGGATTATCCAGAGAGATGCTAGGCATGCTTTCTATCTTGGATCACTACGGCTCTGCCTTGGCTGCTTAGCTGCCTCCAGATAAGTTTGATGATGGACAGGCTCCTTTGCATGTGATCTCTAAGATGCTCTTGCATCTTACTCACACACATGCCTGTAACACAGCTAATTTGGATTTAATTTTCTGGGATGCTGTGTTGGACACAAGCCGTTATGTTCCTGAAGGGCAGGGTGCTGCTGCTCTTCGATCTGCTTCTTTGGTGGGTCCACGACTATTCCATGATTCCATGGTGACAGTCCGGCATGACGTCCTGCGTCATTCAAAAGATCAGCTGCTGCTTTGCTAGCTTGATCTGCCTTCTATTGGAGGCCAGGGCGGTTCCAAGCCAAACAAATGCCCTTCTGCTTCCTCTGTGAAGTGGAGGGCTGATCCTTCTGCCGCCGCTTCTTCCTCTTACTCACATGGTAGGGGTAAGCTTTGGCAGTCCAGAGGGAGGTCTCGGGATCCTTATCAAGCAGAGGAGGTAGTTTCTCCTCTCACGGCCCTCGCCGGGGCTCGAAATGAAGGTCCTCACCTCGATTCCTTCCAGGTTGGAGGAGGGATATTCGAGTTTGCAGACTGTTGGGCCATGATCACATCTGATCGTTGGGTGTTAGATGTTTGGTCCAGTTTGTGGATATCTTTTCTGAGGCACCCCACTCTGTTGAGTGTGCCTCTTCCAACCCAAGTTCCTTTAGACGTTTCACTTCGGGAACTTTTGATCAGGGAGATAGACATTTGCCTGACAAAGAGGGCGATTGAGGTCATCAAATGGATTCAGTGGGATTTTATTCCCACCTGTCCTTGGTGCTGAAGAAGGACGGCCGACTCCGACCGGTTATCGATCTGAGTATCCTGAAGCAGTCTTCCATTGCTCCCAAGTTCAGCATGGAGACTTTCAGGTCAGTTTGCCGCACCATTCACCAGGGAGATTTCGCTTCCAGCATCGATCTGTGAGATGCTTACTTTCATGTTCCGATTCACCGGACATTGCAAGAGTTTCTCAGGTTTGCTTTTCTGGGGCGAATTTACCAGTTCAAGGCCATACCTTTCGGCCTCAACCTGGCTCCTTGGGCCTTCATCCGACTGATGTCGCATGTGATAGCCTTCCATCACACTCATATCTGGATAATATCCCCCAGAGGCATCTTCTGGAGTCATGACGTTGACACACTTGAGCCTGCTCACATCGCTAGAGTCAATGAGGAGAAGTTGGACCTGGTCCCTTCTCAGTCGTTTTGTCATGTGGGGATGGACTTCTGTACTCATCTGAATACGGTAGCGGTTCCCCGAGCGATGGCTGTGATTCTCAGACCCTGACTCTGATCCAGTCCACGTCCGCGATGGCTCGAAGTATTCTCCGGCTGCTCAATCTCTGCGGTTCAGTGACGGATCTCATTCCTCTAGGTTGGCTGCATGTCAGACCTCTCCAACACTTTCTCAGTTGTTGGAGTCCAAAGTCGATCCTCTGGATCTCATGCTTCAGTTACCAGCATCTCTTTATCATCACCTTCTTCCCTGGACAGATGTTCTGTGGATTATGCAGGGAGTTGCATTGGACTTGCCCATGTTTGATCCTCTGGTCCTCTGGTCTTTCCCTTCACTATGTATGAGACCAGGATCATGCAGCTCTTCACATCAGCCAGAAGGAGCTTCTTGCTCTCTTCTGTGTGTCCGGCAGTGGATCCCCCACCTATCGAATTGTCAGGTCCTTGTTATCCATCAATTCGATACAGGTTGCTCACGTTGGGAACCAAGGTGGCACACACTCTGTTCCCATGTACGAATTGGCTCGGGATCTTCTACTGCCCGCTCAGGATGTCAATGCTGGGGTGGTGGTTCGTCACATTCCCAGTCGTCTGAACATCCTAGTCGACTCCCTGTCCCGATGGAGTAGGTTCATTTCCCCCAAGTGGACGCTTCACAGTACAGTGTGCCAGTTGGCTTGCGATCTCTAAGGTCATCCCCACATCGATCGTTATATGACCCATTGGAACCCTCAGGTGTACACTTTCGTGTCCCTGTGTCTAGATCCTCTGGCTTTCGCCGTGGATGCTTGTCACTCAACTGGAACGGTCTAGTTGGCTATGCCTTCCTGCCGATTCTGCTTCTGGTTCTAGCCAAGATACGAACCTGCAGTTGTCATATCCTTCGGATTGCTCCCCTGTTGCCTCAGCAGGTGTGGATCCATACAGCTCCACTCTCTGTTGGCGGCAGTTCCATCACATCTCCCTCTATGACACAACCTTCTTTGCAAGGTCACTTGAGGAGGTTTTATGTCGACTTGACTCCATTGTGCCTTCATGCATAGCTTTTGTCAGGTCCTGACTCCTCCATAGAGGTTGTTCAAGACGAGCAGTGGAGTGCTTTTCTTCTTCAAGGCGTCACTCCACTGGTTTAGCCTATGTGGCTAAGTGGAAGGTCTTCTGTCGATGGTATGCTGATCACTCTTTTATTATGCTGATCCTTCGATAACACAGATTGCAGAGTTTCTTGTATATCTGTTTGATTCTTGGGGTCTCTAACCTGTTGCCATCTAAGGGTACAGGTCCACACTTTCGGAGACCTCTTCATATCCTCTTCCATCCTCTCCAAGCTTATTCAGCACTTTACTTTGAAAAGGCCTAGGATTTTGCAGCTTACCCCAACATGATATCTTTCTTGGATGCTATTTTGCTTTGGAAGGGGGGGGGGGGAGGAGGAGCCACCATTCAAACCTTTATCCCAGGTGGATTTGATTTTCTCCCATACAAGACAGATTTTTCTGATGGCTTTCAGCCAAAAGGGTTAGTGAGCTTCACGCCCTCTCTGTTGATCCGGCTTTTTTCAGTAGCTCTGCCAACAGTGTTACTTTACCACTGATTGCTCCTTTCTGGCCAAGAATCAGGTGCCAGAAACTAATCCACCTCCAACCTGTATCAGGGCTCTTCCTTCTGCTGAGGGTAATCATTCTTTGCTCTGTTTGGTTCATGCAATTCTCATTTACCTCAACCAGACACATTTCATCAGGAAAGACAGGAAAAGATATTTTTCTGTCTCTTATCCCTCATCGACAAAAGATCTCTCCTCAATCCATTTCAAGATGGATTTGTCTTGCTATTCACGCGTCATATGCTCCTCTAGCGACTGACGTTTGTATTACCAATCGTTTTTCTGCCCACGAGGTGCATGCAGTGTCTGCCTCCTAGGCTTATGCTAACTCCGTTAGTTGTCGGATGTTATGCAAGCAGCCTACTGGAGAAATGCTTCTATTTTCTCCACCTGTCTGCGTCAGTTGCAGGAGTTGTCTGAGGACCTTTTTTTGCAGGCCCACTTTTCTTCTGCTCTGGCTGTCATCAACTCTTGGATTAGGGTTCTTGCAAGGTCAGTTCCAGCCCTGTTCTTGGTACTTTCCTTTCTGTTAGTGTGTCACACAGGACCATACGCTTCATCTCCCATTGTCATTTACTAATGGTGGTGATGGTATGGTTTTATAGGCTTCGGGAACTCTTCTGTCCACGGTTCCAGTGCAGTCGGGTTATGTGGGGGTTGGTTATGTGATTCCCTCCTCCTGTTGTCCATTCAGCCTGTTGTAAACAATTGTAAGGTAGGATGATAAAAAATTTCAATTTTATAGTAAATTTCCTTTCTTATTATACCTACCGCAATTGTTTACGTGGAGGCCCTCCCAGCTTCTTTTTCGGGGAAGAATCCTTCCTATCCGCTCATCACATACCTCCAATGTTGCCAGATTCAGTAGAAGCCGTGGATTTATACAAGCAGAACAGTGTCCCCTTCTGGGTGTGTGCCGGTCACACTCGACCCAGTTTTGGCTTATTTTTTCTTGGTGCTTGGGAAAGAAGAAAATAAAGAGTATTTTTCTGAGTTAGGGACTTCCACTGCAGTGCAAGCCTGCTGTAAACAATTGTGGTAGGTATAAGAAAGGAAATTTACTATAAAATTTAAATTTCCATTCCACACATGTATGCGGAATGGATATTCAATTTCTGCATGGTTTAGTGTTGCTGTAAAAGGGTATTTCATAGAACAGGCATGTATCAGATAGACAGAACGTGATGTGTGTTTGAATCTCTGTGTGTTTTACATAAGGAGTTGAAATGGAGTAGTCATAGAAATATGACTTCGCCATTCAAACGAGTTATGCAACACACCTGCCGTTCCAAATACGCATCATGCCCATGTACGCTGCCTATATTAACTGTAAAATAGACGGCCCACTAAATCTACTGTGAGGTGGAGTGTCCGACTCAACCCTGTGACCTCATTACATAATACTCTTTTGCTGTATTTAGCAGCATAAATCTTCCCAAGACGCAAAGACAAAAATACGTCATGGACAAAATACTGACTAAATAAAATATTTGGTACTATTTTCTGCAATATATAAAAAATTTCTCACCCACATTTACATATAAATGATTTAATGATACAGTTGGGTATATTTCTCTCATAAAACGCGAATAAAGACTTCATTTCTTGCATTTTAGGATCGTGCATGGATATTTTTCTCTGTTATTAATCTTCGACATCAGTCTTTGATCTCGTTTGAGGCGATCAGTGCTTAACACCTCTTTGACATGAGCCATCAAAATTGAAATTTAAAAAATAATAGGATTTCACTAAAACCTTTTGCAGAATCATGTTTTTCAGAAAATGCTATCGCGATTGCATGTGTCATTTTCTTTTCAAAATTCTGATCAGTAATCATGAAATTATAAATATGAAGTTGTCAATAAGAAAATTGAAAGCATGTCACTCAAACTTGTATGACATCAGAACTGGGCTCGAGTAAAATACTGTGACGATGCAGTGAAAGGATGAGAGTAAGGAATGCTGATATCGAAGGAGGCATGGCCCTAAAATTAAGCTTATATTTGTAGCTCTACTGCAAACAGGTTTCCCGCTGTTTCTTGTCGAATTGTTATTTCCATCAAGGCCAAGTACCATAGAAAATTTAAAATACTGGGCAATATGCATAGCACTAAGATTTAGAACGGGAATAGGCTAATTTGCTAACGCCGCCCGACCTTTCTATCTATAGAAGCATCCGGGATGACGGGGAGAGGGTTTGTTTGGGTGGCATACTGCCCTGGGGAAAGAGCCCTGAAAACATGGGTTGCCCTGCTCTCTGGTGCTCCCTGCGGCCCTGCAGCGCACCTCTAGTTGTTGTTATGTTAGATGTTAGCAAAAAATAAGTAAAAATAAGTTTTTAGTGAGCCAAAATTCTGGCAGGATTTTGATGTGGAGGTGGGGGTGGTTGTTCTGCTGGACCTGAGAACTCGGAGTACAATTCAAAGGATGAGGAGCAGAGTATAACTGAGAAGTAACAGTAGAAAGTATACTGTTTCCAGTGAATCCTCTCAAAAGATGAACTTAAAAGTGTATATTTATTTATTATCAAGAATAACAACCGCCCATAAGTTCCACTCTCACTGTGTCCTGTTTCATCAGTCAATTTCACGCTGTCCCACCCCAGCGGTTCGTTTGTCCTAACAAAATTATCGCGCTTGCCACACCCATCGCCGCCTCTTTCTCTAACCAAACACATGTTAAAAGGTACACCTCACTTCATCTTCCATACTGCACATCATGACATGAAAGCAGTAAATAACGTTAGCTACAATGGGTCAGTTACTTATAATTTCAAATACAGTGGTGATACTATAGCATTTCTCCCGACATTATTTGAACTATTTTATTTATCCATCAACTAGCATTGAATGAAATGCATGACAATGTTGGTCACCAGAGAAAGGAGAACACTCTCTAGCTGGCAAAGTGATGTTTTTTCTGGCCTATTATGAAGAGAGATGATTTGCGCAGTCCAACACCATGGAAAATGTATTGGACGGAAAACTCCATTTTAGCCTGCTATTAAAATAGGTCCAATTGCAACTAGTAGAGTAGTGGCGTTAGTGTGTATGGATTTTCTTAGCCTGGAGCAGTCAACTGATGGTTATGCATTCTAGTGATCACAGCTCATTTTAGATGATATGGACAGTAGATTCCATGTTGTTACCAGACTGTTTTTACCACAACCAAGGCTCTATGTGAGAATTTTTATTGCATTTTACAGTTTTGGGTATTTGAAGTTTGAAGAACGTTTTTTTTAAAATGAACTATATATGTTTAAGAATACTCTGGCTCAGGAAACGCATACGATACCCTACAAATCAATGGGAAATGGATCAGCAGAAAGATTTAACTAGGGTTTCATAAAGATGGTGGCAACCATGGAGAACCACAATAAGTCTGGCTGGATATCATATGCTGCACCATAATTCTACTCGAAATGATGCAACATGATTCCCACGAAAATATATCGTGTCACTTTGCACCCACGGCATTCTGTTGGTGCTTTTCTTCAACATTTTTCTGGAAGTGATCAAACAACTAGTAAAAAACCTTAATAATGCCAAGATATTACAAGACCATCTGGAGCTTTTTTATAATAAAAGGGTAGGTTAACAGAAAAAATATGTTACTTGGGAGATAGAAACACAAATTTGGAATGCCGAATCTTTTCGTAGTTTCATTTAATGTCAGTCTAAGATTCATGTTTAGTCTTTCTGTCTCAAACTCAAATTGATTAAAATACAGTAAGTTAAGGTGGGGGGGGGGGAGGTTAGGGTCTACTGCATTTTACAGACTGCATATTTTCCTGTGACTGAGTGTTCAGTACACATGCTCCCGCTGTAAAGGTCTTGCGTTGGTAAAATGTGTTTTTTTGAGTTGGGGAAAAGGGTGCTAGAAGTGTCGTGTGTGAAATGGAATGAGTTGCCAAATGATAATATATATGCTGATAGAGAGTTCAACCTGGGACCCTTTCAATTCAATTGGGAATACACAGCCACATGACAAAGCGCATTGGATATCAGTAGAAAAGTCATTGTGCTTCATCCCGTTTGGGGGTGCATTCAATTGACTGTGAGACCTATTTCACTGGACAGTGTCTTTGGGTATACAGTATTACTTTACTTTTGTAAGTCTATTCTACAGTCAAAAAAAATTTGACTGTAGAATAGTCTACAGTTGTAGAACTGTAGACTATTCTACAGTCAAATTTTTTTGACATTTGACTGTAGAAAATGTTTAGAATCTTGACAGGTACTTTTTATATATACAAAATAATGTTACTTGTGATAAATAATAAAAGTAATATTTTTTTCAGTGTTGGGTACTAAGGAAATTCCAGGGGTGATAAATAATCTTTTAATAATTTATTTATTTATTCTTTGGGGTTTAACAACACTTTTGACAGCCAGGGTCACCTCGTGTTGGACAGTTTACACAGGTGGAGGAACCCAGAGTACTCGAGAGAACCACTGCCTGACTCCCCATTGTACTAACACCGAGAAAGCAGGGTTAGCATTGGTTGAAGTCAATTGCACCATCGACGTGCAGAGTGCCTTAGTACACAGTGCCACTGTGTCCCCCATGTGGGCGGTCCGGATGAAGTGCCTTGCCCAAAGACGCACTGCAGTTACCCCTGGTGGGAAACCTTTAATAATTAATTTGCTACTGACAAATGGGACTTACAAGAAAAGTGTTATTGTTAGCTAGTCCACACACATGTCTACTCGTGTGAGCATTATCGAAATATGACTTATATTTATTGCCGGGTTGATGGAGACTAGCCCTTTAGATGTGGTATTCACACAAGGACATTACCGATGTTTACAATAAAATACCCACATGCATTCCTGACCTTGGGAATAATGCTGTTACTTATTCATTGCGGATTAGTAGGATACTAGCCTATTATGTGGCATTCATACCAGGTAATTTCCGATGCATGACCTATATGACCCACAGCTACCAGCCACGGGAAATTCACAACTGACTCAATGAGCCACCGAAACACAAGCACAAGCTCATTCAAAGATACGGGCAATTCTGATGTGCCAATGCAGCAACAATAGATGGGCTAAGTGTACCATAAACAATACGCAATGTCACTTGAAACGCGATACCTGCTTGCTAGACAATGGGCAAATGGAAAATGAGGTTTTTACATTTCACGGATGTAGGTAGAAATTTCAGTTTTGGGCTCATACAATATTTTCATGGTTACTGGATGTATGAGAAGGAGTGGTAATTTGTCAGCTGCATCAGCCAGTTTGTATGTTGGAGGTGATTACATGCTCGTACAGCCATGGTTAGTTTTGTATCACAGGTGGGATTTGATTGGTGAAGTCTTTGGGGTTTTTTTGTTGGAATGGCATAATCCAGCTGTTGAGGATGTCTCTCATGTGTGTGGTACAAATGAATCATGTTTATAAGCAGAACCCGATACAATGTGCTGGTGTTTATTTGGAGTGCACAGAAGAACCCAAGGCATAAATCCAAAGGGAATTCATTCTAAGGTTGATGTAAAGGATCGAGGATAAGATTTGTAACACTTAGCACCCTTTGGGTATGAATTGAACAGATGGGCTAGGTGCTGGTCACTATGATCGACTTAGTGGAACCTAATCAACTTCGATGATGTCTTGATGGACTCATTGCTGATAAGCCATGCCTGAGGTAGCTTCACTTGTATTGGCAGCCGACTTCCAAATTTTCTATTTGCCAGGATTCAGCAAGGAAAGGCAAATCTGACCAATGTAACTTGTCTGTCAATAAATGACTGTTATATATACATATATGTACCAGGCAGAGTTGATGTAGACATGGTGTCGCACATGTGTTCATGAATCCATTTGCACCATAGCACAATGCCGTTTATTTGGTGAAAATTGCTTGATTAATGCGATTTTGAGCAACTTGACATTTTTAGACACCCCTGGTGCTCAATTCTGTGAGGGTCTGTTGCCCATTCTTGGTGGCAATCTTCATGAATCTGTTTGTGCTACCCCCACAATGAAGTTATTTGGTAAAAGTTGGTTAATGAATGCGATTTTGAGCAACTCTGCACTTTTGGGATGGTCCGATGCCCAGTCTTGGTGGAAAACTTCTTGAATCTATTTGTCCCACCCCATAATGCAAGTTATTTGGCAAAAGTCAGCTACTAGTTGATGAATTTTGAGCAACTTTGTACTGTTGGGCTCCCCAGGTGCCCAAATTTGGCAGGTTCCTATGCCCAATCTTGGTGGCAATCTTCATATCTCTATTTGTTCCACCCCACAATGCTGTTTATTTGGTTAAAATCGGTTGATGAATGTGATTTTGAGCAACTCTGCACTTTTGGGCACTCCTGGTGCCCAATCTTGGTGGCAATCTTCAAGAATCTATTGTGCCACCCCCACAATGCAGTTTACTTGGTAAAAATTGGTTGATGGATACGATTTTGAGCAGCTCGGCACTTTTGGGCACTCCTGGCACCCAATCTTGTGGCAATCTTCAGAAATCTATTTCTGCCACCCCACAATGAAGTTTATTTGGCAAAAATCAGTTGATGAATGCGATTCTGTGCAACTTGGCCTTTTTGGGCCATCTGATCAGCTCTGATGCCTAATTGTGGAAGGGTCAGATGCCCAATCTTGGTGGCAATTATCATCAATTTATTTGTGCCACCCCACAATGCAGTTCACTTGGCGAAAATTGGTTGATGGATGCGATTTTGAGCAACTCGACACTCTCAGGCACCCCTGATGCCAAATTTTGGGAAGGTCTGATGCCCAGTGTTGGTGGCAATCTTCATGAATCTATTTGTGCCACCCCACAATGCAGTTAATTTGGTGAAAATTGGTTGGTAAAAGCGATTTTGAGCAACTTGGCACTTTGATTGCCAAATTGAGGGTTTGATGCCCAATCTTGCTGAATTTGTTTGTGCCACCTCACAATGCAGATTATTTGGTAAAAATCGGTTAATGAATGCGATTTTTAGCAACTCAGCACATTTGGACTCCCATGTTGCTCAATTTTGGGAGGGTCCAATGCCCAATCTTGGTTGTAACCTTCATGAATCTATTTGTGTCACCCCACAATGCATTTTATTTGGCAAAAATCAGTTGATGAGTGTGATTTTTTAGCAACTCTGGACATTTGGGCACCCCTGGTGTCCAATTTTGGGAGGTTCTGATGCCCAATCTTGGTGGAAAGCTTCATAAATCTATTTTTGACACCCCACAATGGAAGTTATTTGGCAAAAGTCAGTTGATGAATGCAATTTTGACCAACTCTTTACTCTCGGGGCATCCCTGGTGCCCAATTTTTGGAAGGTCTGATGCCCAATCTTGGTGGCAATCTATTTGTGCCACCCCACAATGCAGGTTATTTGGCTTAAATTGATTGATGAATGTGATTTTGAGCAACTCGGCACTTTTGGGCACCCCTGATTAGGAATCTGCGAATCACAATTTTTCTTTTGAATCAAATCTTGTTTCTGATTTTGATATCAAATTAAATCTCAACTTGAATCTTAATGGACAAGTTATTTCGTATTGCACCAAATGGAAGTTACAGAACACTGTGATGGCCCCTGCAAGACTGACAGTTTTGGTGTTATATTTTAGCTTTGCTAGAACTAATGAATACCAGGAAAATGCAGAGGTCAAATGACTCAGATAAAAATTCCAATATATTGTGCTGTATGTTGTAGCAGTATCAATACTACAGTTGATGTTTCCAGAGAATCTTCAGTCATCTCGGAATCTCTCCCGACTGGACATCCAACCTGTGAGCTCCGGCATAAGAGACCAGCACACAAATCCACTCGGTCACCACATCACTCTCTCTCTCTCTCCAGTCTGTTTGTATGGGTGTGAAGCTACTCAGTACCAAATGGCAAAGGAACAAAATGACCCAGAGGAAGAACTGCTAAAGGAACAAAAAAACCTGACACTCTATTACTCGGGCACAGCCAGCTACGGTGTTTGTAATGCATTGCTTACTGTCGCTTTGTTAATATCATTGATTGTGGTCAATGACATTGCATTACATTTAATTTTGAGTCTATTTTCATGGATAGGTTTGTATAGTTCGCAGTTTTAACGTGTTACTATCACCACAAAAACTGGATATTCTGAACTCTTTCCTAACCAAAGATTATTTTTCATTGATAAGTAGGTCCTGTAGTCTATACTCATAACCTAACAATTAAACATTGTCAATTATCCAATTAAATATGAATTGAGCCTACATTAATGAATTGTTTAATGTAAATTTTATCCAATTTCCATTGAAAATGTAACAAAGTGCACTCAGCACAAGAGATTAAAAAAAATTGTATCTTGAGACTGATTCGGGATCGATCTCGAAGCAGACGTATGATATCGATTTCAAATTGAATCTAAAATATTCACAGGACCCTAGGGCCGATGCCCAACCTTGGTGGCAATCTTCATGAATCTATTTGTGGCACCCCACAATGCAGTTTATTTGACAAAAATTGGATGATGAATGTGATTTTGAGCAACTCAGCACTTTTGGGCACCACTGGTGCACAATTTTGGGAAGATTTGATGTCCAATCATGGTTGAAAGCTTCATGAATCTATTTCTGCCTCCCAACAATGTAGTTTATTTGTCAAAAATCGGTTGATGAATTCGATTTTCAGCAACTCTGCTGTTTTTGGTGCCCCTGATGTCCAATTTTGGGATGGTCCGATGTCCAATCATGCTGGAAAGCTTCATGAATCTATTTGTACCACCCAACAATGTAGTTTATTTGTTGAAAATTGGTTGATGAATGCGATTTTCAGCAATTCTGCAGTTTTTGGTACCCCTGGTGACCAATTTTGGGAGGATCTGATGCCCAAACTTGGTGGCAGTCTTCACGATTCTATTTGTGTCACCCCACAATGCAGTTTAGGCCTAAAAAAATAAGAAATCTGTTTCTCAGGCCCTCCCACATGGTCCTTTTGGTTGCTGCATACTCTCTTTTTATAACCAATTTAAACATAAAAAAAATTAAAATTAAATGGTTTATGTCTGATATTTTACCCAAGTTAAAAAAATTGATGAATTTGTCCCTTGAGTGCAAGAAGGCTTTGCAATGCTTTAGCATTGCAAAGCCTTTTTGCACTCAAGGGATGAAATACACCACCACCCATGCTATTCTGTAGATTATGAGGCCTAAAACTTGAACCAAGAACATGAACTTTTGATGGCAAAGAAGTAATTACTGAAATAAAAAATAAAATAAAAAATAAAATAAAAAACCGCGTGCCCGCATGCAATTTCACAAATAATGGCCTGAGAAACAGAAGATCTACTTTGTTTGGCCTTATTTGACAAAAATCGGTTGATGAATATGATTTTGAGCAACGCGAGTCATTTGGACACCCCTGTTGCCCAATTTTGGGAGGGTTCGATGTCCAATCTTGGTGGCAATCTTGATGAAGTTTTTTGTGCCACCTCTCAGTGCAATTTATTTTTCAAAAATTGGTTGATGAATGCAATTTTTAGCAACTCTGCACATTTGGGCTCCCATGGTGCTCAATTTTTGGGAGGGATTGATGCCCAATCTTGGTGACAACCTTCAAGAATCAATTTGTGTCACCCTACAATGCATTTTATTTGGCAAAAATTGGTTGATGAAAAGTGATTTTGGGCAACTGTGCACTTTTGGGATGGTGCGATGTCCAATCTTGGTGGCAATCTTCATGACCCTATTTGTGCTACCCCACAATGCAGTTTATTTTGCAAAAATCAGTTGATGATTGAGCATTTTGAGAAACATAGCACTTTTAGGCACCAATGGTGCCCAAATTTCAAATTTAGGAGGGCCTGATGCCCAATCTTGGTAGCAATCTTTGTGAATCTAATTGTGCCACCCCGACATCACAGTTTATTTGGCGAAAATCAGTTGATATTAGAATGCGATTTTGAGTAACCCTGCACATTTTGGCACCCCTCTTACCCAATTTTGGGTGGGGATGATGCCCAACCTTTGTGGCAAACTTCATGAATCTATTTGTGCCACCCCACAATGCAGTTTATTTGGCAAAAATCTGTTGATAACTTTGATTTTTGAGCAAGTTGGCACATTTGGGCACCCCTTGTGCTCAATTTTGGGAGGGTTTGATGCCCTAAATCTTCAGGAATCTATTTTTGCCTACCCACAATGCAGTTTATTTGGCAAAAATTGGTTCATGAATGCAATTTTGAGCAACTTGGTAATTTTGGGCATCCATGGTGCCCAATTTTGGGAGGGTCTGATACCTAATCTTGGTGGCAATCTTTATGAATCTATTTATGCCACGACACAATGCAGTTTACTTTACCAAAATCAGTTGATGAATGCAATTTTGAGCAACTCTTCATTTTTTGGCACACCTGGTGACCATTTTGGGAGGATCCGATAACCAATTTTGGTGGCAATCTTCATGAATATATTTCTTCCACCCCACATTACAGTTTATTTCTCCAAAATCAGTTGATGAATGCAATTTTGAAAAACTCAGATGCCCAATTTTGGGAGGGTCCGATTCCAATCTTTGTGGATTTATGCCACCACACAATGCAGTTTATTTTATGAGAATCAGTTAATGAAAGTGATTTTGAACAACTCTGCACATTTGGGCCCCCCTGGTGCCCAATTTTGGGAGGGTCCGTTGCCCCAAATCTTCAAGAATCTATTTGTGCCCCCCCCCCCACCACCACCACTGTGTAGTTTCTATTACAAAAATCGGTTGATGAATGCGATTTTGAGCAACACAGCACTTTTGGGCAACCTTGGTGCCCAATCCTTGTGACCATCTTCATGAATCTTGTGCCACCCGCCCAATGCAGTTTATTTGCCAAAATTTGTTAATGAATACAATTTGGGCAGCTCTTAATTTTGGGCATCCATGGTACCCAGTTTGGGTTTGGTCTGATGCCCAATCTTGGTGGCAATCTTCATGAATCTATTTGTGCCACCCCCACATTGCAGTTTATTTGGCAAAAATCGGTTGATGAATGCGATTTGAGCAACTCTGCACTTTTGGGCACCCATGGTGCCCAATTTCGAGAGAGTCTGATGTCCAACCTTGGTGGCAGTCCTCATGAATCTGTTTTTGTCGCCCCCCCCATAATGCAGTTAATTTGGTGGTAATCGGTTGATGAATGTGATTTTGAGCAGCTCGGCACTTTTGTTTTGCATCCCTGGTGCACAATTTTTGGGGTAATCTTCATGAATCTGTTTTTCCACCCCTCAGTTCAGATTATTTGGCAAAAATCAGTTCATGCATGCGATTTTATGCAATTTGACACGGGCCTCCCAGGTGCCCAATTTTGGGAGGGTGTGGTGCCTAATCGTGGTGGCAATCTTCCTGAATCTATATGTGCCATCCGACAATGCAGTTTATTTGACAAAAATCAGATGATGAATGTGATTTTGAGCAACTCTGCACATTTTGTCACCCCCGGTGCCCAATTTTGGGAGGGTCAGATACCCAATCTTGGTGGCAATCTTCATGATCTTTTTGTGTCATCCCACATTGCAGTTTATTTGGTAAAAATCGGTTGATGAATGCGATTTGAGCAACTCTGCACTTTTGGGCACCCATGGTGTCCAATTTTCAAGAGAGTCTGATGTCCAATCTTGGTGGCAGTCCTCATGAATCTATTTGTGTCGCCCCCATAATGCAGTTAATTTGGCGGTAATCGGTTGATGAATGCGATTTTGAGCAGCTCGGCACTTTTTTTTGCATCCCTGGTGCACAATTTTTGGGGTAATCTCTATCACTTCATGAATGCGATTTTATGCAACTTGACACAGGCCTCCCAGGTGCCCAATTTTGGGAGGGTGTGATGCCTAATCATGTGGCAGTCTTCTTGAATCTATTTGTGCCACCCCACAATGCAGTTTATTTGGCAAAAATCAGATGATGAATGTGATTTTGAGCAATTTGGCACATTTTGTCACCCCCGGTGCCCAATTTTGGGAGGGTCAGATACCCAATCTTGGTGGCAATCTTCATGAATCTATTTGTGTCACCCCACAATACAGTTTATTTGTCAAAAATTGGTTGATGAATGCGATTTTGAGCGTTCGGCACTTTTGGGGACCCTTTGTGCCCAATTTTGGTATGGTCCGATACCAAATCTTGGTGGAAATCATCATGAATGAATTTGTGCCATCCCCGACAATGCAGTTAATTTGGCGGAAATCAGTTGATGAATGCAATTTTGGGCAGCTCAGGAATTTTTTGTACTGCTGGTACTCAATTTTGAGAGGGTCCAATGCCCCAAATCTTCATGAATCTGTTTGCACCACCCCACAATGCACTTTATTTGGCAAAAATTAGTTGATGAATGCAATTTTGAGCGTAACAGTGCTTTTGGGCATCATTGTGCCCAATTTTTGGAGGGTCTGATGCCCAATCTTGGTGGCAATCTTCATGAATCTTTTTGTGCCACCACACAATGCAATTTATTTTGCCAAAATCGGTTGATAAATGCAATTTTGAGCAACTCTGCACTTATCGGCACCCCTGATGCCCAATTCTGGGAAGGTCTGATGACCAATCTTGGTGGCAATGTTCATGAATTTTTTTGTGCCACCCCACAATGCAGTTTATTTTGTAAACCTTAGTTGATGAAGCAATTTTAAGCAACTCTACACTTGTGGGCACACCTGGGGTGCATCTATCCTGGCAGAGCTGTCTAGGCTGAGAGGCCAGGGTGCATGGTGGCTCAGTAGGTAGAGGTGCAGGCTGCAAGCTGAGAGGTCCTCGGTTCGAATCCCACCTGCGGCAACCGCATTGTGTCCTTGGCAAGACACTTCATCTCAATTGCCCACGCGGGGGCACGGTGGTGTTGTGTACTAAGGTGTACTGCACATCGATGGTGCACCTGCCTTCAACCAATGCTAACCCTGCTTGTGTGGAGTTGGTATGTTGGGGAGCTGGCAGTTACTCACCATTCTTTGGTGGTTCTCTCCAGGTACTCTGGCTTCCTCCACTCATAAAACTGTCATGGTCATGATTAGCCATTGTGCAGAAGTATGTGACTTTAAACACCAATAAATAAATAAATAAATAAATAGGCTGAGAGGCCAATTGTTTAAAAAAAAAGTGTGGCAAAAAAATGTGAGTAATGTTCTTTATAAGTCTTCTTCCTCATATTTGACCGTCAGAATCTAATACTTAGTAAGTAGGATCTTTAGTGTTGTGAGATTCAAACAACTTAAAATCAAGTTCCTGGGTTCATATTTGAACCCAAATTTTAACTGAGTTCAGTATGAGGAAAATTCTTTAAAAGTCTTCAAATTTGGTCGGCGTCAGTTTGAAGTTTGTTCAAAGTAAGTACCCAGAGTCATATTTGAGCTTCCAGTTGGAGCCCAAATTTTACTCAATCTTTTTCAGAGTCTTTTGATGATTGGTAGTGAGCATCCTTGGTGGTTGGGGGGGGGGGGGGGGGGTTGTCAGATCCAGGTTCGTTCAGATTAAGTCCCTGGGGACATATTTGGGTGCCCTATGGGAACTAGAACTTTAACTTGATGCAGGAGGCGCAATCTTTAAAAATCTTACAATCCACCTGTCAGAATGTTCTGATAGTTGATATGCATCATCCATAGGCAAATGAAATTTTAACTTAGTGCAATATGAGGCACATTCTCAAAAAATACTCTTCGTCAGATTCATCAGTTAGAATCTTTTGATACTTGGTATAGAATATCCTTAGAGGGGGCAGATCCAGATTTATTAGAAACAAGTCCCTATGTTCATATTTAGGCTCCCTGTGGGAAATTTTGCAATATGAGAAAGTTTATTAAAAAATCTTCTTCTGTTGATGATGAGTATACGGCATCCTTAGAGGGATCAGATACAAGTGTGTTCAACTTTGTGTGTCCAATTATCAGATCTTGTCTTGTGAGAAAGTACATGATTATTAGCAAGAGATAATTGACATCTTAGACCTTGATTGTGATGAAAAAGTTCTGACTGGAAAATGGTTAGGTGTGGCGGGGGGGATTCATTAGTTACACTTCTGTTTAACTCATAACCGGTAGAGTGCTGGAAACCCATATTTGGGCTTTACTTTGACATCTAGGGACTGTAATGTAAAGGCCTCATATTCAGTGGATATTCTTCATATTATCTTTGAAGTGAAATTATTAAGGCACTCTCCCATAAATTGTAACAAGTCAAAGACATGTGAACAAATTTGGGTGGTCAAAAATAATTTAGCACTCTAACAGCTGAGGGTCTGGATTATTTTTCATAAAACCTACCGTGATACAACATGTAAGTCTAGTGGCTTCTGGTCAGGTCTTAGCTGCCTGCAGCCAAAACTTGACCAGAAACCACAGTCGGTGCATTTTAAATATTGTCTGAAAGACATTCCTACCTATGTTGCCTTGTATAACCTTAAATACCAATAGACAAATGACAGAGTCAAGATTACATTGGTCACCTGGTCTCAGAGACGGGGAAAGGTCCTGGAAAAGACTAGACAATATTTTGGGAAAGTCTTTTAAAGTCTTGAATTTCAAGTCACCTGTTCTGAGACAAAGAAAGTTGTCAGAGATGGAATTGAGCCCTTAAGTGGTAAAATTTCTTTAGCCATAGGTGTTGGAAAAGACTTAATTCCTCAGAAAATTCATTGAAAGTCTTATGGATTTTTTTATTTTAAAGTATAAATCCTGTATGCTAATAAGGGCTGATGAGAAGCTCAAAGTAAGGGCCAATAGTTGAATCTTGTCATATGTTTCAAATGAGTAAGTATCAAAAAGAAAACATTTTAAATTTGTTCTGTCCTTTCTAACAAAGTTCCAAGTTCTTGAATACATGTCTTACAGCATCTTTGAAAATCCTTAAATGTGACGCAAAAGTCCTTGAATTTTTTTTCTGCTACTGTTAAGATACTCTGAATGAATTTACAGATATTCTCTCTTGAACTTAAACTCTACTAACAATTGCTGAAATCCCTCTTGTGTTTCATTAACTTTTATTTTATTCATTTTTTCTCAATATGTAGCAGAATGGGCCATAGTTATAATGATCTTGTCTTTTAAATAGTATTAGGAGGTTATAAAATTTTTCCACGGTTTGGGTTTCTACTCATTATTTTTAAAAAAGATTTGAGTCTGGTTTCGCTCTCTGTTTTTTTTAGAGAAAAATATTCAAGTATTAAACACTATAAACACTTGAGGTTTTTTCCAAATATTAATTTTAATAAAAGTGCAAAGTGTAAGTACCTTTCTCTTGCTCTAAAATTATGAGATTATATATAGCGTAGCACAGAAGACAATGAAGATTGTTCACAGAGCCCTGGATTTACTGTTGAATGGCATTGGCAGCACCCCAGACCCCCCCCCCCCCCCCCACCCCAACACACACACACACACACACACATACCAAGGCAAGAGGGAAAATGTTGTGGTAGCAGTGCACAACTTGGGTAAAAAATGCTGAAGATGTAATATTGTGAAATGTCAGGCCAAAGAAAAGAAATCCCTTTGTTTGGGGTATCCCCACCAACCCTAAACAATTATGCCAACCCTAAAAATTTTACAAAGTGAAAGTCGCTCATTTAGGTCATTGTAACCCTAATTTTTATCAGACTTTAATTGTGAATTTGAAACCTATTTTGAGGTTAAAGCTTTCAAAAATACATGTAGAAATAAATATATTGAACAGTATAAATGCAGAGCAAGTGGTAAGTTCCAGTTCAGCAAAGGAAACCACATTTGATAAATTGATAATTTTATAGATACAGTGTTTTACCGTTGGTGTTGAAGGTCATGAAAATTAATGAATATCGTGTTGAGTTTCGTATATTGATACTGAAAGCCATAAATCTTGGCCTGCAGTCTTGAAAATGTTATTGGTGCAATTATGGTGTACAACTGTTTTTTTATACGCCGTTTTGAAAAAACGGGTCATATTATGGAATACCGCTGTCCGTCTGTCCGTCCGGTCACACATCGTACGATAACTCAAGAATGCTTTGAGAGATTTTTGTGATTTTTGTTGGGTAGGTGGTGTATATCGATGGAGGGAAGCTCCCTTTCATTTAGTGTCGCCATTCCATTAGTCATTCCAGAGTTATGGGACTTTATTACTTAGAAAATTGTTGATTTTTTACACGTCGTACGATAACTCGAGAATGCTTCGAGAGATTTTCACGATTTTTTGGTTCGTGGTTTATGTTGATGGAAGCAAACTCCCTTTCGGTTGGTGTTGCCGTTCGATTAGTCATTCCAGAGTTATGGGACTTTATTTTTCACATGTCGAACAATAACTTGAAAATGCTTAGAGCAATTTTCATGATTTTTTGGTTGCAAGTATATGTTGATAGAAGGAATCTCCCTTTCGATTTGTGTCGCTGTCTGATTTGTCATTCCAGAGTTATGGGACTTTTTTCATCAAAATATAGGCAATTTTCCACATGTTGGACTTTGAGCAATTTTCATGATTTTTTGGTGGCAAGTATATGTAACCTGACAAGTACACATGTATACTCATATTGTAATTAATAACGGGCGTATCATGCGCTCATGGCTTAGCTGTTTATTTAGCTCACCTTGACAAAGTCAAGCTGATCTAATCTCATCTCACTCCGTCTGTCGTCCATCGTCCGTCAACACCATGCTTTGGTCTTCTCCTCCAAAACCACTGGGCCAATTCAAGTGAAAGTTTGTGTGAGTGATCAGTCCCAATTAAAGTTAAACTCCCAGGCTTTTTGGCTTATTTTATTGAAATTTTTTTATAAATTTCTAGGGAGTTTGATGTGTTATACAGAATGTTTATTCTGTATGTCCCCATGCTTACATCCTCATCCTAGGGGTGTTTAGGCATTTTGGGTCATGTATCATACATCTGATGTATAGTTTTTTCTTCTACTGAAGATCTTGCTTTACATCGGATAGTTCTAAATCTGTTACTGACTTCGGGCCTTCTTATTCAGTGCCTGGGATCTTGTTTCCGTTTTTTCTTCTGACGTTGTTTACATTGACAAAGTTGTATAAATATATGTAAATTCCTATTTAGTTCATGGTAGGATTGTTGTAAGATACATTAAAAATATTCCGGTAGTGTAGCAATTAATTTTTGGAGTTTTGTCCACACTTAGGCTCTATTGGGATATTTGGGCTCTGGTCCCCTTGTGGAACTTGGGCTCCTGTCAAAATTTTCGATTTATATTTTGAATGTTATTTATTATGTATCTTTTTCATATATTTATTGTGGAGTTGGTGGGAGTACTGTCGACGTTGTTTTGATTCATTATGATAACTTATTGTTCAAAATGCAAGGCGAGGAAGTCTTCTTCGGATTTCCATGCTTGTTGCCTTGCTTGTATTCGATGTACTCCCACTAATTCATGTCCAACATGTGTCGGATGGGATGACAAACGTTGGAGACGGGTGTCACGGTACGTTGTTAGCGGCAAGAGGCCAATGCCGGTCCTCTCGCCACGAAGTCAATCAAGTTTCTCTGTTTGTTTTTCAGAGGAACAAGAACATGGTGATGTTTACCTGAAGCCTAGAGATAGTGTGCTACTGTTGTCGTGCTCAGATGAGCAAACAGAGCAAGCTGCCAGGGTGCTTATGAATATTAGACAGGGCAAAAAACCACTAGCCAGTGGTTTAGTCCCTTGTCGACAGCTAGCTCGACCGGTGAAGCGGTTACTCCGTCTGTGGGTACCGTTACGCCAGGTGTGTCCGTTACGGTCAAGAGGAGTGGATTGGGTAGAGCGAGCATTTTAAAACATAAACAGGCTCACCCAATGACGACGGAACAAAGGAAGAAGCCGGCAAGTACCATGGGAAGCTCGGCGAGGTCTGAAAGGACTGCGAGTGAGAGAGGTCCCTCTCTTTCCCAGTTGCATCTGGGGCCAGATGTTGTAATTGGAAACTTGCGTCAGTCGGAGCATACGTCCACGCCTTCTGTCCGGGACACTCCACTTAGTTCGCTGCACACACGACTGCACCTTAGCTACACGACTTCGGATATCCAGTCTGCATCGCCGAGAAGGGACCACTCATTGTCAAAGAAGTCGGACCACCTGGTAGCTAAGGACACTAGGCCTCATTTATCGGGACGTCTGGAGAAAAGAGCCATCTCGGACACACCATCCCAGGAGCAGCAGGTGGCCAAGAAACAGAAGACCTCTGCTCCTCAGGCCTCTGTAAAAGACTTGTTGTCGCAGATTGCGCAGCTCATCCCAGCAAGTGGAGGAGCAGCCTACGGCAGTTTCAGAACCTGAGCTGTCGGATGGTGCTGGGTTGGTTCAGTCATCTGTATGTTCAGATGCCAAAGACCGAAAGTCTCAACTGATTCAATCAGATAGTGAAAGGGATATGGACAAAGATTACCCTTCCCTTTCGGAACAGCACATGGTTGCGATGGATTTAATCTATCAATACTACCTGAATTTGATCCAGCGAATCAAAATGCTGCAACTACTAGAAGAATACCGCTGGCGTCATTGGACACAGACTTATCCGGACAAAGGAGGAGGTCCTGTCTTTTCCGGTTAAGTCTAGGCAGGTGTCGCAGGCCTTCGGCATTTAGAAGACGCCATATTCAAACTCTCCAGTGGGAAGAAGAAAGACGGTTTCTTGACATCATTTTCCGTAAATTTAATGTTTATTGGACCAATTTCATTTCAAACGGTTGGGGAAGATGTACAGAGAGTTCCTCTGTGTTTGGATGAACAGGCTGAGGATCTAGAGCTATCCTTGCCTGCCGTCATTCACAATTTGCTCGGACACAATTGAGACGGCAATATCTTCAAACAGAGTGAATTTGGATGCTATGTCTTACGCAGATCACCTTTCAAGAGCTGTGGCGCAACATCTCAACAGGAAGAAATTTGAGGACATTCGTATCTCTTTGAGAGTTCTTTCCAGGGCAATTATGTTTACCACGTATAACTCCGTCTTAACAGTGGCTAATTTGGAGTTAATCAGATGGGGCGGTGCCTTTGCGTCGTCATCTTTAATAGATGACAAGGTGAAAAACTCGAAAGTCGGCATCTAATCGACCCGCTACAGCAGATAAGAGTAAAGGAGGACATCCCAGACAGAAATCGTCTAAAGGGGACTCCTCATGAGGGTATAGGAAATCCTCCTATAATTAGTCCCCTACGAGAACCGTAAGGGGAATATAGGATTTCACTATGTCCATCTGTCTGTCTGTCTGTCCATCCATCTGTCCGACTGTCTGTCTGTTTTTATGTTACCACCTCTCCTTCCAACATGCTTTAAGCTGCACCTTTCATATTTGGTACATGGATACATGGTTCTGAGGGGATGATGCACGCTCAAAATTTTTTTTTCAAAATCCAAGATGGTGAAATAGCGGCCATTTTTGTTGTGTTTTTTAAGCTTTTTTTTTTTCTCTATATTCTCTATATTCATGTTACCACCCCTCCCTCCAACATGGTTCAAGCTACACTTTGCATATTTGGCACATGGATAGAGGGTTGGGAGGGAATGATGCACGTTTTTTTCAAAATCCAAGATGGCGGCATGTTTTCACAATACAAGATGGCGCCATGGCAGCCATTTTTGTTGTGTTTTTTTAAGCCATTTTCTCTATTTTATGTTACCACCCCTCCCTCCAACATGGTTCAAGCTACACCTTTCATATATGGTACATGGATAAAGGGTTGTGAGAGGATTATGCACGCTCAATATTTTTTTTTCAAAATCTAAGATCTGTCTGTCTGTCCGTCTGTCTGTCTGTCTGTTTTTATGTTACCACCTCTCCCTCCAACATGCTTTAAGCTACACCTTTCATATTTGGTACGTGGATGAATGGTTCTGAGGAGATGATGCACGCTCAATGTTTTTTTTTCAAAATCCAAGATGGCGGAATGACGGCCATTTTTGCAGCATTAAATCAAACTTTTGACTCTAACTATATTGAAAGTTTCTGTGTTTAGAGTATTCAGTTGTCCTGCAGAAACATTTCCACAATGTGCATACAGTGTATTATATAACATGCCACGAGTTACCAAGAGCTTCCCCAGCAGACGTCATTAACTTGATGCTTTCTGTAACACAAATGCGTATACCAATTCAATCATTATAAAATATGTTAAATGAAGGAAAATGTTTTAATATCTTCCTTTTTTGGTATTACCAAAAGTAAGATTTCATCACCTTTCCCTTCATTTAAGGTTATTATAATGATTGGACCGGTCCAGGCAAAAATACTACACCACCGAGAGCTGGACTCGACCTTCTTTTCACTGGACGCACCATTACTGGCGGTCTTTGTACTTCTTAAAATACTAACCTGAATTGCAGAGATGCTTATATGCTCTAGTGTCTTATGTGACAAAAACGCCGTAGGAGACTAATACCACCTCGGTGGTCAAACACTTGTTACTCTAGGGATTGTCAATACAGCGACCTGGGAAGGGGGCATAGGTCCCGATCGAGACTACTGGTCAGATACCTCTAAGCTGGTGGGTCGAGGCTGTTTGCGAGGGGTCGAGGCTGTTTGCAAGGGGGATGTGGTATCTCCTCCCATAAGCCTCACAGGTCCTCAGGTGATGGTCAGGACGTTTATTGCTTGCCAGTTGGCGGAAGATTATCAAGATTCGCAACAAACTAGATAACAATTACGGAAGACCAGTGGGTGAGAAGTGTGGCCTCGGACGGCCTACGGCTATCTTTCCAAGCGAAACCACCACTAACAAGGTGTCCGCGGTGGACAAATCTTCTGTCAAATCCTTGCAAAAGAGAGTCTCTCATCGGAGGTACAGGCTCTCGTATCAAAGGAAGCAATAGAGGTTGTCGATAATCAAAATTCTCGAAGATTCTACAGTCACCTGTTCCTCGTACCGAAGCCAGACGGCTCGTTCCGACCGGTAATAGACTTGAGCTCAATAAACAAGCTTATCATAGCTCCAAAGTTTTATATGAAGACCATTCGGTCAGTAAGGGCGAGCATTCGATTGAACGACTTTGCAGCAAGCACAGATCTAAAGGAGATCTGATTTATGCATACTTTCATGTCCTGGTACATCCGGCATTCAGAAAGTACCTGTGGTTTGCCGTTTAGGGATAGTGTATCAGTTCCGAGCGATGTGCTTAGGTCTGAACCTGGCGCCCTGAGGTTTCACTCGAATAATGAACTCTGTAATGTCTTACTTCCAAGCTCATTCATCCGCGGTAATGTTGGCTTACTTGGATGATATTCTTCAGAGATACGGCAACAAAACTACTCTTCAGAATGATGTTCCAAGTCTGCTTCTTTTGTCTCGGCTTCATCATAAACGAGAAGAAGTCGGATCTAGCTCTGTCCAAGTCGTTCATTCACTTGGGAATGAGCTTCGAGACTCGCAACAGTCTGGTTCATCTGCCATTACCCAGAGTGAAATTAATCAGTTGTTATGCTCGCTTTTGTCTACACTCAGACGCATTAACAGCGAGGGAATTCATGTGACTTGTGGGGTTGTGCGGAGTGGCTGCAGATCTTATTCCGATGGGTCGCTTACGCACATGTCTCCTCCAGATATTCTTTACTCAGAACTGGAGTGTGAAGACGCATTCGCTCAAGACCAGTAGGGCTGCACGGTATTTCGATATACCGGTAATACCGGTATTGAAATCTTAACCGGTTAAATATCGTCCATTTTTAGCTCAACTTTGACGAAGTCAAATTTGAGCTATTGTCATGGCCCATTGTCCGTCTGTCCATCCGTCCGTCTGTCCGTCTGTCCGTATGTCAACAATTGGCTATGGATCGGGATAGAGGTCGTATTTATGAACCGATCTGTACGAAACTTCTTGTGTACCTTTGTTATGACCCTGGGACGGGAACGAGTGTTTTTAGGTGTGGTCCGAAATTCAAGATGGCTGCCAGCGGCCATTTTGTACTGATGATGCAAAAATCAGTTTTTTGTACAGAACTTCTGTATGAAAGTTCTGATTTGAATAAAGTTTTGTATAAATGTTTAGTACCATGGGATACATTACATATAATACAGGTTTTTTTCTCGTGCGTAAATTATGCAAATTAGACTGACTTTGATTTATTTAGTGTTACTTTCAGAGCTGTAAGTGCCAAGCTGCTATGGCTCGGGCTAGAGGCCGTATTTATGAACCGATCTTTACGAAACCTCTTGGGTACCTTTGTTATGACCGTGGGACGAGAACGAGTGTTTTTGGGTGCGGTCCAAAATTCAAGATGGCTGCCAGCCGCCATTTTGTACTGACGATGTAGAAATCTGTTTTTTATACAGAACTTCCATATGAAAGCTCTGATTTGAATAATTTTTTGTATGAATATTTAGTACCATGGGATACATCACATATAATACGGGTTTTTTTCTCGTGCATAAATTGTGCAAATTAGACTAATTTTGGTGTTTTTTGGTGTTACTTTCAGCACTGTAAGTGCAAATGCCAATACGGCTCGGGCTAGAGGCCGTATTTATGAACCGATCTTTACGAAACTTCTTGGGTACCTTTGGTATCACCGTGGGACGAGAACGAGTGTTTTTGGGTCCGGTCCGAAATTCAAGATGGCCGATGGCAGCCATTTTGTACAAAATTAGGTGCAATCAGATTTTTGCACAGAACTTCCACATGAAAGCGCTGATTTGAATAATTTTTTGTGTGAATGTTTAGTACCATGGGATACATCACATATAATACGGGTTTTTTTCTCGTGCAGAAATTATGCAAATTAGATGAACTTTGATTTTTTCAGTGCGACTTACACACAGTAAGTACACATGTCAGTACGGCTCGGGCTAGAGTCCGTATTTATGAACTGATCTTCACGAAATATCTTGAGTACCTTTGTTATCACCTTGGGACGAGAATGAGTGTTTCTGGGTGCGGTCTAAAATTCAAGATGGCTGCCAGTGGCCATTTTGTACCGAAATTAGGTCTAATCAGTTTTTTGTACACAACTTCTATACGACTCGGACTAGAGGCCATATTTATGAACCAATCTTTACGAAACTTCTTGGGTACCTTTGTTATCACCGTGGGATGAGAGCGAGTGTTTTTGGGTGTGGTCCGAAATTCAAGATGGCCACCAGCAGCCATTTTGTACCAAAATTAGTGCAATCAGTCTTTTGTACAGAACTTCTGTATGAAAGTTCTGATTTGAATAAATTTTTGTATGAATGTTTAGTAACATGGACTACATCACATATTGTAAGGTTTTTTTTTTCGTGCAGAAATTATGCAAATTAGATGAACTTTGATTTATTCAGTGCTACTTACACAATGTAAGCACACATGTCAATACGGCTCAGGGTAGAGGCTGTATTTATGAACCGATCTTCACAAAACTTCTTGGGTACCTTTGTTATCACATTGGGACGAGAATGAGTGTTTCTGGGTGCGGTACAAATTCAAGATGGCTGCCAGTGGCCATTTTGTACCGAAATTAGGTCCAATCAGTTTTTTGTCACAAGTTCTATACAGCTCGTATTTATGAACTGATCTTCACAAAACTTCTTGGGTACCTTTGTTTTCACCTTGGGACAGGAACGAGTGTGTTTTGGGGTGCCTTTGTTATCACTGTATTATGAGAACAAATATTTTGGGGTTCAGTCAGACCCACTCTGGGACTCAAAGATTTCTTTTCTAGTTTAGCATCTGACTGTCACCTACCTTTACAATACTTTACCTATACATTTGTTACAGGCAACGGTCAGTATTTATGTACAGGCCGTTACAATACTTTATATGTACCTTTGTTATCAGGTCATTACCTAGATGTTTGTCATTGCTGTGTCACATACTATACATGTACATATCTTTGTCTTGACAAGTTGAGCTACAGTGTCATTGACACTTTCATTTTTAATACCGGTATATCGTCTGTGACGATATTCATTTCGAGCCGCGATTTTTAGTGACAGACATTTTCCGTAAAAAATATTTCATCTCACAGCTGATTGAAAAAAAGTGTATATAAACAGAAACTGTGAAAGCAGTTTGTTTGTTTTTTATCAATACACTTCATGTCCTGGTACTAGTAAAATATTCTCCCATAAGCTGTTTTATTTTTGTTTTTCCGATGAGTCGATGACACAGATAAATACAGATTTTCCCCAAACAGTACGGCTTCGAATGTAAACCATGAAGGAGGATTACCGTATTTCCATTAATAATGGCTTTTGTTGGACCGGGAAATTTCTTGTTTAATACTAATAGTTTCTCCCACTTCATTGCACTTGTTCTCGCAATTCCAAGCGCAGCAGTAATAAATATTATTTTATTACCGACACACTTGGAATGTGCTTTTCAATATGAACAAATCGCATACGTATTAATGAACCCACAATTCCAAGCGCTGCAGTAATGAATATTCATTTTTGTCAACACCAGTTCGCACGTGTTAATGTTTTGAAAAGTAGGTGAACGTTTTGATCTTAAAACACTAATAAAACTATACAGGGAATAATATTGTTTATTTTCACTTTGTTAAGGGTGATTTTATATTGAAATATACATCGCCAGCATTCACCCACTGCACGAGGTGGCTTACCGGCACATCAAAACGTGCCTATCGAGCATGTGCGTTTTGGCTGTTTGTGATACCACGTGACAAAACTGACTGCTTTCATTTGTGGAAAAGTGTACAAACTCCTAGCCCTCTAGTGGGGTCCTGCTTAACCAGTACATGGCAAATTCCCTCTAGTGGTGATCTATTCACATGTTCACGACAAAATGCAGGTTAAGTGTTAATGTTTTGTAAAGTGATGGATCAAATAGTATATATTTATTTGAAATTATCGACTCAAAATAAACGATATTTTTTGTGCCATCATGAAGTTTATTTCCAAATATTTATACAAGAGTGAATTAAGACAAGTTAGGCTTATTCTTTCAATGCTTTGAAAACGTAATTATCTGACTTCGAATGTCAAAAAATACTGGGACAATTTGGGTGAGAATCTTACATGTTTTGAACTTGACGATATACCGGTATATCGTGATATTTTTTAAAATACCGTTACCGGTAGACCAGTATTGTTTTAACGGACCTGGTAAAACAAAAGGTCCAAGTTTGTGCAGATATTCAGTGATCAACTCAGGGAGTTCAGCTGCCGGATCTGGCTTTCACGATTATGACGGATGCGAGTCAAACAGTTTGGAGCGCGACCCTGAGCCCAACAGACTCAAAGTGTCAGGGTCTTTGGCACCCTCGGTTCCTAGAGAAACACATAAACATCAAAGAGATGATGTCAATATGGTTAGCGCTACAACATTGGATTCACATTATAGCAGACGCTCATGTCCAGATATTGTCGGACAATTCGACAGTAGTAGTGTACATTAGGAACCAGGGAGGCACTCATTCGATTCCGTTAGGTGAACTAACAGAGAAAATTCTTCTGTATGTTGTGAATCATCATGTTCAACTATCGGTCTGTCATATACCAGGTCGTCTGAACATACTAGAAGACCCCCTCTCTCGGAAAGGTCGCCTGTTGCCATCGGAGTGGACAATCAACAAGCGGGTATTCAGACAGATTTGCTACCAGTGGGATCAACCTGTGATAGATTTGTTCGCGACACACCTTAACAAACAGTTGCAGGCGTACATGTTGCTCAGACATGTTAAGTCTCACAGATTCACTGTGAGACTCCCGGATTGGGTCATGATCTCCCTCACTCACATTAGCACCCATAAATCTCCCGCATCATCAGAATTTATCAAGTGAAAAAAACGAAATCAACCATTTCTTTATTGTGTACAATTTACTTCACGTTTGAACTGGTTTGCATGCGGTAATCCGTAAGATCTGCTCAGTGACCCAGATATTTAAGTTAGCTTCAGAAATTCAGTCTCTTTTTTAGCTCACCTGACTTTCAGTCAGGAGAGCTATAGAGATCACTCACCGTCCGTTGTCCGTCATCCTTGAACATGGTATTTGCGCTTTCTCCTCCCAAACCGCTGAACTAATTTATTTGATATTTGAGATAATAGTTTGTTATGACATCGCAATTTGATTTTGTTAAAATCTAGTTGCCTTGCCCCTCAGTAGGGCCACGCCCAAAAAGTGTGCTTAAATCTTAAAAAATCTTCTTCTCATGAACCAAGCAGAGACTTGATATTTGGTGTGCAGCTTCCTTTTGAGATGTAGACTCAGATTTGTTCAAGAGAAGTTCGAGGAGCTATATTTGCCTTCGTTATGGGAGGGATAAGAATGTTCTTTTCGCCCAAAATTTCTATTTTCCAAACCGAGAGGCAGATTTGAACCAAATTTGATATGAGGGCTTATTGGGTCATAAGTACTTAATTTATGCTCAAATTTTTTTCCTGTCGACACATGGGAACTGCAGGAGCAAAAAATACCAAAAAAATTAAAACACCCATATCTCCGAAACTACATGGCACAGAATTCTTATTTGGGGTGAAGCTTCCTTAGGACCAACAGAATGGTTAAAATTGCTATCGGTTTTATCATGGGGTACTTTTTTGGGACTTTGAAAAAGTGCTGAGTCAGCATTTTTTAACACTGTGGGTAATGGGAAAAACATTTAAGACTACTTTTCTCCCAAACCACTGCTTCAAAAGCTTTTAAATTTCACATATAACATCTTTGGAAGATTGTTTCACACGTTTATTGAAATCAATTCCCTGGGTCCATATTTGGGCTCTCTATGGGAGCCCAAATGTTTAAATTAGTGCAGTATGAGGAATATTCTTTAAAACTCTTCTTCTTCAGATCTATCAATCAGAATCTTTTTAGCTCACCTGACTTTCAGTCTGGAGAGCTATAGTGATCACTCGCCATCCGTCGTCCGTGAACATGCTGTTTGCATCTTCTCCTCCCAAACCGCTGAACCAATTTAATTGATATTTGAGATAATAGTTTGTTATGACATCGCAATTTGATTTTGCTCAAATCAAGTTGCCTCGCCCGTGGGTAGGGCCACACCCAAAAAGTGTGCTGAAATCTTAAAAAATCTTCTTCTCATGAACCAGCAGTAGCAGAGACTTGATATTTGGTGTGCAGCTTCCTTTTGAGGTGTAGACTCAGATTTGTTCAAGAGAAGTTTGTGGGGCTATACTTGGCGTCGTAATGGGAGGGGAAAGAATATTTGCCCCTCCCAAAATTTATATTTTCCAAACCGAGAGGCAAATTTTGACCAAATTTGATATGAGGGCTTATTGGGTCATAAGTACTTAATTTATGCAAAAAAAAAATTTCCCTTCGCCCCATGGGGACCACAGGTGCTAAAAATAGAAAAAAATTAAAATGCACATATCTCCAAAACTACACAGCACTGAGAATTCTTATTTGTTGTGAAGCTTCCTTAGGACCAACAGAATGGAATGGTAAAAAAAAATTGCCATCAGTTTTATTATGGGGTACTTTTCTGGGACTTTGAAAAAGTGCTGAGTCAGCATTTTTTAACACTGTGGGTAATGGGAAAAACATAAGACCACTTTTCTCCCAAACCACTGCTCCAAAAGCTTTCAAATTTCACATGTAACATCTTTGGAAGATTGTTTCACATGTTTGTTGAAATCAATTCCCTGGGTCCATATTTGGGCTCTCTATGGGAGCCCAAATGTTTAAATTAGTGCAGTATGAGGAGTATTTCTTAAAAATCTTCTTCTTCAGATCTACCAATAAGAATCTTTTGATATTTGGTATGCAGCATCCTTAGAGGGGTGAGATTCAAGTTTGTTCAAGCCAAGTCCCTGGGTTCATATTTAGGCTGAAAATTTGGGGTCCCGTTGTGGACTTAGAAATTTTGGACCAAAATCTGGAAATTTTTTTTTTTTGTTTTTTTCTGCGTTTCAGTCAATTTTAAGACAAAAAAATTATTTTTTTTTTACACTGAAAATTTGGGGTCTGGGTGGGACTTAGAAAATTTTGGACCAAAATCTGAAAATTTTTTTTGTTTTTTATGCGTTTCGGTGAATTTTAAGAGAAAAATTTTTTTTTTTTTTTACACTGAAAATTTGGGGTCCGGGTGGGACTTTTGGACCAAAATCTGGAATTTTTTTTTTGTTTTTTATACGTTTCGGTCAATTTTAAGAGAAAAAAAAACTTTTTTTTTTACACTGAAAATTTGGGGTCCGGGTGGGACTTAGAAAATTTTGGACCAAAATCCGAAAATTTTTTTTGTTTTTTATGCGTTTCGGTGAATTTTAAGAGAAAAATTTTTTTTTTTTTACACTGAAAATTTGGTGTCCAGGTGGGACTTAGAAAATTTTGGACCCAAATCCGGAAATTAGTTTTTTGTGCGTTTTAAGAAGAAAAAAAAAATTTAGGCTGAAAATATTTTGTTTGGGGAAAAAATTCTGTTTTTTATGCATTTATCTCAATTTTGGGACGTAAAAGTGCAGGAACTGAAAATAGAAGGAAAATCCTGTGTATTGTGTGGGCACAATCACTTCATCTAGTTGGTATATGCTTTTCTTAGGAGGGGTGTATGCAGCTTATTCAAGTCCCTGGTTTGATATTTAGACTACCATGTCAGGTGAGCACCCGCAGGCCTCCTCAGGGGCCTCTTGTGATATTTGTATGCAGCATGCTTGTGGGGGGGGGGGGGGGATTCAAGTTTGTTCAAGCCAAATCCCTGGGTTCATATTTGGGCTCACTGTAGGAGTCTGAAACATAACGTAGTTCAAAATGAGGAATTTTCTTTAAAAATCCTCTTCTTCAGATCCAGCAGTCGGAATGTTTTGATATTTGGTATGCAACATCTTTAGGGGGGTGAGATTCAAGTTTGTTCAAGTCATCTCCCTAGGTCCATATTTGGGTTCACTGTGGGAGCTCGAATTGTAACTTAGTTCAAAATGAGGAATTTTCTTAAAAATTTTTCTTCTTCAGATCCAGCAGTCGGAATGTATTTGATATTTGGTGTGCAGCATCCTAAGTGGGGGTGAGATTCATATTTGTTAAAGCCAAGTCCCTGGGTTCATATTTGGGCTCCCTGTGGGAGTCCGAATTATAACTTAGTTCAATATGAGGAATTTTTCTTTAAAAATCTTCTTCTTCAGATTCAGCAGTCAGAATGTTTTGATATTTGGCATGCAGCATCTTTAGGTGGGTAAGATTCAAGTTTGTTCAAGTTAAGTCCCTGGGTTGATATTTGGGCTCCCTGTGGGAGCCCTAATTATAACTTAGTTCAGTATGAGGAATATTCTTAAAAAATCTTCTTCACATCCACCAGTCAGAATCTTTTGATATTTGGTATACAGCATCCCACTGGAGGTGAGATTCAAGTTTGTTCAAGCCAAGTCCACTGGAGGTGAGATTCAAGTTTGTTCAAGCCAAGTCCCTGTGGGAGCCCGAATTATTACTTAGTTCAATATGAGGGATATTCTTTAAAATTCCTTTTTTTTAGATCCACTGCTCAGAATCTTTGGATATTTGGTATAAGTTTTTCTTAGGAGGGGCAGATGCAACTTATTGAAATCAATTCCCTGGGTAGATATGTAGGCTACCATGTCAGGTGTGCGCCCTCAGGCCCCCTGGGGCCTCTTGTTTTTCTCTTCCCTTTGTTCCAAATTGTGTTTAATTAAAATAAATTAATACAAGAATGGACTATTTGATATTATTCTGTCATCAAATGGTGACTGAAGTCCAAACAATATAGCTTGGTGCAATGTTTTCACAACAAAAGCACCAACCTTTTTTCTTAGTACTTAATCACAGGTAACTGTAGTTGTGTAAATATAACGGGTGATGTATACCGGTAAGTACCATTCACTATCAAATTTGCAATGTCTGAAAATGCATCCAAAAATTGTCGCAATGATTCTAACTTTAAAGAATCATGGAAGAAGGAAATGACCTGAAATGAATACAGGTATTAGTTGCGGGATAAACTAATGTGAAGAGTGGTGGGGGGGGGGGGGGGGGAGGGGGGGCTATTGAACTAGGTTTGGAATAGAATATGTTGAGATGGGGAGGGGTAGTAGTGGGTAAATTAATGGAGATAAAGTGGGGGTGGGGGGGGGGGATTACTGGTAAACTAAATAAACTGTATAAATTTACCCCAGTTACAATTACAAAGTGTGTGTGTGGTCCCTTAACAGAAAGTTTGCTGGTGGTTCTTAAGCTTTTTCTCAGAAATTGTAAGTGGGGTAAATTTATGCAGGGATGAAGTGAGAAGTGGGGGAGGGGGTGGGGGGGGGGGAGGGGAGGGTACCAGTAAAATGATAGAGATACATGTAGATAACTTAATAAATTGTTGTTCTCTGAACAAAAGTCTTGTTATAATATTCACATGCTAAAATTTTCCTTATTGTTATTTTTAGCTCACCAGACTGAAAGTCAGGGTGAGCCATTCTGATCACTTTTTTTCTGTCGTCCGTCGTTTGTCATCCATCGTCTGTCATCCATCATCTGTCATACGTCATGAAGGTGGTGTTTGGGTCATTTTCTCCCAAGCCACTGGCTGCAGTTCAATGAAAATTTACATGAGTAGCAGTTATACAGGGGTATTTGGGTTTTTCTTCAAATTGGGTTTCTGCTCATATTGTGGAGGGGGGTGGGGCCAAAATGCACAAAATTTTTAAAAATCTTCTTCTCATGAACCAGCTGTAGCAGAGACTTGATATTTGGTATGCAGCTTCCATTTGAGGTGTAGACTCAAATTTGTTCAAGAGAAGATTGACGGACAATATTTGCCTTTGTTCTGAGAGAAGCAAGAATTTTTGCCCCGCCCAGAATTTCTCTTTTCTGAACCGAAAGGCCAGTTTGAACCAAATTTAATATGAGGTATTACTGGGTTATAAGTACTTGATTTATGCCAAAAAATTTTTTCCTGCGGCCACGTGGGAACCTCAGGAGCCAAAAATAGAAAAAAACGAAAACGTCCATATCTCCAAAACTGCACTGCACTGAGAATTTTTATATGGTGTGAGGCTTCCTTGGGACCAACAGAAAGGAATAATAAAAAAAATGCCATCGGTTTTGTCATAAGGTATTTTTTCGGGACTTTGAAAAAATGCTGAGTCAGCATTTATTAACACTGTGGGCAATGGGAAAAAATTAAAGAATCGTTTGCTTTCAAACCACTGCTCCAAAAGCTTTCATATTTTACATATAACATCTTTGGAACATACATATAACATCTTTGGAACATTGATTCACATATTTGTTGAAAACAAATTCCTTGGTCCCTTGGTCCATATTTGGGTTCCCTATGGGAGCCCAAATGTTCAAATTAGTGCAGTATGAGGAATATTCTTTAAAAATCTTCTTCTTCAGATCTACCAATAAGAATCTTTTGATATTTGGTATGCAGCATGCTTAGGGGGGTGGGGGGAGGGGGGTGAGATTCAAGTTTGTTCAAGCCAAGTCCCTGGGTTCATAGTTAGGCTGAAAATTTGGGGTCTCGGTCCGGACTTAGAATTTTGGACCAAAATCCTGAAATGAGTTTTTGGGGTTTTTTTATGCATTGCGGTCAGTTTATGACAAAAAAATTATTTTTTTTTACACTGAAAATTTGGGGTCTGGGTGGGACTTTGGACCCAAATCCAGAAATGAGTTTTTTGTTTTTAATGCGTTTTGGTCAATTTTAAGAAGAACAAAAATTTTAGTCTGAAAATATTTTGTTTGGGATTTCGAAAATTTCCAAACAAAAATAAAAAAAATTCTGTTTTTTATGCGCTTATCTCAAATTTGGGACGTAAAAGTGCAGGGACTGAAAATAGAAGGAAAATCCTGTGTATTGTGTGGGCACAATTGCTTCATCTAGTTGATATATGCTTTTCTTAGGAGGGGCATATGCAGCTTATTCATGTCAAGTCCCTGGTTTGATATTTAGACTACCATGTCAGGTGAGTGCACTCAGGCCCCCTGGGGCCTCTTGTCAAAACTTAACATGTCTGGTGTTGCCATGTCCAGACCATCGAGCGTATGCAGTAGAAGCTCTGTCGATCTCGTGGGACAGAATGATAGGATATGCAGATCCTCCAACTCCATTGATTCAGCAGATTCTATTAAAAATCAAACAGTCTCGTTGCAAGATTCTGCTAGTAGCATCTCTGTCATCACAGAAACTGTGGATCAATCTTCTCAGGTGTCTGTTATGGGACATTCCCCGGAAGCTTCCTCCGCGAGAGGACCTTCTTTATCAGGGGAAGTCACACGCACTGCATCACGACCCAGAAGGTCTCAACCTTCACGTATTTCTGTTGTGCGGTCCTTCTCTTGCACGGCAAGCAATTTATAGGACGAGCAGTGGACGCAATTTCTAACTGCAGGAGGTCCTCCTCTTCACTGAATTATGCAGAAAAGTGGAAGGTTTTCTTCCGTTGGTGTAAGGATAAGTCAATAGACATCTGTGATCCGTCTATACCGGATGTTGCCAACTATCTGGTCTACCTGTTTGACGTTCTCAAACTGCAGCCCGTCACTATTGAGGGCTATAAGTCTATGTTATCGGACACTTACGCTCATCATGATAACTTGGCAATTGGATCTAATGCGATCTAATGCCTCATTATCCAAACTGGTCAGAAATTTCTCTATAAATAAACATAGCACCCTCAGATTAATTCCTAAGTGGAATTTGGCTTGGGTTCTGTTGAAGCTTAAGGAAGCTCTGTTCGAGCCATTGGATGTTGTAGAGTTCAAATTCTTGACCTATAAAACGGCATTTCTCTTAGCCTTTGCATCCACTAGAAGAGTTAGTGAACTTCATGCTTTATCTGTTGTTGCTACCGTAGTGTTGGTAATACCATTACTTTAACTACAGAAGTGGGATTTTAGGCTAAGAACCAGGCTCCAGATAAACAGCCTGAGCCTATTACCATAAAGGCTCTGCCATCTACGGACAACCGTAGACCTCTGCCATGTCCAGTCAAGGCTATGCACATATATAAACGCTGATCAGAGTTTATAAGAAAAGGAAGAAAATGCTTCTTTCTTTCATTGATTCCTAACAGAAGAGATATTTCTGTTCATTCTGTTGCTAGATGGATTCAGTTGGCAATACGCATTGACTATGAAAGTCTATCTTTGGATCAGCATTTTGTAAATAAGATATCAGTGATGTTAGAGCGATGTCCATTTCTTGGGCTTATTCTAACAGTATAGCCATTACTGATCTCATGAAAGCTGCGTACTGGACACAGCATTCTACATTTACCAAGTTTTACCTTAGAAATTTAGAGTCCATCTCCGGTGAAAAATTCCTGCATCCCCATGGAAACCCCCAGGAGCTGAAAATAGAAATATTTTCAAACTCCCATATTTCCCAAGCCACATGGAACAGAGGTCTGTTATTTGGCATGGAGCATCCTTAGGGCCAGTAGAACTGAATTGTAAAAAAAATTGCCATCGGTTATGGTAGGGTGTTCTGTAGAGGGCAACAAAAAAATGCTGAGTCAGCATATTTGCTAAAATTAAATAAAATCTTTTCTCCAGAACCAATGGTCAGAATCTTTTGATATTTGGTATACAGCATTCTTCTTCAGAACCACCAATCAGAATCTTTTAATTTTTGGTATATACATCATTGTTATGAGGGCCAGATTCAAGATTGTTCAAACCAAGTCCCTAGGTTAATATTTGGGCTTCCTATGGAAGCCCAAATTTTAACTTAGTTCAATATGAGGGATAATTTTTAAAAATCTTCTTCAGATCCACCAGTCAGGATGCTTTCATATTTGGTATACATCTCTAGGGGGTCAGATTTAAGTTTGTTCAAATCAAATCCCTAGGTATATATTTTTTTAACTTTGTGCAATATGAGGAAATTTCTTTAAAAATCTTCTTCAGATCCATCAGTCGGAATGCTTTCATATTTGGAATACAACATCTCTATTGCGGTCAGATACAAGTTTGTTCAATTCGAATGCCTGGGTTAATATTTGGGCTCCATATGGGAACCTGAAATTTAATTTAGTACAATATGAGGGAATTTCTTCAAAAATCTTCTTCAGATTTACCTGTCAGAATCCTTTCATGTTTGATTTACAACATCTCAAGAGGAGTCAGATTCAATTTTGTTCAAATTGGTTCCATGGGTTAATATTTGGGCTCCCTATGGAAATATGAGGAAATTTCTTTAAAAATCTTTTTCTTTAGATCAACTAGTCAGAATGTTTTCATATTTGGTATACAACATCTCAGGGGGCAGAGAGGGGGGGGGGAAGGGAGGGGGGAGGGAGGGGGGTCAGATTCAGGTTTGTTCAAATCAGGTCTGTAGATGATATTTGGGCTCGCTATGGTTAGCCCAAATGTTAACTTAGTTCAATATGAAGAAATTTATTTAAAATTTGTGCTCTGTTCAAGGTGAGTGCTTCAGGCTCCTTGGGGCCTCTTGTTTTAACTTAGTCCAGTATGTGGAATAATCTTCAAAAGTCTAGAACCACTACCCAAAATATTTTAATATATGGTATACAGAATGCTTATACTTACAAGGATCAGATTTAAATTTATTCATTTTTAGTCATTTTAAGTTTGTTCAAGTTCTGTTCCTAGTTTGATATTATTGGAAGTCTAGGCATTGTTTGTGTGGTAGCATCACATTACCAGAAAAAAACTCATCTCACTTGGCCAACAAAGTTATGACTTTTTACATGACTTCATTCCTCTACAGTGTTAACTAGCCGTAGATGCTAAGTAAATATTTCTTTAAATAACTTTGTCAGATGATAGCCCCAGGCCCCATGGGTCCTCTTGCTTTTAATTCCATTCAAACATATACATAGAAATTACTGACAGTGGTCAGCAGGTGCATGGATATTGCATTCAAGTGAAGTGTGGGGTCATTTTGGTAATTCGATCTTTGTTTTATTTTTAGCTCAACTTTGATGTAGTCAAATTTGAGGTTATGCCATGGCCCGTCTTGTCCATCTGTATGTCTGTCAACACTTCAATATGGCTTGGGCTAGGCCATATTTATGAACCAATGGTTACGAAACTTCTTGGGTACCTTTGTTATCACCTTGGGACGAGAATGAGTGTTTCTGGGTGCAGTCCAAAATTTAAGATGGCTGCCAGTGGCATTTTTTTACCGAAATTTGGTACAATCATTTTTTTTGTACAGAACTTCTATACAGCTCAGCCTGGAGGCTGTATTTATGAACCGATCTTTACGAAACTTCTTAGGTACCATTGTTATTACTGTGGGACAAGAATGAGAGTTTTTGGGTGCGGTCTGAAATTCAAGATGGCCACTGGCAGCCATTTTGTAACAAAATTAGTGCAATCAGTTTTTTGTTCAGAACTTCTGTATGAAAGTTCTGATTTGAATATATTTTCGTATGAATGTTTAGTAACATGGAATACATCACATATAAAATGTTTTTTTTCTGGTGCAGAAATTATGCAAATTAAGTGCACATGTCAAATCAATACAGCTCGGGCTAGAGGCTATATTTATGAACCGATCTTCCCGAAACTTCTTGGGTACTTTTGTTATATCCTTGGAACAAGAACGAGTGTTTTTGGGTGCGGTCTGAAATTCAAGATGGCTTTCGTTGGCCATTTTGTACCAAAATTAGATATAATCAGTTTTTTGTGCAGAACTTCTACATGAAGGTTCTGTTTTGAATAAACTTTTGACTGAATGTTTAGTACCATAGAATACATCACATTTAATACAGGTTTTTAGCTTACCTGAGCGAAGCTCAAGGTGAGCTTTACTAATCGCTTTCCGTCCGTCGTCGGGCGTCCATCGCCGTCTGTCATAAACTTTACAAAACCAACTTCTCCGAAGAAACCACTGGCCCAATATTTTTCAAATGTTGGGTAAATGTTTATTACCTAATGTCAATTCAGATTTGTTCAAATGAAGTTGCCCCTCCTCCTGGGTGGGGCCACGCCCCAAGGGGCACCAAAATCTTTGAAAATCTTCTTCTCATGAACCAGCAGTAGAAGAGCTTGATATTTGGTATGCAGCTTCCTTTTGAGGTATAGAATCAAGTTTGTTCAAGAGAACTTTGTCGAGCATTATTTGCCTTCGTTATGGGAGGGGCAAACATTTTGGCCACGCCTAAAATTTCTATTTTCTGAACCGTGAGGTCGATTTGAACCAAATTTGATATGAGATGATAATGGGTCATAAGCAGTTGATTGATGCAAAAAAATTTTTTCGCATTGCCCCGTGGGAACCTCGGGAGCTAAAAATAGGAAAAACCTTAAAACTGCCATATCTCCAAAACTACACAGCACAGAGAATTCTTATTTTGTATAAAGCTTACTTTTATCAAGTAGAATAGAATGGTTAAAAAAATCCCTATCGGTTTGATCACAAGGTACTTTTTTCAGGACTTTGAAAAAGTGCTGAGTCAGCACTTTTTAACACCGTAGGTAATGAGAAAAACATTAAAAAATCTTCTTCTCCAGATCCAGCAGGCAGAATATTTTGATATTTGGTATGCAACATTGTAGGGTGGATCTGATTCAAGTTTGTTCAAATCAGCCCCCTGGGTTCATTTTGGGCTCAGTATAGGAGCCCAATTTCGAACTTAGTGCATTTCTGTCAAATTTCTTAAAAAATCTTCTTCTCCAGATTGAGCAGGCAGAATCTTTTGATACTTGGTATGCAACATTGTGGGGTAGATCTGATTCCAGTTTGTTCAAATCGGCTCCCTAAATTCATATTTGGGCTCACTATAGAAGCTTGAATTCGAACTTAGTGCATTTCAGGCAAATTTCTTCAAAAATCTTTTTCTCCAGATCCAGCAGGCAGAACCTTTTCATATTTGGTATGCAACATTGTGGGGTGGATCTGATTCAAGTGTGTTCAAGTAGGCTCCCTAGATTCATATTTGGGCTCACTATAGAAGCTCGAATTCAAACTTAGTGCATTTCAGGCAAATTTTTTCAAAAATCTTCTTCTCCAGATCCAGCAGGCAGAATCTTTTGATATATGGTATGCAACATTGTGGGGTGGATCTGATTCAAGTTTGTTCAAATCGGCCCCCTGGATTCATATTTGGGCTCACTATAGAAGCCCAAATTCGAACTTAGTGCATTTCTGGCAAATTTCTTAAAAAAATCTTCTTCTCCAGATCTAGCAGGCAGAATCTTTTCATATTTGGTATGCAACATTGTGGGGTGGATCTGATTCAAGTGTGTTCAAATCGGCTCCCTAGATTCATATTTGGACTCACTATAGAAGCTCGAATTCGAACTTAGTGCATTTCAGGTAAATTTCTTAAAAAATCTTCTTATCCAGATCCAGCTGGCAGAATCTTTTGATATTTGGTAAGCAACATTGTGGGGTGGATCTGATTCAAGTTTGTTCAAATTGGCCTCCCCCCCCCGGGTTTATATTTGGGCTCAGTATAGGAGCCCAAATTTGAACTTAGTGCATTTCAGGCAAATTTCTTAAAAAATCTTCTTCTCCAAATCCAGCAGGCAGAATCTTTTCATATTTGGTATGCAACATTGTGGGGTGGATCTGATTCAAATTTGTTCAAATTGGCTCCCTAGATTCATATTTGGGTTCACTATAGAAGCTCGAATTCGAACTTAGTGCATTTCAGGCAAATTTCTTCAAAAATCTTCTTCTCCAGATCCAGCAGTCAGAATCTTTTGATATTTGGTATGCAACATTGTGGGGTGGATCTGATTCAAGTTTGTTCAAATCAGCCCCTGGGTTTATATTGGGGCTCACTATAGAAGCTCGAATTCGAACTTAGTGCATTTCAGGCAAATTTTTTCAAAAATCTTCTTCTCCAGATCCAGCAGGCAGAATCTTTCCATATTTGGTATGCAACATTGTGGGGTGGATCTGATTCAGGTTTGCTCAAATCGGTCCCCTGGAATCATATTTGGGCTCACTATATAAGCCCGAATTCGAACTTAGTGCATTTCAGGCAAATTTCTTAAAAAAATCTTCTTCTCCAGATCCAGCAGGCAGAATCTTTTCATATTTGGTATGCAACATTGTGGGGTGGATCTGATTCAAGTTTGTTCAAATCGGCTCCCTAGATTCATATTTGGACTTACTATAGAAGCTCGAATTCGAACTTAGTGCATTTCAGGTAAATTTCTTAAAAAATCTTCTTATCCAGATCCAGCAGGCAGAATCTTTTCATATTTGGTAAGCAACATTGTGGGGTGGATCTGATTCAAGTTTGTTCAAATCGGCCCCCCTGGGTTTATATTTGGGTTCACTATAGAAGCTCGAATTCGAACTTAGTGCATTTCAGGCAAATTTCTTCAAAAATCTTCTTCTCCAGATCCAGCAATCAGAATCTTTTGATATTTGGTATGCAACATTGTGGAGTGGATCTGATTCAGATTTGTTCAAATGGGCCCCCTGGGTTTATATTTGGGCTCAGTATAGGAGCCCAAATTTGAACTTAGTGCATTTCAGTCAAATTTCTTTGAAATCTTCATCTCAAGATTCAGCAGGCAGAATCTTTTGATATTGGGTATGTACTATGCTTAGGGGGGTGAGATTCAAGTTTGTTCAAGCCAAGTCCCTGGGTTCATATTTGGGCTCATTGTGGTAGCCTGAATTATAACTTAGTTCAAAATGAGGAATTTTCTTTAAAAATCTTCTTCAGAATGTTTTGATATTTGGTATGCAGCATCCTTTGGGGGTGAGATTCAAGTTTGTTCAAGCTATGTCCCTAGGTCCATATTTGGACTCTCTGTGGGAGCTCGAATTGTAACTTAGTTCAGAATGATGAATTTTCTTTAAAAAATCGTCTTCTTCAGATCCAGCAGTCGGAATGTTTTGATATTTGGAGTGCAGCATCCTTAGGGGGGGTGAGATTCAAGTTTGTTAAAGCCAAGTCCCTGAGTTCATATATGTGCTCCCTGTGGGAGCCTGAATTTTAACTTAGTTCAATATGAGGAATATTCTTTAAAAATCCTTTTTTTTTTAGATCCACTGGTTAGAATCTTTGGATATTTGGTTTTAGCTTTTCTTAGGAGGAGCAGATGCAACTTGTTGAAATCAATTCTCTGGGTTGATATTTAGGCTACCATGTCAGGTGAGTGCCCTCAGGCCCCTTGGGGCCTCTTGTTTTCTTATGCGGTAATTATGCAAATTGGATGAACTTTGATTTATTCAGTGCTACTTATACACAGTAAGTGCACATGTCAATATGGCTCGGGCTAGAGGCTGTATTTATGAACTGATCTTCATGAAAATTCTTGGGTACCTTTGTTATCACCTTGGGACAGGAACGAGTGTTTTTGGGTGCGGTCTGAAATTCAAGATGGCTGCCAATGGCCATTTTATACTGAAATTACGTGCAATCATTTTTTTGTATAGAACTTCTAGGACTATGTTTGTTATCATCATGGGATGGTAATGAGTGCTTTGGGGCTCGGCCACAAATTCAAAATACCAGTTGGCAGTCATATTTCCGGGAATTCTGTGTATTACATTTTTTGTACAAAACCTGTAAAGAAGATTTTTTATGTCAGTAATGGTTGCTATAAATTTATTGGGTGCCTTTGTTATCACTGTGCTATGGGAACAAATATTTCTGGGTGCAGTCAGACCCACTTGGGGATTCAAAAAGGGAGATAATTAAAAATCTTTTCCAAAAACACCAGACAAAATAATGTTTCTTGAATTCATCATCCCTAGGATGTGTATTTCAAATGTGTTGAAGCCAAGTTCCTGTGTTAATATTTGGTGTTGTTTGGGGAGGGTAAACATTAGCACAACCGATTTTCTATTTACAATGAGAAAAATAAAATCTCCTCACCTGTGGGAACCCTATGAGCTAAAGATAAAAAATTCAAATGCCTATATTTTAAGAAGGACTGGACAAATATTTATTAATCAGTATGAATCAACCTTAGAAGGGTTTGAATCAAACAGGCCAAAACAATTACTAACATTTGGCATATGGTGCACCATACTAGGATCCCCATTGTGACATTAACCCCATGAAGATTTCTTTTCTAGTTTAGCATCTAACTGTCACACACCTTTACAATACTTTACTTATACATTTCTTACAGGCTACGGTCAGTATTTTTGTACAGACTGTTACAATACTTTACATGTACCTTTGTTATCAGGTCATTACCTAGATGTGTGTCATTGCTGGGTCACATACTATACATGTACATGTCTTATACAAGTTGAGGTACGGTGTCATTGACACATTCATTGTCCAAAGCCAGGTGGCGCTTTCAATCTCACACTGAATGGAGTCATTTTCATCATTTCATTCATTTGTCATTTGAAGGAAAGTTTATTTAATATGTAAATACAATGATATTATGGGACCAAAAAAGTTATTAATTAGGCATATCAGGCTCTGATTATTTTCTGTGATTTCCTCCCTTTTTATTTTACACTTTACACAAAGTGACAGCATTCAAGATTGGGCAGTTAAATAACTGTGCGTGTTCATTTGACAGTTATGCCGCATTCAGGTCGGTCAGTTTTTAAATAACCAAAACTGAATTGTATTTTTGGTTAACTTCCCAACACTACTTTTAAAGTTGTTAATGAGTAAATTTTCTGCAGTCATCCGAAACCTGTTTGTACAATTTTCTGTTTATTCAGGTTATTACCAAATCTACAATCCTTTATAATCCTTTAGGGCTTTTGACTTTAATAAACTCTCAAGGTCTCAGGTCAGGTTCCCCATGATGCAGTAATGAGAAACTTGAGACTACTATTTATTTATTTATTGGGTTTTAACAACACTTTTGGACAGCTAGGATCACCTCATGTCACGGGTTGAGGAAGCTAGAGAACACTGTGAGAACACTGAGAGAATCACCCAGCTATGGCAAGTAACTCGGTCTCCTCAATGTACTCTGCAGAAGCAGGGTTAGCATTGGTTAAAAAAAAAGTACACCATTGACATGCAGTTCACCTTAGTAGATGGCGCTGCTGTGCCACATGTTCGCAGTTGGGATGAAGTGCCTTGCACAAGGACACAACATAGTTAGCCCTGGCAGGGATCAAACCAGGATTTGATTTGAAGTTTAGATTAAACTTATTTATTTGTTATAATTATCAAAAAGGATTGGATGACAAGTGCCCATCACTTAGATTATATTATTTCCTTAAAATACAGTTGAATATTACAAAGTATGCTTACATGTTTAAAAACAGTTACAAGTATGTGTCTGTAATGACGAAGTGAACGTATATATATTTTGAAACAATGTTGTGTATATACATGTCTCGGAACAAAGCTGATAGCTGATCAACTTTGAAAAAGTTAGAACAGAAGAGTAAGAGGGATGAGAGAGGAAAAGTAAAATTACACACAGCAACACGCCAGCAAAACTATACAGGTGACACTTGAGTTCAACACCACCGTAACACCGATGGAGACCCATACCACTGCTGTAGCCAGGACTGACAGGACAGACATGTGGAAAGCAGCAAGCCATGTGTGAAGTAAACACAGATGGCCATTGATTTTATAAGCCAGCAGCTGAAGAGAAAGTAAGGCCCACCAAAGTGATCAGTGTTCAACGCTGTTGTTTATTTTTTCCTCTCCTGACTGAGGGGGAGCTTAAGTGATCACTTTTTGTGCATCCTTCCGGCATCCGTCTGGTGTGAACTTTACGTTATCGACGTCTCATAACCCACTGGACCAAATTGAACCAAATTTGATATGCATGTTCCTTATCATATGTCAATTCAAGTTTGTTCAAATAACATTGCCACGCCCACAGAGGGCACCACAAACACCACAAATGGCATTACTCTGATAGAACCCATAAATTGTTTTCCAAAACTAAAAAAATCTTCTCCAGAGCCATCTTTTAAAATTTTCTGATATTTGGTATGTAACATCTCTGGGGAGGGAGGGGGGGGGGAGTCGGAGGGGGGGGGGGGGGTCAGATTCCAGTTTTTTCAACTTGAGTTCCCAGCTAGATATTTGGGCTCTCTTTTGGGGGGGGGGGGGGGGGCAGGTTAGGTTCAAGTTTGTTCAAATCCATTCATTAGTGTTGTTCTATAAAACTGGCCTTTCATGACTTCATTCCTCTGTAGTGTTGTTGAACCATGACTAACTGAATGTGACCCCAAATACTTGTCTCAAAAAACACAGCTCATGATCCTTCGCCAGAGCAAGCTTGATGAGCTCACACCAATGAGGGGTCTCTGCTTATTTTCTCAATGCAAGAGTTGAAAAAGTCTCGTTATTCAATAATTTCTGTCAGTGTTATCTCCTGTCCACATTGGACAGAGAATTGAGACTTGTGCACTTGACTAGTAGCCAGGACTGACAGGACAGACATGTGGAAAGCAGCAAACCATGTGTGTTGCTTCAATGGATTTTTGTACATTGCGAAAAAAGTGAATGTTGATGGGTTTTGGTAGGTTTAGGATACCATAATCATTGGCCGATCTTATTGTCACATGCGCAGGATTTCTACATAGGACTTGTCTTTCATCTACATAGTTACAACAGTTGAAGAAGTAGTGGTTAGCATCTTCAGACTCGTAACCACATTGACACTTGTTGTTGGCATGTTGTGGATGTGGTTAGCAAATTTATCAAAATTTAGTTCGCTGCAGGAGTTCCACAGCCTGCAATGTATTGTATTGATCGCCCTATCGCTGCTGTTAAAGTACTTGGGTGGTCTACACACGCCTCTATTGAAATATTTAACAAAATTATTCAATGAACTTGACTAATTTTTATGGGTAGTGCATTCTAAATGAGCATTTAAATACTTCCTTATGGGTGAGTTGCCACTGAAAGTTGGAGGTCTCTCTGTAAGGACAAACCAAGATGGGTATGTGACATTGTGAGTTCAAGTGGTGTCTCACGGAACATTACAGCATTACATAAGTTAATATTTTTATGTGTACCCATACTATTTATGGTACACATAATGCCGGCATCGGGGGTGACCATCCATCGTTTGTCCATCCGTCTGTCCATCTGTCCGGCATCCGTATCCATTTCTTTGGCATTCAATAACTTGAAAAATATTGCTTGGATTGTCAAGTTACTTTATATTTGTGTTCAGGTTACTGCTGTGCCGAGCTGTATAGTTTTTGGTGTAAATCTGATAATTTGATCCTGAGATATTAACCCTTTACCTTCAAATTGAAAATTCCTCCACTCCCTTTGGCATTTGATAACTTGAAACGTATTGCTTGGATTGTCTAGTTACTTTATATTTGTGTTCAGGTTACTGATTTGCCAAGCTGTATAGTTTTTGGTGTAAATCTGATGATTTGATCCTGAGATATTAACCCTTTATCCTTCAAATTGAAAATTCCTCCAATCCCTTTGGCATTCGATAACTTGAAAAATATTGCTTGGATTGTCAAGTTACTTTATAATTGTGTTCAGGTTACTGATGTGCTGAGCTGTATAGTTTGTGGTGTAAATCTGATAATTTATTCCGGAGATATTAACCCCCTTTATCCTTCAAATTGAAAATTCCTCCAATCCCTTTGGCATGAGTTAACTCAAAAAATACCAATCCAATTGTCATGTTACTTTATATATTTATTCAGGTTACTGGTGTGCTGTGCTGTATAGTTTTTTATGTAAATCTGATAATTTGATCCGGAGATATTAACCCTTTATCCATCAAATTAGGCACTCCTCCAATCCATTTCTATATGTACCCATACCATGTATGGTGTACATAACATCGGCATCCGTGGTGGCCCTCCGTCGTACAGCTTTCTACTAGTTGTGCGTATGGGTACACATCTGACGATTTCATCGGCCTATTTTTCAAGTTATCGAATGCCAAAGAGATTGGAGGAATTTTCAATTTGAAGGATAAAGGGTTAATATCTCAGGATCAAATTATCAGATTTACACCAAAAACTGCACAGCTCAGCACATCAGTGACCTGAACACAAATATAAAGTAACATGACAATCCAAGCAATATTTTTCTAGTTATCGAATGCCAAAGAAATGGATACGGATGCCGGATGGACAGATGGATGGACGGACGGACGGACAAAGGATGGATGAACGACGGATGGTCACCCCGGATACCAGCATTATGTGTACCATACATAGTATGAGTACACATAAAAAGCACATGTGACAGCTAAAAAGGCCTGAGGAACAGATTTTTAACTTTTTAGGCTTAACAAAGAAATGTTTTGACAAGAATTAGATTAAGTGGTTAAACTGTTATTTCAGTTCACCCATTACAAATAACTTTTAAACTTTATATCAATTCACCTATAGCCAAGAGCCATGATGGTACAAGTTGTCTACAAATTACTTGGCAGGCATGAATTCTGTCTCTCCTGTTTGTCAGAAAATGATTTTATCAAAAAACGAATTGAAATAAGTGTTAAACTTTTTTATCAATTCACCCATAGCCAAGAGCCATGATGGCACAAGTTGTCTACAAATTACTTGTCAAGCGTGAATTCTGTCTCTCCTGTGTTGTCAGACAGCGATTTTATAAAAAAAATGATGCATTGAAAAAAGTGTTAAACTGTTACTTCAGTTCAACCGTAGCCACGAGCCAAGATAGCAGAAGCTGTCTACAAATTACTTGGCAGGTGTGAATTCTGTCCATCATAGTAACATCAAATGGGAATTATTGTGTCCTGGAACTTTAATGTTACCCACTACACAGACATGTGTCACCCAAAATCGTCTAAATGTTTAGGCAAGCGACATTCTCGCACAGGCCTGACTCCAGAATCGTTTGGAAGTCCTTTGTAAGGATGGTTTCCATTCATTTTTGTTTGTTTTTGGTAGAACTTTTTTGTCAATTTGAGGGTTAATATTCATCGGTTTATTTGTCATGCTATCGACATACTTCTTGACATGAGTGAGTGACATTTCTTCTGTTAGTAACTCCATCGTGTGATTTAACTGTAACCTTATTTCCGTCATGGTTTGTTATGGTAGAAAGTTCATTTGCAAACTTAGAAGAAAGCTTATTTTGCTTCTCACATTTCAATAGCACTTTATCTCCAACTTTTAAGTTGCACTCCTTCCTGTTTCTATGATAGTCAGTGAAATCTTTTTTTTTATGCTTTAGTTTACTGTCCCTATCTCTAAATGCACTACTATCCTCTCCATTTGTTCTGATTTTCGTGCTTTCGAAGTCAAATACTTCAGGAAGTTTAGTTCTTGGCTTTCTTCCAAACATCAACTCTACTGGGCTAACTCCAGTAGTTGAACGAGAGGTTGATCTACATGCCAGTAGAAAGTTATTGAGTTTCTTTTGCCAAGCCAATCCTTTTGAATTTTCAATTTGTTTTGATTTTAGAAGACTGGTTTTGCCTTTCTAATTCTCCTTTAGCTTGCGGCCATGAAGGTGTTGTTCATCGATAGGTAATACCAGTTATCAGCTCACCTGACTGAAAGTTAGTGTGAGCTGTTGCCATCACTTGGCATCCAGCGCACGGCATCCATCATTCGTTAGCTTTTATAAAACAATCTTCTCCTCACAAACCAATGGCCCAAATTTAAACATATTTGGGCCGCATCATCTTGGGGGTATTCTGTTGTAGTTTTGTTCAAATGGGGTCTCTGCTCTTTTTGGGCGTGGTCTTATGCCCAACTAGGATGAAATTCTTTAAAAATCTTCTTTTCATGGACCACAAGTGGGAATGCTTTGATATTTGGTATGAAACTTCCTCTGGTGTTCAAGATTAAAAGTTGTTCAAAGAAAGTTGATAGGTCCATATTTGGGCTCCCCTGGGGATGGGCTCACTTTTGAGCTCCCCTGAAAATTTCTATTTGAAGAACCAATGGAGCGATTTGAACCAAATTTTGTATGAGGCATTAGTTGGCCCTATGTACTTCATTCATGCCCCAAAATTTTCGCGGTTCCCCCATGGGAACCCCTGGAGCTAAAAATAGAACAAAAATGAAAAGCCCAATATTTCCCAAACTGCATGGACTAAAGATTTTGTATTTGGTATGAAGCTTTCTTCTGAGCAGTTGAAACAAGTGGATGAAAAGAATTGCTGGTGAATCTGTCATATGGTCTGTTTTTTTGTGTTATGAAAATATGATGACTCAGAATTTTTTAACACTGAAGTCCTTGGGAAAAAGATAACATGTTTACCTTTTTAAAAATATCTTCTCACAAACCAATGGCCCAAATTAAAACATATATGGGCCACATCATCTTGGAGGTATTCTGTTTTAGTTTTGTTCAAATTGGGTCTCTTCCCTTTTTGGGCTTGGGCTTACGCCCAAATATCGTGAAATTCATTAAAAATCATCTTCTGATGAACCACAAGTGGGAATGCTTTGATATTTGGTATGAAACTTCCTCTGGTGTTCAAGATTAAAAGTTGTTCAAAGAAAGTTGATAGGTCCATATTTGGACTCTCCAGGGGATCGGCTCACTTTTGGGATACCCTGAAAATTTCTATTTGAAGAAACAATGAAGCGATTTGAACCAAATCTTATATGTGGCATTAGTTGACCCTAAGTACTTCATTTATGCCCCCAAAATTTTTTGTGGTTCCTTGTGGGAACACTTGGTGCTAAAAATAGAAAAAAAAATGAATGTTCAATATTTCCCAAACTGCACGGATTAGAGATTTTGTATTTGGTGTGAAACTTTCTTCTGAGCATTTTAAACAATTGGACAAAAAAAATTGCTGGCGAATCTGTCAAATGGTTCATTCAGATTACATTTTCGCCATACCCATAACCCTTACAGTTTAGGACAACTTGGTCCAGGTGAACGATTTAGGCTCTCTTGAGCCTCTAGTTCAAGTATGTAATAAAGTCCTGAGAAACAAATTGAGGACCTTATCAGTTCTGAGTGATACAGGATAGCCATGGACTGAAAATATTCTATCAAAACATTGCAAGATTTTCTCTGTTGTTACAGTTCTCAGCATGTCTACTTCGTAAAAATGACTAAAATAATCCTCAACAACAAGAATTTAATGTCGTAAATTCAGCAGGTGAAAAAATATTATCTTTCAAAAAACTTCAACAAGGGGTCTCATGATATGGTTTTGTTGAAAGTTTTTTTTTTAAATTGAAAAATGATACTAAAATAATAAATTTTGATATCGTCTGCATTAGGTAAAGGGCTAAACTTGATGATACCCTGGTGCCCTTCATGAATTAATTCAGTAACATGTCTCAGCTTTAAAGGAATAATCAACTGTGTACCATGAAGTACCAGATTATCCATAACTGCAATTTCATTTCGAACACATCTGTACGCAACAAGACAAGAGTTCCAGTTACCTGTTTGCACAGTGTAACTCACAACTTTCAGTTCACTATCTATTGCAGATGCATGTTCAATATCTTGAATCAGAATTGCACATGGAGTAGAATTTTAGTGAAGAAGTTGATTTTCCCTTCTGCAATGTTTTCACAGAAACCGTTTTGGTATTTGTCAATCAAGATAAAGCGTCAGCAATGTTTTTCGTACCAGAAATGTGCTTCACTTTAAAATTATATTGCTGAAATCGATGAACACAACATTAAATTCTGGCTGAGGGTTTGGATGTGTGACTTACAATCAGTCAACAGTTCAAAATCACTGCCTTACAAATAAGTGTTAAAGTGTTTGCATGCCCACACAAGTCCACGGGCATCTCTTTTTCCGGTCTGAATAGTGTCTTTCTCTGTCTGAAAGGCTTCTACTAGCATAACACACAAGACACTCAATGCCATGTTTTTCTTGGATGAGCACAGTAACTAGACCTACTGGCAATGCTTCAGACACCACTTGAGTAGTTGCATCTTTATCAAAATATGCTAAGGAACCACATTCTTCAGAGCGTCCTTTAGCTTTGCGAAAGATGTTTGCTGCTCTTTTCCCCAAATAAATGTCACATTTTTACGAGATAATCATTGCAGATGTTCAGCGATAGTTGTTGAATTTGGTTTGAAATTTGATCTGTAAGTCACTAAGCCTAGGAAACTACATACTTCTGTAGTGTTCAATGGTTGTTTTGCATCAAGCACCGCTTTTACTTTTGCGGTGGTCGGGTTCGATAACAAGTGCCCCATAAATTTGAGGTGTTGCATATCAAACACACATTTCTCACAGTTAAGTTCTGCTCCCTTAATCTCTCAAGAACTTTATCTAATCTTTCATTGTGCTCTTCAGGATTACAGCCATGTACTATTACATCATCACAGATTTTGTGTGCACCTTGACAGTCCAAAAAAGTCTGTTGAATAACATGCTTATCTTACTCAGGAGCCGAGAAATACCGAACGTTAAGCATTTATACTGATATAATCCATTATGGCAAGCTAATGTAGTTATTTAACACGAGTCTTCGGAGAGTTTGTTCTGGTGAGAACCCATTTTAGATTAAGTTTACTACACATAGTACTTTGATTCATACCATTGAGTCCTTCATCAACACTTGGAATTTGAAATGTCCCAAAAAACTGCCTGATTTGCTTGTCTCGTATCGACACTAATACAAATGTACCTGATGCCTTTGACGACATCACTAAGGCACTAACTCATTTAACCAGACTCTCAGCTTTTTTGATGATGTCTTTTCTAGAAGTGCCTGGATTTTGATGTCTACTTTTTCACGCCAATGGTGGGAAATTCTTTTCATTTTTTGAAGAATGATATGAAATCATCAATGTGCAATTTACACTAGTCTTTGAATTCCCCCAAACCATTAAACAAATCTGAATAGTTACTGATAATGTCTTTGATAGCCTGGTGGTAAACTTGTGCTTCTACTTTCAGAACACTCATTCTTTCAGCTATTTTATGACCATTGAGTGACCATGACTATCTGTCACAACAAATTCTTCCTAAGATTTACGATTGTTCATGTCTAACTGTGCTTGGAATTATCCAAGTATTTTAATGGCTTTTTCTTAGATATATGTATACAGTTCAAGTGTAGATTTTTCTGTCTGACATCTAATATTTTGCCGTTTTAATTTCACCCAAGTGTCCTTATCAATAACATTATATGTTGCACCCAGAGTCTATGAGAACAATTCCTAATTTGATCCCTTCAACCATTAAATCAATTTCAGCAGAATTCTCACTTACAGTCTCCAAAGAAAAAACATTTTCATTGTTGCAATCAACTGCATTAACTTTTAGATTTGTAGGCCAGTTTATTTCTGCTTGCACCTGATGGTCTGTTTCAATGTGTGTTCTCTCATTTTTGCACACTTTTTGGGACTTCAAACTCCCTGCTGGACATGAATCGCCTTGTAAAACAGTGGTACCCTGTTAATTGAATAGCCACTTTGCCAATGAAAATTATTCAATTAACAGGAGTATTCAATTAACAGGGATTGTGCCACTTTCCGGTACCCTAGAGATAAACTGAGCATTTACTCTATTATATCTTGTTTGACAGAGCTGCATGAGCTCTGTCAAACAAGATATAAAATATGAAATGCCTGTACTGGATGTACTGAGACCAAATGGATTTATAAACAAAAGAAAACAGGGGAGATTCAGGGTAATTTCTCGAGAGGTTACAAGATTTTTTATTCAATTAACAGGAGTTTACTGTATAACCCCTTCCCCGTGGGAACCCCGGGAAGTAAGCAGCACTTGTTTACTGTGGTAAACCAGTTCCGCTTTACTAGTAAAATAGGACCCAGTCAGCAATGCTTGGGGTGAAAGTCCTCTAAAATGGGCAACATGTTGATCAACGATTGACTAAACTTGACTTCATCTCCATGTTGTGTCACGATTAGCCATGGTGCATAAATATGTGACGTTAACCACCAACAAACAAACAAACAAACTGTATAACCCATATTCAGTTAACAGGTCAAATTTGTACTGAAGGTATGGTAATTGGTTTTGTGTTGGGAAATTACATTCAGTTAACAGGGTTATTCAGTTAAGAGATATCCAATTAAGTGGGCACCATTGTAGTGTCCCAAAACTAAAGCATTTTCCCTTCTTCTTGTGAGTTCTCTTTTGAATTTGATTTTGAGATGCACATTTGCGTGATTGCACATGGTTGTTTTGCTCAGTTTTGATCGAAGAAGTTTCTGAGGTCTCTCCATCCATTTTTCTAGCTTGTTCATTTACTGTTTTGAATATTCTAGCTATTTTCAAAGCTATTTCCAAAGCAGTAGAGTGAGTTAAATTTTTTCCTTTTTCCAGCAACTTTTGACGAAGCTTTGATGATTTGCATTTATCAATAATTTGATCTCTGATTTGTTCATTCGTGTTGTCTACAAAACCAAATTCACATGTTTCTGCCTTTTGACGCAAACGTGTTACGAATTGTTTTTGGTTTTGTTGCTGTTTTGTCTAAAATTCTGAAACAAATGTCTTTCATATGAAATGTTACTTGGAGGAGAAAAATGTTTTTCCAAAGTCCTTTAAGTAACAATCAGCTTCATCCTCCTCCTTTTGCATGAAACTACTGACCTGACTATTTACGCCTGCCGTGTGTAACAACAAGGTGCATTTCTGCTCTGGTTTCATAATGCCATGCCCTGCAGCATACAACTCGAATGAGCGAATCCAATGTTTCCATCTGGATGCAATTCCCAATGTATTTAAACAGCCAAATGTAGGAATGCAAGTAATGTCATATAATAAAACACAGCCATTGTATACTGAAGAAAGATTGTTAATCCCATCGCCAGTTATGATGTTGTTACTTACTGAATTAAATCAATTGTATTTAAACATACTGAATTCTTACTCCATGCTTTATTGAATGCTATTCTACAACTAACTACAGAGTGTACGTAGAAGATATTTGAGCAGTTCTATATATGGGTTTCCCACGGTTCTAGTACCAGATGTGGATTCCTGTCTCATGTCTGTGAATTGTTATAAGTGCACACATATCAAGTATAGTACACTACATTATTTTAAAGGATGATTGTGCCGTAGGCGCATGAGTTCATACGCTGGAGGTGTCTGAACTTGAGAGTCCTTTATATTACAAACCCTTTTTTTTATTCACCAGAAGGAACGCTCTCGAAGGGACTTTACGAGAACGGCTCTTATTCGAGGAATCTTCCCAAGAACAAAAAGGGACAATAATATAATTCTTTTCAAAGGAACATTCGGATACCAATTGGGTGAAGTAAGTGAACCATCAGTCGAGGGAAGTAACAGGGGAGGGGTGGGGGTGCTATTGAGATATTCTCCCATAATACACCGAGAGTCAGACCAATTTACAATTTACTACATCACATGACGTTCCTAGCAACATGCAACACCCCTAGCAACAGGCGATCTATTGGACCGATTTTGACCAAAATTGATATATGGACCCATAATGCAATAGAGGTCCAAACCAAGGAGTTGGTAATGATGTCAGTTTGTTTCCCTAGCAACAATCTTGCCTCCCTAGCAACGGGCGGCTCTTGGGTCAATTTCGACCAAATTTGATATATGGATCCACAATGCTCTAGGGATGCAAACCAAAGAATCAAAAATGGTGTCAGTTGATTTCCCTAACAACCAACGTGCCTCCCTAGCAATGGGCGACCTGCTGGGCCAGTTCTGACTAAATTTCACTTGTGTACCCATAATGCGTCAGGAATTCAAACCAAGGAGTCGTTGATGTTGTCAGTTTGTTTCCATAGCAACCGACATGCCTCCCTAGCAACGGACGACCTATTGGGCCAATTGGACCAAATTTGATGTATGAACCCATTATGCACTAAGAATCCAAACCAAGGAGTCCAAAATTATGTCAGTTGGTTTCCCTAGCAACCAACGTGCCTCCCTAGCAACAGGCAGCCTCTTGGGTCAATTTCGACCAAATTTGATATATGGATCCACAATGCATTAGGGATCCAAACAAAAGAATCGAAAATGGTGTCAGTTGGTTTCCTTGACAACCAACGTGCCTCCCTAGCAACGGGCGACCTACTGGACCAATTTTGACTAAATTTGATACGTGGAGCCATAATGCATCAGGGATTCAAACCAAGGATTCGGTAATGATGTCAGTTTGTTTCCCTAGCAACCAACGTGCCTCCCTAGCAATGGGCGACCTATTGGGTCAATTTTGACCAAATTCAATCTATAGACCCACAATGCACTAGGAATCTAAACCATGGAGTCAAAAACGAGGTGAATTTTGACCCTTAATGCACCAGGGATTCAAACCAAGGAGTCGATAATAATGTCAGTTTGTTTCCCTAGCAACCAACGTTCCTCCCTAGCAACGGGCAATCTATAGGGCAACTTTTGACCAAATTTGATATATGAACCCATAATGCACGAGGAATCCAAACCAAGGAGTCAAAAATTATGCAAGTTTGTTTCCCTAACAACCAATGTGCCTCCCTAGCAACGAGCGGCCTCTTGGGCCAATTTTGACCAAATTTGATATATGGAACCACAATGCACTAGGGATCCAAACCAAAGAATCGAAAATGATGTCAGTTGGTTTCCCTAACTACCAGCGTGCCTCCCTAGCAATGGGCGACCTGCTGGGCCAATTTTGACTAAATTTGATATGTGGAGCCATAATGCATCAGGGATTCAAACCAAAGAGACGGTAATGATGTCAGTTTGTTTCCCTTGCAACCAACGTGCCTCCCTAGCAATGGGCGACCTATTTGGGTCAATTTTGACCAAATTCAATCTATAGACCCACAATGCACTAGGGATCTAAACCATGGAGTCGAAAATGAGGTGAATTTTGACCAACTTCGATATATTGATATATGAACTCATAATGCACTAGACACCTAGACCAATGAGTTGGCAATGGCGTCCGTTGGTTTCCTTGGCAACCAACATGCCTCCCTAGCAACGGGTGGTCTATTGGGCCAATAAAGGCCAAGTCTGATATATGGGCCTATTATACACTTAGGATCTAGAAAGAGTCTGTAGTGATGTCAGTTGGTGTCTGTAGCAACCAACATGCCTCCCTAGCGATGGGCTATCTATTAGGACAATTTTGACTAAATACAATATTTGTACCTGTACCTAAAATACACCAGGGATCTAAACCAGGGAGTCGGCAATGATGTTAGCTGGTTACCTTAGCAACCAGCGTGCCTCCCTAGTAACGAGCGATATATTGTGCCAAACTAATTCATGTGGCGACATGTTAGTGACTGCTTTGAGACATGTTTTTCGAAAATCATCTGACATCATCATGTTTTGGAAAGACGATTGTCAGATCGTGTCCGATCATCAGTAATGATTAAAAAAAATACCAAATACTGCTTTCAATCGCAACGTTTTCACCTTTTCAGTACCCCAATGGATGCCCCGTTCACTGGTTTTATGGATGGGATTTCCGTGGCTGTTCCATTGCTATAATTTCTTGTTATCAATAGAACTTTTTCAAAAATAGGTTTCACAACTTGACTTGTTAATGGTCTTTTGGAATAACTCTGCATGTGACTGGCTCTGCAATGTTTTAAAGCAAAGTAACTGGTGATGGCTAGCGTGATGTGTAGCTATTTTTATTCTCTATAATTATGACATAATGTCTTGAAATTCAACTGCTTCCCTGTGTGAACCCTGTGAAGTGAAGCAGTGCTTGTTTACTGTGGTAAATAAGCTCAGTTTTACTTATAAAATAGTACCCAGTTACCATTGCTTGGAGTAAAAACTGTGTACAATGGGAAACATGGGTATATGCAATTGACTAAACTTGACCTGACCTCCATGTTGCTGTCAGGATTAGTCAATGTGCAGAATTTTGTGACCTTAAATACCAGTAAATAAATTTTTAAAAAATAAAAATTCAACTGCAGCGTAACTTTGTAGAGTTCTAAATTATTTTTCACATGGATATTTGTAACATTATTTTTATTTCAGAGATGCCATGCAACCAGCAAAGGGAGCCTTTGCATGAGGTTAGCATCATATTGTTCATAAATAGTAGCATACAACAATCATAATGCATACAGTTCTCTGTGGGCAAACCCTCCCCGAAACAAGGGAAGTGAAACATTGCTTGTTTAGTGTGGTGAACAATCTGTGTTACTGGTAAAAGAAGACCCAGTCACCATTGTTTGGGGTGGACGTCATCTAAAACAGGCAATATGGGTATAAATGATTAACTAAACTTAACTTTGTATCCATGTTGTTCCTTGTTGAGCACCATGGGAAGTGGAAGTGAAGCAGTGCTTGATTACTATCTATGTTTTACTGGTAAAATACGACCAAGAAACCAATGCTTGGGGTGGAAGTCCTCTAAAATGGGCAACATGGGTATAAATGATTGGCTGGACTTGACTTTATATCCATGTTATGGTGAAAGTAAGCCATTGTGCTGAAATATGTGACCTTAAGGCCCCAAAAAGTAGATCTTCTGTTTCTCAAGCCATTTTTCGTAAAATTACATATGGACAGGAATTTTTGTATTTTATTTTTTATTTTTGTAATTATTTCTTTGCCATCAAAAAGTTCATGTTCTTGTTTTTTTTAATGTTTTATGCTTCATAATTTACAGAATAGCATGGGTAGTGGTGTAGTTCATCTCTTGAGTGCAAGAAGGCTCTGCAGTTCTGAAGTATTGCAAACTCTTGTTGCACTCAAGGGACAAATTTAACAATATTATTAACTGGGGTAGAATATCAGACATAAACAAGTTTATTTTTATTTTTTCAAGTTTGCATTGGTTATAAAAAGAGAATGTGACAGCCAAAAGAACCATGCAAGAGGGCCTGAGAAACAGATTTTAACTTTTTAGGCCCAAACACAAATATATAAATGCATACAGAGTGAAGGCACTAAAGTGGCTTTCTGCACTTTTCAATAGAGCCATGATAGTGACTTATAGTACTCAACCAATTAACTGATAGAGTGATAAATTATTATTGGCCATCAAATCTTGTACACATGTCTTTGTCTTGTCACAATTTATGGGAGTGTACCTATGGACACTCTCCCATAAATTGTAGTGAAGTAAATGTTTACAGACCAAATAATATCAATTCAAAGATAATACAAAGCACATCCAATGAATATGAGCCTTCAAGCTGTGGTACCTGTACTTCAAAATAAAGCCCAAATATGGGCTTTCAGCACTCTACCAGTTAAATAAATTATACTGAGTCAAAAAAGAAAGTATAATAGAAACAAATGTGAAAAAATAGCATAAAGGATGAAATATAATAGTTCTAATGTTGCGTGTTTGTGGACAAGAAGTCGTGCAAAGAGTTTAATGACATGTTGTTGACTACCCAGTCCTCAACAATTTTGCTTTGGATTACAAAATAGCATGTGCTACCTGAGAATGTCAAATTGAATGGGTGACCAATGATTTTCTTTGTGTTATGTTGTGCAAGAGAGCAGGCCTGGCATTCTTTAGGAGTGCAGTAGTGCTGCACACCTCCTGCACGCCTAGAAAAAATTGAGGAGGGAAATTTTTTGCACCCCTTGATTTTTCTGGAATGCCACACCTATTTGGGACTGCCTTTAAAATATATTATCATTTCATCCTGAGTTCCAATGCGTTCTCTATGCCCACATTCACAGAGAACACATTGGAACTCAAGGGACGATTTGTCAATGTTAAATTGATTTGCAATAATTCATGACTCATTCTGTGTCGCTTTTCGATACATTTTGAGTGTAGAAGACAGTCACATAACTGAATGCGACATTTTAAATAATGAGAAGATGTGTTTGCCAATTTTTCCACTATGTCACTGAATGTAGTACAATTTTTCAGTCACAATATTAATACCTTGAAGTGAATATAACCAAAATAGCATACAAATTTTTGCATTGAAAATTTCAGGTGCAATTGCACGTCCAAGCAATCTGAGGAGGGCAGCTGTTTTGCACTCCTTAATTTTCTAGATTGCCGGGCCTGAGAGAGCCTGGATTATTGAGAAAACAATAGTTAGCTCAACTTTGGTGAAGCCAAATTTGAGCTTATGCCATGGCCAGTCGTCTGTTGTCCGTCTGTCCGTCAACAATTCAATATGGCTTGGGCTAGAGGCCGTGTTTATGAACCGATCTTTACGAAACTTCTTGGGTACCTTTGTTATGACCGTGGGATGAGAACGAGTGTTTTGGGGTTCGGTCCGAAATTCAAGATGGCAGCCAGCCACCATTTTGTACCGACGATGCAGAAATCTGTTTTTTGAACAGAACTTCCATATGAAAGCACTGATTTGAATAATTTTTTGTATGAATGTTTAGTACCATGGGATACATCACATATAATACAGGTTTTTGTCTTGTACGTAAATTATGCAAATTAGACTAACTTTGATGTATTTCGTGTTACTTTCAGCACTGTCAGTGCAAATGCCAATACGGCTCGGGCTAGAGGCCGCATTTATGAACCAATCTTTATGAAACTTCTTGGGTACCTTTGGTATCACCGTGGGACGAGAACAAATGTTTTTGGGTGCGGTCCAAAATTCAAGATGGCCGCTGGCAGCCATTTTGTTCAAAATTAGAGGCAATCAGATTTTTGAGCAGAACTTCCACATGAAAGCTCTGATTTGAATAATTTTTTGTGTGAATGTTTAGTACCATGGGATACATCACATATAACACAGGTTTTTCTCTCGTGCAGAAATTATGCAAATTAGATGAACTTTGATTTTTTCAGTGCTACTTACACACAGTAAGTACACATGTCAATACAGCTCGGGCTAGAGGCTGTATTTATCAACCGATCTTCACGAAACGTCTTGGGTACCTCTGCTATCAACATGGGATGAGAACGAGTGTTTCTGAGTGCGGTCCGAAATTCAAGATGGCTGCCAGTGGCCATTTTGTACCGAAATTAGGTCTAATCAATTTTTTGTACACAACTTCTATACGGCTCAGGCTAGAGGCCGTATTTATGAACCGATCTTTACGAAACGTCTTGGGTACCTTTGTTATCACCGTGGGATGAGAAAGGGTGTTTTGGGGTGTGCTCCGAAATTCAACATGGGCACCAGTAGCCATTTTGTACCAAAATTAGTGCAATCAGTCTTTTGTACAGAACTTCTGTATGAAAGTTCTGATTTGAATAATTTTTTGTATGAATGTTTAGTAACATGGAATACATCACATACAGTACGGGTTTTTTTCTCGTGCAGAAATTATGCAAATTAGATGAATTTTGATTTATTTAGTGCTACTTATACACTGTAAGTGCACATGTCAATACGGCTCGGGTTAGAGGCTGTATTTATCAACCAATCTTCACAAAACTTCTTGGGTACCTTTGTTATCACCTTGGGACGAGAACGAGTGTTTCTGGGTGCGGTCCAAAATTCAAGATGGCTGCCAGTGTCCATTTTGTACCGAAATTAGGTCCAATCAGTTTTTTGTCACAACTTCTATACAGCTCGAATTTATGAACTGATCTTCACGAAACTTCTTGGGTACCTTTGTTTTCATCTTGGGACAGGAATGAGTGTGTTTTGGGGTGCCTTTGTTATCACTGTGCTATGAGAACAAATATTTTGGGGTTCAGTCAGACCCACTCTGGGACTCAAATATTTCTTTTCTAGTTTAGCATCTGACTGTCACCCACCTTTACAATACTTTACCTATACATTTGTTACAGGCTACGGTCAGGACTTTATATGTACCTTTGTTATCAGGTCATTACCTAGATGTTTGTCATTGCTGTGTCACATACTATACATGTACATGTCTTGACAAGTTGAGCTAAAGTGTCATTGACACTTTCATTTTTGTCTTCTGACATTTAAAAAAATGCCAGTTTTAACCGAAAATCAGAGGTTGCGTGTTTTTGCTATGCATAAGGCTGGGATACCTCCTGATGAGCTCGCTGCTGAGTTCAGAGTCACTGTGGCCACTATTTACCTTCTCATTGGAAGGTTTAGAACCACTGGATCGACTACCGACCGACCGCATTCACGTCTACCAAGAGTTACGACCCCTGCACAAGACTGACACATCAGGACGTCTAACTTGCATGATCTCTTCCTTCCAGCGACGAGGACAGCAGCAATTACTCCTGGTAGAACTAACAATCGAATCAGTGCACTAACTGTCCGCAACAGACTTGCTGAACAAGGCATCCAAAGTAGGCATCCATACCACAACCAATTCTTACCCAGTGTCATCATACTGTCAGTATGGAATGGGTACGTCAGCGTGTTCACTGGACTCAGCAGTGTTGGAGCACGTTCTTTTAGTGATGAATAACGATTTTGTCTACTGCGTGCTGATGGTAGGGCAAGAGTGTATTGCCAACAAGGAGAACGGTTTTCTGATGCTTATGTGTGGGAATGCAACCGTTACGGCCGTGTATTGTAATGGTTTTGGCAGGAATTTCCTTGCACCATCGAATGTTGTTCATCTTCATCAATTGTAATCTGAATGGGCAGTGATATAGGGACGAAATTCTTAACACCGTTGTTGTCTCACTGTTCAATGCTAAAGTCGGATTGCAGTCATTCCAGCAAGAGAATGCCCGATGTCATGTGGTGCATATCTGTCATAATTTTCATGAGGAACAGAGCGTCGAACTTCTTCCCTGGCCCCCACTTTCACCAGATTTGTCGCCAGTCGAGCATCTTTGGGGTCAATTGGACTGTCGGTCTTCAGACGTTAGGTGATTTACGTAATGTTCTAAGGCAGGAGTGGAATGCAATACCACAGGGTGACATCCAGAGACTTAGCAGGTCCATGTGCCATCGATGTCTTTCCATCCAAGAGGCAAACAGTGGACATACATGCTATTGACTGCATGTGTGAACTTTTCATTACACCCCATGTCTGAATTGTGATGTCCTGACAGGACACTGGTAACAGTAAGAACATGAAATTATGCAAATTCATACAGCTAGACTCGAAATATGAATTTACTCCAATTTGTTTGGGATTAAAGTCGATAATACTAAAAAAAATGTTCCTCAAAGTTTATTATACTTTCTGTTTTGACTCAGTATATTAAATATATAACTATCATTAGGATAATTAGTTGTTATTTTTGCCCTTTTTCCACCATGGGAACGCCAGATAATGTACCAATGCTTGTTTACTGCATTAAACCAGTTCTTTTTTTACTGGAAACCTATTATATAAATGAGAGGTCTGTGATTCCATCTTTCCATCCAGTTAGAAATTCAAGCTTTGATTATCTCCCTTGATATGCAGTGCAGTACAATTTTCCATCATGTGGATAGGGCATCCTCTACTTAGATGGTTTGGTCCACTAGTTTATGTATAAACGATTAGTATGAAATTGACTTTACATTTGTGTTTCTCACGATGATATAGTAGATGTTAAAAGTTACCTTGAATATGAAGAAATAAATTCTCAACATTCATTTCTGTATACCAGGGTTTGCTGTGGACCTTGCAAGTGCGTGGCTCCTTGCATGCTGGTGGCAGATATTCTTGTTAGCACAGGCAGTATCTTGCCACTAAAATAAGTATAAACAGATGACCTATGATTTTTTCATTTAATAATTTGTTAGTAATTTTTCATCAGGTCTGGTGATGACTGCTTCAGAGCTGCTGTCACTGGATTTGATGGAAAATGTTTTTAAAAAAGCACTTGGTACATTAAGAGTTAAATTTGTGAATATTGAAACTGAAATTCCTGGCCCTTGAAAGTGTATGAAAATATAGATTTGGAAAGAAAAATTGTGGAAAGTCCAGGATCAATATATTCAGGACATTGCTTGGCCCCTTTCAGTAAAATATATACTTCTAATCTGCAGTATTGTAAAAATTTCATTTTTTTTCGTTGTCGAGCTATGACAAGCTGCTGCCAGCTCCCCAGCATCGTAACGCTGCACTGCTGCACCGGCAGGGTTAGATTGGTTAAAGACATGTTCATTATCAACATGCAGTATGCCTTAGTACACAGCGTCATCGTGCCCCCATGTGGACTGTCAAGGTTAAGTGCCTTGCCCAAGGACACAATGCAGGAGTCTGAATCAATCGCTCACACGGTCACCCATCCTGCTTAACTTCGGTGATCTGACGAGAACCTGCAATGCTACCACATGCCCCTTGTGCAGGAATAAGTGAATTTAAACAGTAATAAATAAATATATAAATAAATACTGGTAAAATAGGACTGGGAAACAATGAAGTCCTCTAAGCGATTGGCTAAACTTGACTTCATACCTATTTGTGTTCCGGTTATGAAAGATGCTGAGTGACATTAAACACCAATAAATAAATCAATATATCTGAAATGTGTTAGAATTTATAACTTGTGTGTATGCAAACAAGACGGATGACTTAAGTAAGCTCCTAGCTTTCTGTCAAATCCCTCCATTACTTAGCAATTTGTTTTGTATTGTTAGCTCAACTTTGGCGAAGCCAAATTTGAGCTTATGCCATGGCCAGTTGTCCATCATCCGTCTGTCCATCAACAATTCAATACGGCTCGAGCTAGAGGCCGTATTTATGAACCGATCTTTACAAAACTTCTTGGGTACCTTTGTTATGACCGTGGGACGAGAAGGAGTGTTTTGGGGTCTGATCCGAAATTTAAGTTGGCCGCTGGCAGCCATTTCATACAAAATTAGGTGCAATCAGATTTTTACGCAGAACTTCCATATGAAAGTGCTGATTTGAATAATTTTTTGTATGATGTTTAGTACCAAGGGATACATCACATATAATACAGGTTTTTTTCTCGTGCGTAAATTATGCAAATTAGACTAATTTTGATGTATTTAGTGTTACTTTCAGCACTGTAAGTGCAAATGCCAATACGGCTCGGGCTGGAGGCCGTATTTATGAACCGATCTTTACGAAACTTATTGGGTACCTTTGGCATCACTGTGGGACGAGAACGAGTGTTTTGGGGTCCGGTCCAAAATTCAAGATGGCCGATGGCAGCCATTTTGTACAAAATTAGGTGCAATCAGGTTTTTGCAGAGAACTTCCATATGAAAGCACTGATTTGAATAATTTTTTGTATGAATGTTTAGTACCATGGGATACATCACATATAATACGGGTTTTTTTCTCGTGCAGAAATTATGCAAATTAGATGAACTTTGATTTTTTCAGTGCTACTTACACACTGTAAGTACACATGTCAATACGGCTCGGGCTAGAGTCTGTATTTATGAACCGATCTTCACGAAACGTCTTGGGTACCTTTGTTATCACCTTGGGACGAGAACGAGTATTTCTGGGTGCGGTCCAAAATTCAAGATGGCTGCTAGTGGCCATTTTGTACCGAAATTAGGTATAAACAGTTTATTGTACACAACTTCTATACGACTCAGGCTAGTGGCTGTATTTATGAACCGATCTTTACGAAACTTCTTGGGTACCTTTGTTATCACCGTGGGATGAGAACGAGTGTTTTTGGGTGTGGTCCAAAATTCAAGATGGCCACCAGCAGCCATTTTGTACCAAAATTAGTGCAATCAGTCTTTTGTACAGAACTTCTGTATGAAAGTTCTGATTTGAATAAATTTTTGTATGAATGTTTAGTAACATGGAATACATCACATATAGTACAGGTTTTTTTCTCGTGCAGAAAAAATTCAAATTGGATGAACTTTGATTTATTCAGTGCTACTTATACACTGTAAGTGCACATATCAATACAGCTCGGGCAAGAGGCTGTATTTATCAACCGATCTTCACGAAACTTCTTGGGTACATTTGTTATCACCTTTGGACGAGAACGAGTGTTTCTGGGTGCGGTCCAAAATTCAAGATGGCTACCAGTGGCCATTTTGTACCAAAATTAGGTCTAATCAGTTTTTAGCTCACCTGAGCAAAGCTCAAGGTGAGCTTTACTAATCGCTTTCCATCCGTCATCCGTCGTCCATCGTCATCCAGCGTAAACTTTACAAAACCAACTTCTCCGAAGAAACCACTGGCCCAATATTTTTCAAGTGTTGGGTAAATGTTTATTACCTAATGTCAATTCAGATTTGTTCAAATGAAGTTGCCCCTCCTCCTGGGTGGGGCCACGCCCCCAAGGGGCACCAAAATCTTTGAAAATCTTCTTCTCATGAACCAGCGGTAGCAGAGACTTGATATTTGGTATGCATGCTTCCTTTTAAGGTGTAGAATCAAGTTTGTTCAAGAGAAGTTTGTCGGGCATTATTTGCCTTCGTTATGGGAGGGGCAAAAATTTTGGCCAAGCCTAAAATTTCTCTTTTCTGAACCGTGAGGTCGATTTGAACCAAATTTGATATGAGATGATAATGGGTCGTAAGTAGTTGATTGCTGCAAAAATGCAAAAAAAAATTTTCTTATTGCCCTGTGGGAACCTCGGGAGCTAAAAATAGGAAAAACCTTAAAACTGCCATATCTCCAAAACTACATGGCACAGAGAATTCTTATTTTGTATAAAGCTTACTTTTATCCAGTAGAATAGAATGGTTAAAAAAAAACCTATCGGTTTGATCACAAGTACTTTTTTGAGGACTTTGAAAAAGTGCTGAGTCAGCACTTTTTAACACTGTAGGCAATGGGAAAGACATTAAAAAATCTTCTTCCCCAGATCCATCAGGCAGAATCTTTTGATATTTGGTATGCAACATTGTAGGGTGGATCTGATTCAAGTTTGTTCAAGTTGGCTCCCTAGATTCATATTTGGGCTCACTATAGAAGCTCGAATTCGAACTTAGTGCATTTCAGGTAAATTTCTTAAAAAATCTTCTTCTCCAGATTGAGCAGGCAGAATCTTTTGATATTTGGTATGCAACATTGTGGAGTGGATCTGATTCAAGTTTGTTCAAATCAGCTCCCTAAATTCATATTCGGGCTCACTATAGAAGCTCGAATTCGAACTTAGTGCATTTCAGGCAAATTTCTTCAAATATCTTCTTCTCCAGATCCAGCAGGCAGAATCTTTTCGTATTTGGTATGCAACATTGTGGGGTGGATCTGATTCAAGTTTGTTCAAGTTGGCTCCCTAGATTCATATTTGGGCTCACTATAGAAGCTCGAATTCGAACTTAGTGCATTTCAGGTAAATTTCTTAAAAAATCATCTTCTCCAGATCCAGCAGGCAGAATCTTTTCATATTTGGTAAGCAACATTTTGGGGTGGATCTGATTCAAGTTTGTTCAAATTGGCCCCCCCTGGGTTTATATTTGGGCTCAGTATAGGAGCCCAAATTTGAACTTAGTGCATTTCAGTCAAATTTCTTAAAAAATCTTCTTCTCCAAATCCAGCAGGCAGAATCTTTTGATATTTGGTATGAAACATTGTGGGGTGGATCTGATTCAAATTTATTCAAATCAGCTCCCTAGATTCATATTTGGGTTCACTATAGAAGCTCGAATTCGAACTTAGTGCATTTCAGACAAATTCCTTCAAAAATCTTCTTCTCCAGATCCAGCAGTCAGAATCTTTTGATATTTAGTATGCAACATTGTGGGGTGGATCTGATTCAAGTTTGTTCAAATCGGCCCCCCCTGGGTTTATATTTGGGCTCAGTATAGGAGCCCAAATTTGAACTTAGTGCATTTCAGGCAAATTTCTTTGAAATCTTCTCAAGATTCAGCAGGCAGAATCTTTTGATATTGGGTATGCACCATGCTTAGGGGGGGGGGGTGAGATTCAAGTTTGTTCAAGCCAAGTCCCTGGGTCCATATTTGGGCTCACTGTGGTAGCCTGAATTATAACTTAGTCCAAAATGAGGAATTTTATTTAAAAATCTTCTTCAGAATGTTTTGATATTTGGTATGCATCATCCTTAGGGGGTGAGATTCAAGTTTGTTCAAGCCATGTCCCTAGGTCCATATTTGGACTCACTGTGGGAGCTCGAATTGCAACTTAGTTCAAAATGATGAATTTTCTTTAAAAAATCTTCTTCTTCAGATCCAGCAGTCAGAATGTTATGATATTTGGTGTGCAGCATCCTTAGGGGGGTGAGATTCAAGTTTGTTAAAGCCAAGTCCCTGAGTTCATATATGGGCTCCCTGTGGGAGCCTGAATTATAACTTAGTTCAATATGAGGAATATTCTTTAAAAATCTTTTTTTTTAGATCCACTGGTTAGAATATTTAGGCTACCATGTCAGGTGAGCGCCCTCAGGCCCCTTGGGGCCTCTTGTTTGTCACAACTTCTATACAGCTCGTATTTATGAACTGATCTTCACGAAACTTCTTGGGTACCTTTGCTTTCACCTTGGGACATGAACGAGTGTGTTTTGGGGTGCCTTTGTTATCACTGTGCTATGAGAACAAATATTTTGTGGTGCAGTCCCACTCTGGGACTCAAAAAGATTTCTTTTCTAGTTTAGCATCTGACTGTCACCCACCTTTACAATACTTTACCTATACATTTGTTACAGGCTACGGTCAGTATTCATGTACAGGCCATTACAATACTTTACATGTACCTTTGTTATCAGGTCATTACCTAGATGTTTGTCATTGCTGTGTCACATACTATACATGTACATGTCTTAACAAGTTGAGCTACAGTGTCATTGACACTTTCATTTTCTTTAATATATGTCATACTGATACTGAGAGCTACTGTTCCTTGGACTGTTACCTTTTTGGAGTTTAATTCTGTATTGTATGGCATATTCATTGAATAAATATTGTTTAAACTAAATAAGAGATATGCTTAACCAAGGACATTGAGAAATTGACTGATTAGAGGTGGCAGTGGCAGAAGAGGAGTAAACCTGATTTGTCCTGACTGCATTGCTCAAGTTCTGACTGACAAATATTCCAACTACATCTCCAAGGCATGGCTTTGTCGAAGTAGTTGGAATACTTGTTAGTCGGGTTTATAGTGGAACTCCAAACTTCTTGGAAAATTTTTACCGAATAAATTAAAAATACATGTAGTAGTCATGTCACAACTCATTATTCAATTACTTTACAGCTGCTTTTGACTGGTCAGTTTTCATGGGTGGGCCAATTCCGCCAATCCATCTGTCTGCAAGACTTTGACGGTCTTGGATCTCAGGACTCCAAGCCCAAGTCGGCCGTTATTCCTATGCCGACTTTGGAGTCCATGTTGGGCTTATCCAGAGAGTTGCTAGGCATGCTTTCTCTCTTAGATCACATCGTCTCTGCCTTCGCTGCTTATCTGCCTCTAGATAAATTTTACGACATACACCCTCCTTTGCGTGTGATCTCTTAAGATGCTTAACCCGGCTAATGTGGATTTAGTTCGCCGGGACGCTGTATTGAACATAAGCCATTTCCTTCCTGAAGGGCAGGGCACTGCCCTTCGATCCGCTTCTTTGGTGGGTCTGTGACTATTCCATGATTTCATGGCGACGGTCCGGGATGATGTCCTGCATCATTCCAAAGATCTGCTGCTGCTTCGCCAGCTTAATCCACTTTCTGTTGGAGTCTGGGGACATTCCAAGCCTAACAACGCCCTTCGGCTTCCTCTGTGAAGTGTAAGGCTGATTCGCCTGCCTCTGCTTCTTCCTCTTACTCACATGGTAAAGGTAAGCATCGGCAGTCCAGAGGGAGGTCTCAGGATCCTTCATCTAGCAGAGGAGGTGGTTTCTCCTCTCACAGGCCTCGCCAGGGCTCGAAACGAAGGTTCTCACCTCGATTCGTCCCAGGTTGGTGGAGGGATATCCAGTTTGCAGCCTGTTGGGCCACAATCACATCCAATCCTTGAGTGTTAGATGTTCGGTCCAGTCAGCGGATATCCTTTTCGGAGGCACCCCACCCTGTCAAGAGTGCTTCTTCCAACCCAAGTTCCTTTTGACGTGTCACGCTGGAAACTTTTGATCTTGGAGACAGACAATCTGCTGTCAAAGGGGGCAATCGAGGTCAAGAACATGGATTCAGTTGCATTTTATTCCTTCCTGTTCTTGGTGCCGAAAAAGGACGGCCGACTCCGCCCGGTTATCAATCTGAGTATCCTGTATCGGTCTGTCATTGCTCCCAAGTTGAGCATGGAGACTTTCAGGTCGGTTCACCACTCCATTCACTGGGG